>JAWWEU010000082.1:360281-383702 GCA_035583155.1 Acropternis orthonyx
GGGTGCGGGGTGGGGGGAGAGGCCGACTGTAGCGGGGGTGCGGGGAGGGGAGGGCGCGGGCCGGACCCCCGGCTCGGGCGGCGGGGGGATGCGGGGCGGCGGCCCCGGGGCCGGGCGGGGGCACCGGGAGGTGCAGCCCGGCCGGGGTGTCTCGGGGAACAGCCCGCCCCACGCTCCGATGCCGGTCCCGGCGTGCGCACCGGGCTGTCTCCGTGCCCCGGCTCCGTCCCACGCCCCGGTGCGGGGTCGTTCCTCCCGGCCCCCCTCTCCCCCCGCCCCGGCTTTAGGACCTCCAGCTCCCCGCCGTGCGCTTCTCTCGCCGCCGCCGCGCCCCCCGCCCCATCCCCGCGCCCCTCCGGCCGCCTCCCACCGGGAGCCCGCTGCGGGGTGCGGCCCCGCGGGGGGATTTGCGGGGCTCCGGCGTCACCCCCGTGCTCAGAGCTGCGCTCCCACGGAGTGGCACCGTGGGACCGCCTGTGCTGGCGGAGAGTGGCCGGGAACCCCGGTCCCCTCTCGGTGGCATCGTCGGTGGCTTGTGCAGCTCCCGGCGCGCCGGGATGTTCCGGTGGCGGAGCCGGTGCCGCTCCCGGAGCAGCATCACCAGGATGTGAGTGCCGGAGGAGCCGTCGGAGCGTTCTCCAGTGCGATGCCGCAGCCTGGGGACACGGCTGTGTCCCCCCGGGGTGCTGCCCGCCCCCACCCCAGGCGCTGGTGACGCTGGGGGTGCCTTGTCCTCCCACCAGCCCCAGAGCCTGTCGGCAAATGCCTTTCGCCCCGCTGCCCCCAGCTGTGCGATTGCCCGGTGACAGCAGCAGGGAAGGGATGCAGATCGTCCCATAACCACGCAAGTCCTCATGTTGGGAGGGGTCCCCTCCCCTGCACTGGGGGAGCTGCAACAAACCTCCCTCTTCTACAGGAGGCAGCTGGCTCTGGAGCTGGGGATAGCCCTGGAGAGTCGCAGGGGAACACTCCTGGGGTGACAGCAGGTGGTGTTTTCCATCCGCCCTCGGGGATTTCAGCTGAAAGCCTGAGCCCTGGGATCATCCCGCGGCAATCAAGCCCCTGTGTCACTGAGCCAAAATTTGTCACAGGGAGGGTGAAACCACACAACCTCCCCCCGCCCATTCAAATAAGCATAATGATTAATTGTGTTTGTGCTTCCCCAGGAGAATCCCATTCCAGTCCCTCCTGGGGAAGCAAATGGTGCAAATGTGGAATAAGGGGAACAGTGCAGGTGTAGAGGTGACACCGGTGGGAGGGCTGTGAGCATACGCAGGGACAGGAATAGGTGCTGAACCCCCTGGGGGCAGGGGGCACCTCTGCTCTTGGGGTGTTCACCCTCTCCGAGTCCCGGGAGGCTTCGCTCTTGCAAAAGCACTTGCTGCAGCTGGGAGGAAAAAGCAGTTTTGGCTGGGAGGCTCCACCGTTCCTCCGAGTGGGAACACCCTGTGGAGTGAGGGGCTGTGCACCTGGAGGGTCTCCCATCCCCTTCCCAGCCAAACCCCCTCTGAAATTCTCTGGGGATGTTCCCCATGGATGCTGGTGCTTCTGCTCCTGCCGCAGCTCCTGGCTGTCCACACAGATCACAGTTCTGCTCGGGCAGGGCAAAATATTAGACATTTATATCGGTTTTCCCTATAAAGCGTGTTTTGGGGTTTGTGTACCTGTGCCAGGCTGGGGGAACTGCTTGTGTGACCTGCAGGGGCTGCAGGGGATAGGGCTGCTTGTTCCTGTGAGAGCTCTTGATGAGGGGAAATGAAGTGGAATCTGGGTGCTGGGCATGAAGGCTGTTGGGTTTGGCAGGGCAGGGCATGTGCTGATGCAGGGACCCTCCTGCCCTCCCCAGTGGGAAGGTACCCCCGCTCTGCACATGCGACAGTGGAAAAGCTGTTAATTGTTCCCTGCCAGATTGACTTATAAATTAACGGGTTTGCTGGCACTCTCCTCCTCCTTCCTGTGCGTGGTAAGGGCCCATATTTCAAATGGGAAAAAGTCATAAATACTTTGAGTAATGTGAGAGGAGCTTCCAGCTGAACCTGTGCCACTGAGGAATGCGGGGGGAGAGGGGTCTCCTGCAGCAGAGACATTTGTATGCTTGGGCATGAGGTGATGGAGGTGGTGGGGCAAGAGGTCCTCAAGCCCTTTTGTGGTTGTCTTCTGGCATTGGCCTCACTGGCAGGATGGGGGCAGGTCCTTTGTTCCCCCCTGGGTCTCTGTCCCCCTATACCCTGGTGCTCACTGGGTTGAAAAATGTAGTTTTGGTAAATGACGCCTCTTCCTCGGGT
Source organism: Acropternis orthonyx (assembly GCA_035583155.1). Classification (NCBI taxonomy): domain Eukaryota; kingdom Metazoa; phylum Chordata; class Aves; order Passeriformes; family Rhinocryptidae; genus Acropternis; species Acropternis orthonyx. The sequence goes on from JAWWEU010000082.1 coordinate 362,567, forward strand.
GTCTCCTCCGTCTGATCCCGAGGGGAGCGGCTTTGCTCTGCCTTTTTCTGGATGCTATGGAATCACCAGTGTGACACCTTCCATAAGGAGAGGAGGAAAAATGTGCCTTTGCTCTTTCTCCAGGAGGCTGGATTCCTGTCAGATCTTTAATTTTGCTGCTGCTTTGTGGAGAGAGATGGGAATGAGGCTGAAGAGACCTGAGATCCCCCTAGATGGGATGTTTGAGGGGATGGTGTGGCCACACGCTGGGGAACCTGAGGCTGGAGATGTTTGTGTCTCCTCATAGCACAGGAACAGCTCATGCTGCTGGACTGTCCAAAGGGCTCGGGCCATGTTTGGAGACCTGGAGCTGTGTTTGAGGTGGGAAACTTCCACCCAACACTGCACTGAGGTCTAGGAGGCCGTCTCAGGGTGGACGCCCTCTGCGGTGCCCAGCGGGCAGTTCACCAGGCTGGCACTGGGTGAAGGGCCCATCCAGCTGCTCCTTGGTGCAGAGTAACTCCAGGTAGTAAGTGCTTGTTGAGCTGTTTATCCTCCTTCCACGTGGCAGAGGTTGCGTGGGTGGCGAGTGGAGCTGCCGTGGTGGATGCGAGCTGTGGCCTGTGGCCTCCCGCCGCGTGTGGGTTTGATTTGAACTCGCTCTGTTCCCGACTAAAACAGTTTTTCTTTTGCATTACAGAGATAAAATTGCGAGTGTAGGAATCCGAGATAAAGAGAAGCCAGATCTAACCCGAGTCAGTGTGGGCAGTGCGAGCGGATGGTAAGGAGAGAGGTTATTCAGTTGCGTTAAAAAGATGCTGCTAAGTAGTTTAATCCGCAGTTGCTGAACTTTGAGCTTTAAATTCTACTTATATGAGTTGATAAGAACATGCATATTATTCATAACTCTCTCCTCAAAAAAAGGAAAATCTGCAAATTACTTCTGTTAAATTTCATTGCTTCAACAGCGTGAAAAATGTGCCTGACTTGTACTTCAAATAATCCCTTCCCTTGGCCCAGTGCTCTCCATCCGTGAAGCTCTTGACTGCCTGCAGAGGACGGTGGGAGTGGGGTCAGGAGCCAGGAGCTTCACTCCGGGCTGGTGACTCCAGGCAGGCCCCCAGAACATATATTTTATTTTTGTTGTCTTTGCAAACTGAAGAAGCCGGCCAGGCTGGGCAGCTTCTGGCTATCTCTGTATTGGTTTTTAAAAATTGTGGTCGATTTTAAACCCATGAGCCCTGAAGTAGTAACACTCAGGCCAGCTTCCTTTCTGCAAAGTTTATTACACAATAAGCTGGAACAATCTGCAGGCTCTGTTTGTTAGACCTTTTATTTTTTTGCTCTTGTCCTCTCTTTCTGATTATTTGCTTTATAACTTGACCGCTTATTTTTTTTTGCCTTGACATCAGCCTGGCAAACTGGAAATTGTCTTTTATTTTCCCCCATCCTTCAACTCATAAACCCTCTAGACTTCTGGGTCTGATCCAACATAATTCTTTTGGACTTCTTATTTTCTTTCTAGCTTGGGTATCACTATCTTGGCTTAGTAATTTATCGAGCTTGGTGTTCTCTTTGCAATAGCTGCCTGTGCTGTCAGATTATTTGCTTGTCTGACAAGCCCACGTCCTACAAAGATGGCCGTGTCCCTCTGCAGCCTCAGCATCCTCCAAAAATGAAATTTTGAGAGCCATGTTGCCTTCTTGACATCACTCAGTAAGGAGCTGGTGGGAAGGTGTGAGATTCTTTGAACTCTGTTTATTATTTTCTTTAATCCGTGAAGCCTCTTGACTCCTGCCCTCCCACCAGCTTCCGAGGGCAGGTGCCCAGAGAGGTGCTGCCGTGGCAGGGGATTGGGATAGGGATACGGATTCCCCCCGAGATGTCCAGGTGTGAGGAGCATGTCGTGGGCTGTACACGGACCTGAGCTCTAAAGGAGGTGCAGATCTGAGGTGTTCAGGGATGCTCTGTGCTGTCTCTAGAGACAAAGGAGTGATAATGAGGGTGAGACAGCCCAGCTCATGGGGAAGTGGAACCCACAACTGGGACTTCTCCCTACTCCTGGGACTTGCTGGCACCTCAGAGACTTGTGTCCCCCTCCATGGAAAACCAAGGCTTTTCCTGCTGCAGCCCGGGGCTATTTGGGCCTCACCTGGGCTTGTGCCCAGGGTTTGGAAAGCTTTGGACATGGCCTTTGTGCGGCTCCTGGCGTAGCGGTGTGAGATTTGGGAGCCCTGTGTCGTGGGCGTGACCAGCCCTGAGAGAGGTGGGATTTTTGTGTCCTCTCTTCCCTGTGTTACTATCACTCGGTAACATTGATGCAGCGTGAGTGTTGTCATACAACCAAGGATCCACCAGAACGTCCATGCTCCAGTTCCCTGGCAACATTTGCACGATTTAAGAGCTGCTTTAGATTAGAGAGCAGATATGAGTTTGTCTAAACAGGTTTAAAAACCTATCAAATTAAACTGGGCCAGGCAACTCGTACAATGTGCACACCTAAATTGGTTTAACATTTGCATAAATCAGATTATATCAGGGCCGTGGGATGGTTTGGGTTAGGAAGCCTGTGGATGTTTGTGCCCAGCTCCTGGAGGTCTCCGCTCATGTGCAGTGTCAGGGCTGGTTTTGCACAGCAGCAGCTGAATCCCTGTTTTCAGCCCTGTTTTGGAGGCGAGTGCTCTGTCAGTGCTGGTTTACACCAGACCAGGGGGCTGCACTTTGGCTGTGACTTTGCAAGGACCTACACGGGGGCATCCTGACGGAGAAGGAAACATGAGGGTCAAGTGGCTTTCAGTGGCGTGATTGGGAAGGCGAGAGGGTGGGTGGCAGCACTGGCTGCAGCGGGGGATTCGGATCAGGGCTGATTCGGCTGCAGCCACAGTTTGCAACACACAGTGGGGTTTGCAAGAAGGGGCTCTCTCTTTCCAGGGGAGATTTTTAAACCTGTTGGGATTTGAGCAGTGAAGCACTTGCGTGTAAGTCTGTATATGGGGAGCATAATGCCTGGGGGTCCTGCCTCTTCCACTGCTGTCTGTCTGCATCGGTCTTGGAGCATCTTGGACATGGTCTGCAGGGATGTGATGGTGGGAATGCATCTGGTGTCCTGCTTCTGAGTGTTGAGCTTCCTCTAGTCAGCCTGTTTACAAGCACAACAGGTAAGCTGCTCTGCTCAGACCTCAGGAATGACTTGCTCTCTGTCACTTGCTGCTGTGCGCCTGGGAAGCGGGGGTTTATACTCCTGATGGAGAGATGAGTTGAGATACACCAGATCCAAACTTCAGCATTGAGGTATACCAGATCCTCACTCCAGAAACACCCTAACTTTACATAATGCTGTTTTCAGGGTTTTCCCCTGCTTTCACTGCTGTTTGTGGGCAGTGCCACATGACGTAATGTGGAGGTACATGGGGTAACCTTGTGCTCTGGATACAGAAAGCAAAGTACTCTCCATCTTCCTTGCATGAAAACACCCAGCTGGGATGGCATGCAGCAGGCAGGAGAGGGAGGACATGGTGTGTATGTGTGGCTTCTCAATCTGCAATAATCCCATCTCAGGGAAAATAGCTGCCTGGTCTGGAATTCAGCCTGTTGTCTCTTTGTGGTGCTGAAGTTGAATCCCACTATCTTGCCCTCTGATCTGTTGCTTAATTATTTTCTTTGTGGCGTCCCTATATCCAAATCACTGTTGTGAGTAATTCTACAGCTGATTTAAATCTGACAAGTTCTTTCTTTAAAAGTCTTGACCGTGCTTCCCTCCATTTTGCTGTTGTGAAGACAACAGCGATGGACACACTGCCTGCTTCCCTTCTGTGCTGCGACACACGTGTGTGCGTGTGCAGGAAAATCTGCAGGAATTCAGGATGTATTATTTTTTTTTAAGCTAATCATCAAGTGTTTGCTCTGGTTTCTGGGAATCGTGGATGGGTGCTGCTTCGGGCTTGCAGTGATCAAGCTTTCCCTCCTGCTGCGTCTCTCCTTTGTTTCCCGCGGAGTGCTCGCTCGCTGGCAGCGGCTTCGGCTCTTTCCCTCCGTCGGCCGTGGAGGTAGTTGGAAGCTGAGCAGCAGTTTCCCCTCGCCACATGAAGTTCCTGTGCCCAGCATGGTCAGGCTATGCTGGAAGCAAAGGTGATGGACAGAGCTGCATCCCACTGGGAGCTCTGAGGTGGGGTTGGCAGGTGGGAGTGAACCCTCCTTGAAGGAAGGGATGTGCCCTGGGTGGGCAGGGATGGTGATGGGAAGGATTTGGTGTGAAAGCACATCGAAGGCTTTTTGGCATGGCTTGATGTGATAGGACAAGGAGGAGAAGTTTTAAAATAAAAGAGGTTTTATTTAGATTAGATATAAGGAAGAAGTGCTTTACAATGAGGGTGGTCAGGCCCTGGCACAGGTTGCCCAGAGAAGCTGTGGCTGCCCCATCCCTGGAAGTGTCCAAGGCCAAGTTGGAGCAATCTGGGCTGGTGGAAGGTGTCCCTGTCCATGGCATGGGGTGAACGAGATGGTCTTGAAGGTCCCTTCCAACCCAAACCCATCCATGGTCCAATGAAAGGTGTTTCTCAGGATGCTGTGGTCTCCACCAACAACTCATTGTTCCTTGGGATTCTTCTGTCCCCTCCTGGCTGGTGCACCCAGGATGGGGCCTGAGCACCACAGCCCATCACCCCCACTGCAGGCAGGTACCCAGTGGGTCACCTGGGAGCAGGCAGGGTGCCGGTGCTGCTGTCTCCTGGCTGAACATCCTGCAAAGAGCAGGGGAATGCTCTGGAGACCCAGAGGCACTGGGGCAGGAATGATGCAGAGGACTGGGCATTGTGACAGCCAGTGCAAACCAGTTTATGGTCCAAGTGGTGTTTCCGTCTACTGGCCCTGATGTGGGATGGCCAGCAGTGGTGTGGACCTCAAATCAACCCTCTGGCATTTTGCACTGGCCCATCACAAGCCACAGCACAACCACCTCCCAGTTGTCTCCTTCCCTCCAAGTCGCCATTTTATTTTTCTTAAACATTTATGTATAACCGTACACTAACCTATAAAAATTAGTTTAGGATGGCTGCCAAGAAAATCTCTGCGGTGCCTTGTGGGTAACTCCCTGTGAATTACCATAAAAGCTGTAGTGTGAGGCTGCGGTGGCAGTTGTGAGGATGCCAGTCATCATGCTCTGTATTTAAAATTCAGATGAATGTGTAATGCCTCCGTGGCTGGATTGCAGCAGCTCCGAGCGTTCCTGGCGTCCCTGCCCTGCGCGCTCTGCGCCTGCTCTTGTTTTTTCGTGTCATCTTATGTTCTTCCAGCGTTTTGCCTGAGTGTAAAATGCAACAGGTAGCAAACCATGGGCAAGCCACGCTGGGAGGGAGAGTGGTTTCTGATAGCTTCCTCCCTGGAGGGACCAACCTCCTGCTTCCATTGAGCTGGCGGCAATATTTCACTTAAGGGAAAAGCCGCTCCGTGACCCTTCGCCTCCACATCCTGCACGAGCGACGGCCGTTTCCGAGGGCTCTATTTCTGGGTGTGCTCAACAGCAGGACCCGAACTCGCTCCGGTGAATGAAACAGGGCTGGTCCCACTGTTTGCGGGGGATGTCTCACTGCTGTGCTGGAGAAGGCTGCAGTTCCCTTGCCATCAGGCTGGTTTGTGTTGCTGTTTCTCTGTGTGCCCTTGGAAATCCAAAGTGCTTCTCTTTATCCGTCATGCTGCTTTTCCTCTGGAGCTGTGAGCCAAGGTGACTGTGGGTCTCCAAAGCAGAGCCTTGGTCCCAGAGCTGCTCTGCTTGGTGCAGTGCTTGGCAGAAGGTGGTGCTGATCTGCTGGGCATGATGGATCATTTAATTTAAATTTTTCTGAAATATAATATTCATCTTGGTGTCACTGTCCCACCTTCATTATAGCTCACTGATAAACATCTCTAATCTGAGAGCGATCCGCACCCTGCCAGACAGTGCCTGGGAATAATGAGCACATTTCTGAAGCCAGGAGAAGGTGTCTTGGGGTTCTGTCCCTCCTCTCCCAGCCTTGGCCAATAAATAAAGCAAGAAGCAAATCTGTTTTTCCCAGGTGTATTTGCATGTGGCTGTTTGGTTCAGGGCTCTAAAATGGTGGTGATTGGATATAACCTGGTGTCCTTGTTAGTATCCAACAGGGATTTCTGAGTGCAGCCCCTGCCCTGCCTGTGGCTGGGGGTCCAGGGCAGCACCCCAATGAACCGCCCCCATGCTGGGCAGCTGGGCTGCCTTTTCCACGCTGAGGTAAATTCCTGCCACTCTCGTGGGTGGATTTCAGCAGGAGGGGCCTCAGCTTTCCATTGGCTCTCCCGGGGTGCTGGAGCAGCGATGGCCCTGCCTGTGGCAAGGCACGTGCCACGTACTGTTTTACCTTCTCCCTGCCAGTGCTGAGCAAGCACAGGAGCTGACAGGACCCAAGCCAGTGCCGGGAATGGTTCAGCCGTCGGCAGCTCAGTGTGATCCCGGTGGGACAGGCTGATTTGGGACATGAAGCACAGCCACAGTGGCCTCTGTGTCCCCACACTGCCAGCATCCTGGGAGCATCCATCGGAGTGTTGCTCATCTTGTTCCTCTCCTGCTTGGTTTTACGCTGAGGAATGGCTGCTGCTTCGTTGCTCTGACTGTGGGAACTCAGGATCTGCCATCCCATCCAGCACAGCTGGGTGGATCGGGTGTGTCCCAGCTCGGCCACACACTCCAAAGCGAAGGTGATGGATGTGCCTGGGATGTTTTTTTTCTCCTCTGTGCAGCAGTGAGAGGTGGAGGCTGCTGGTTCTACATGGCATTGGGACTGCCCTGCTGCCACAGGGAGAATTGTTGGTGGATCATCCTTTGGGGAGCCAGCTCCTGATCATCTCCAGGATTTTAACCTTCAGCATCAGAACTGAAACACTGAATCCTCAGAAGCCTTGTACAAAACTGACCTCTTGGGCTGCTCTCTGGCAAAAGGTCCTTCCTCTCCCTAAACCTCCACTTCTGCCTCTGCTTCCTCCTCTGTGTCTGATCCAGAACAAGCTGAATTTTCCGCTGGCTTGGGATTTCCTGCCACCTCTGTTCCTCTCTGGCATCTAGACCCTGAGACTCTCAGCCTGTTTCTGGCCTCTTGCAAAACTTGTCTGGAAGAGGAAAAATCCCCAAATTTGAAGTCCCTGAGCACCATCCATCCAGAACTGACTCCACCAGGCAAGCCCTGGCTCTGCTTCAAGATGTGCTCAGAGCCTCAAGAAGGGCAGCTGAGAAAGATCCCTGCTAAGTCCTTCCTGGAAGGACTTGTTTCACCATGCTGATGAGAAAATTTGCTTTCTCCGGGAGCCCAAAGCACAGTTTAGTACCTTTAAATGCTGAGGATAAACCCGCAGTCGTGCTCCGAGCGGAGCTGGGCGTGGGGCAGGACGAGCCACTGTTACCGTGTGTCCTGATTCCTTGGGAGAGGGATGAGGACGAAGCTCTGGCTGCCACTATCACTCTTCATCTCGATTTTAGCAAGCTGACCTGTCTAGAGCTGTGAGGTTGTGTTTCTGGCCCCTGGTGCTGCTTGTGGACTATGTGCCCCAAAGGCTGTGCTGCTGCTCCTGAAGGTGATCCAGGTGCGACTGTCTGGGGTTTGGGAAAGACCACAGACCTCCTGTGCTCTCGGCATCTGCTTCCAAGGAGCAGGGTGGTAGCTTCCATGCTTTATTCATTCATCCCTCTGCAAAGCAGCTTGAAAACTCCTGGGCTGAGCAGGTGCTCCAGGAACATGAGCATCCCTTTGCTTCTCCTCCCAGTGGAGGTGACGCGGGGGACGGCACCCATCCAGCAGCACCGAGATGTGCTGAGCTAAAAATAGGTGTAAGGTTGCTTTGAAAAGAGGAAAGGGAGGTGGGAGGAACTTGTAAGTGTTTCTTAGAAGTAAGAGAGAAAGGTGAATGAAATCCTCAATGGCCCTGACAGCTAAGGCTTCTCATGCTGGCTGCCTTGGGGAGTGTAGGTGTGGGAGCTCTGATGGGTGCCCACAATGGGCCTCTGGTGGGTGCCCAGCCTGGCACAGAGCTGCGTTTTGAGCTGGATGAGTAGTGAGGAGGGGATGAAGTGCAGACACGCAGGTTTCCTGCCTGGAGGTGCATTTTTAAGCTGGCAGGGTCTTTCTGGTCCAGGTGTGACCCACCTTGGACATTGTCCCCAGTGTCCTACCTTGTCCTGTGCGTTAGTTACTGGGCTGTCCCCCTTTATCAAGGATGGGTGATGAGATTGGGTCTCTGCTCTGTGTCTAGGGGAGCTGGGGGATGGGACTGGTGAAGTGGGGGGGGGTGGCAGGCAGGTCCTGTCTGCACTGTCTGTGGGTGCCTCCTCAAAGGGGTGAGCTTGCTGTGTGCTCGAGTGCTTCATGCTGCTGGAATAGCCCGTGATGAGCACACGCTGATGGGTTGGGAAGGGAACTGGGGGTGAAGCGCTTGCTTAGAGCCTTTGTGCCAAACACTTTGCAGAGGATTATCCCTGAGGGATCCGTGCCTTGGAGCCAGTGTCCCCATGGTCTGGCCAGGTCAGCTCACAGAGCACACAGGCTTGGATTTCGTGCTTCAAACCCTCCCAGAGCCAGGCTGTCCTTAGGCTGCATTGTCGTGTAACGGGATCTCCCAGCTTGATGCTTTCTTCTTGACTTGCCCTTGACTTTTTCCAATGTCTTTGAGTGAGTTGTATCCCTTGTCCGTGCCCTCATTTCTCATCCTTCATCCTGCCTCCTGCAGACAGATGCTCTCGAGGCAGAGCTGTCCAGCAGTGTCTCAGGCAGTGTGGGTGTCCCCTGAGAGCCTTGTTCTCCTCCTGGCCCTCAGAACCTTCTCATGATGGGTGGCTCACTTGCAGGTTTTTCTAGGAAGTGCCAGAGGAGTTTGTGATGCTGGACTCACGTCAAGCCCCGGAACACTCTGCAGAGAGCTTTAATCTTAAAATAAAATCAAAGCAAGGCTTTCAACTTGGATTTTTCCTTGAAAGTCACTGTATTTTAAAACCCATTTTTTTTCTGAGTAGTCCTTTAGGAGGGAAAAACCCTCATATTGTGAAATCTTGCCTATGTAAATAATTGCTGGGCTTGAGCTTTTTGAAGTCACAAGATGGCTGTGCTGCTCGGTGCCCTCATCAAGGCAGCACTGAAAGTGATGGCATCACATGGAATCCTGTCTGTTCTGTCTGTAAGTGCATCTCCTGGCTCTGCATGTAGCCAGAGCCTCTGGATGCGGATAATGGGAGCAGGAGAGTGTGGGACAGAGGTACCTTTGGCCATAGAATCCTAGAATATCCTGAGCTGGAAGGAACCCGCAAGGATCACCAAGTGGAAGTGTGCACTTTGGCACAACAGGGCAGGAGCTGGGAAAGCCCATGTCACAGCCAAGCAGTGCCACTCCAGGGAAGGTTTGGGGGCTCTTGGGAAAGCGTTGGGGTGGGCAGGATGGGGTGAGCTGGGTGTGCTTGGTGCAGGGGAGGATGGAGTGGGGGGCAGCAGACGGGAGCGTAGGGGGCAGTGGTTGGAGGAGGCAGTGGAAGAGACGCCGGGCGTGGGAACAGTGGCAGAGGGGCTGTGCCAGCTGCGCCACACTTCCCAACGGGGCTCCGTGCCACGGCCACCCACTCCCAGCAGGATGCATGGAAGTTGCTATGTGAGTGGGAGCTCCCTGCTGCTGTGGGACAGTCCAGGCTTCATCTCGCCCCCGCAGATGCTCACGGAATGTCTCCCACGGATGCTGTGGCAGTGGGCCCAGGGTGGGCAGCTGCTGCTGCACCAGGCTTCACCAAACTTGGCTGCTCCTGGGCTCTGGTCACCCCCCACTGCCTGGCTCAGGCTCCCCTTGCACTGCTTCTCTTGGTTTCTGTTTTCCCATGTGCCTCAGAGGCAAACTGGAGGAGCATCCCTGCTCTGCATCTTCTTGGGCAGAGAAGCTGGCATCTCTTCCCGCTTCTGGGACCAGGAGTTGCTCGGGAGGCATGACAGGCCAGCAGTTTTTACTCTCCTACCTGGTACCTGCTGTGCTTTGGGATGGAAATTTGGCATTTTGGGACAGGACTTTGAAATCCCAGCGTGGGCTCTGGTGTTGCATCACATTGTTGTGCTTTGGCTTTGCACAGAGCCTGAGGCTTTGACCAACAGCGCGAGGGAGGGATGGGAGGTGCTGCAGCGGGTGTTGACCCACCGTGCTGGGGGCTGTGTGTGAGCTGTTTGGGTCAGATTTACTCTTTTGACATTTGGGAGGCTCCAGCCCTGTGATAAGGCTGGGACTGACACAGAACCCTGCAGCAGCTCATCTTCTCCCCAAACTCCTGCAGTTAAATACTCAACCGGAGCAGTGTCCGCAGCAAAGCTGCTGACAGGGGCTCGGTGGCTCTGGGCACGGACAGACACTCAGGGCTTTCACTTCCAGGTGCTCCATACCCCACATAGCTGGGCCCTGTGCCAGGGGGTGTCCTGTTCTGCCTCACCTCTGGCATCACCAGGGCTGTAACTGTATGTTCCCAGCAGTAAATTCACCCTCGAGGGGAGGTCTCGGGTTCCCTCTGGGCTGGAGGGGTGCCCGGCAGCCCCAGTGCCCGCAGCATGTCCCGGCGGGGAACGCAGCCCTGTCTGTGCCTGTGCCCTCTGTGACCGCCTCGTGCTGTGCTGACACAGGTTTTGGGTCCCTCCAGTTTGGAGGAAGGGTGCACTGAGCACTGCTCGTGCGATAGCACAGCAGGAACCCTTGGGGACATCCCTGCTCCGAGATCCAGCTCGGGGGAGGCACAGGATGTAGCAAAGCCCTGCTCTCTGTGATTCACTGGCACGTGCCCAGAGCTGTCTCTGCTCCTGGTAGGATACAGATGGCTCTGCCATGCTTCCAGTGCTGCCACTGTGTCCAACACTGGTGGGAGATAGGCCGAGTGGCTTCAGGGAGAACTCCTTGGCTTTGTTCGTTCAAGCTCAGGGAAATGTGAGGGGATTTGGGGGGTCAAGGAGAGCAAAAGGGGCTTGTTTGCAATCATGAATGGGTGCTTGTGCTCTGGTGCTGGGCATTAACATCCCTGTGTGCTCTGCTGAGTGCTGGTGGGACTGGGAGCACTGGGTTTGTGTCTGGAATATGTGTGGGCTGGTGGTGTCCTAGTCCCCAGCAATGACAGTGGCCCCACCTGCCCTGTTCCCCTTCCCTTCAAACTGTGCAGGGGTGGCTCTCAGAGAGCTTCTCCGGACCTTTCCAGCGCCGTGCCCTCAGCTGCCACCAAGTGACATGGTGACATTTCACATCTTGAACATCTGAGCAATTTCATGAAGAAAAAGCCAGCAGAAATGAAATGCTCTGACTTTTTGTCTCTGACAAATTGGATTTGTTAACCTGAAGATTCATCTGTCAGCTGGCAGGGCCCCTCTGCAGCTGGGAGCCGATGGGACAGTGGGAAGAGGAGGGAAAATGTGTCTGGGACACGAGGAGGAGCGGTGATACCAGCAGTGTGCAATATTTGCTGCATTTAGAGCAGTGCATTTCTGAAGGCCTTTTTGGAAGAGATAGGACTTTGCATCAGGCATGGGACAGCTGAGTTACTGGTGCTGCAACCCAGCCTGGTCCAGGTGGCAATTGCTGTTTCTCTCTCCTGAGCCAAGAAAGTGGAGTCTGTAGCTGCTTCTTATCAACTGGTTTACCTCAGTGTGCTACAGTGGAAAAGGCAGATCAGTCATGGAGTCACAGAATGGTTTGGGTTGGAATAGACATTAAAAACCATCTTGTTTCAACCCTCTGCCATGGGCAGGGACACCTTCCACTAGCCTAGCTTGCTCCAAGCCCCATCCAACCTGACCTTGGACACTTCCAAGGGTGGGGCAGCCCCAACTTCTCTGGGCAACCTGTGCCAAGGCCTGCCCACCCTCACAGGGAGGAATTTCTCCAAATATTCCATCTAACTCTGCCCTCTGGCAGTGGGAAGCCATTTCCCCCTTGTCCTGACATTCCATGCCCTTGACCAAAGTCCCTCTCCAGCTCTCTTGGAGCCCCTCTAGGTACTGGAAGGTGCTCTAAGGTCTCCCAGGAGCCTTCCCTTGTAAATCACTTCTCAGTGCAAACCCACGCCTGGGCGTGTTTGGACAGGGCAGTGCTGGGATTGCTGCCGGGCTCGGCGAGCGGGGCCCTGGGCACGAGCGCGGCGTGTTTGCACAGGGCAGGGGGGAGGCAGGCACCGGCCTGTGCCACGGCCTGGCAGGACTCCACGCCATGGGCAGTTGCACAGGACCTGTTTTTCAATAACATCTGCATATCATGTTATTTATGGTGTGTGTAGGCATGTAGGAGATGTACCCCCGGGTCCCTCCTGCTGTCCCTAAGGAGCGGGAGGAAAAATGTATGTGCAGGAGGAGGTCATTCCTTCTGCTTTCAAGCTGTGTTGGAGAGCTCTGTTCAGACTTAATGCAGTTTAACCTTGCTCTGGGGGTGGGCATGGGGAGTCCTAGGTCCCTGGAGAACTGCACACTTGCTTCCCTCTCATTCTTTTTTATTCTAAGAAAGAAAACAAACAAAGAAGGCTTTCCATGAAGGAGCATGTGTGGGGAGAGCCAGTTCCCTGTGGAAAGCCAGCCCAAGGGCTGCCAGCAGCTGCTGCCTTTAGGTTTCGGGGACCTGCACCAGCCCAGGGCTGCTGGCGGGGCTGGAGCTGCTGCTCCCACTGTCACTGTCTGTCCCTGCATCCCCTCAGCTGTGGCACGTTCCTGCTGCAGCTCCTTCTGCCTGCGCCGTGTTCCTGAGCCTCGCCTTTCCCCGGCAGTGGTTTTGTCATAAGCCCTCGGTAGATCCATTACTGCCCACGTGGTCCTCGTGGCAGCTTCCAGCCAGCGTTGGGGTTTTGCAGGTCTCGCTTGGCTGCTCAGCAGGCTCCAGTGTGGGATGACTGCAGGCTCTGGAAGACTCTCCAGTGCCACTCATATGGAAAACAGTCTCAGTAACCACAAAGAATGGAGATGGTGTTAAAAAAACACTAATAAAGGTCATCTGTAGGGGCCTACAGGATGGGGACAGCAAAGCTGCCTTGCGTGGTTTGGGCTGGGGTTGTGTGAGTTGAGAAACCCCTTCCCATGGGGATGTGGTTACGAAGCTGAGCTGTGTAGAAGATGTCCCATCCTGTGGATGTCCTTGGACTGGGTGCTCCCTCCTGCCCACGCAGCCCCCCGGGAGACCACCACCACAGCTTTTTGCAGTTTGGGGGGGCTGCCTTCCTGCTGCTGCCATTGGGTTTCCTCAAAAGTCTCATTCTGGCCAAGTCTTTTCAGGAATATTTTGTGCCAGAGGTGGTAAGAGTGAAGGGTCTCATATCAAGAGAGATTTGGGTTTGTCCAGCTAAGAAACAGGGCTATTTGTTTACTGGTTTAGTGCTGTGTCTTGCATTGCCTCAGTGGAGTGTTAACTATGTAAACAGCAGGTTAAGCAGCCATGAGAGCAAGAGCCAACCCTAAATACTCAGGTGTGGAGGCCAGAGGGAAAGCTGAGCAGGTGAACAGTCACACTCTGCACCTTAAGTGAACAGAGGTGTTGAGAGATGACTTGAGAAGAAAAACCTTTCTCTCCCACCATTTTGCATAATGCCCTATCCTTAACCTCATCCACAGGAGCCCTTTTGGCATCAGGGAGGCTGAAGGCACTGTTTGCCACTCCGTGTTTTGGGTGGTTTTTTGTGATGAATATTCTCCTCCCGCACAAAATCCCCCTCTCTGAGCTGTTTTCATGTTCAAAGCAAGGCGAATGCGGCTCCTCCTGCTAATGAACCTTTACTGGTTGCCCCAGCCCGTGGGTGGGTGTGAAGAGCAGATCTGGATTTAGCTCACTGCTGGTGAGGGTTTGGAAAAAAGAGGGGGAAAGTCCCTTTGGAGCTTACTGTTGCCATAAGATACTCAGGCTCTGTGGATGGGGAATATAAGGGGGTACAAAGTGGCCCTTGAGCTGCAGGTCTGATCCACGGTGGTGGATGGAGCTCCTGGCCCACTTGCCAGATGTCTCACGGGTCCCATCACAGCACCGATGAATATTTAAACCAAGAGTTGATCTGAGTTCAGAGCATTTAATTTAAACAGAGTGCAAGTTGTGTTTTTAGGCTGCTGCTGTCCTGGTGGGCTCATGGATGGAAAGGACCCACTGTCAACAGTGTCTCACCATGGTGAGGCAGCTGCCCCTTTCCACTTCGGCTCATTTTGGGGCTCTGGGTTCCCCTCTACCTGTCTCTGTGCATCCTGCCCCCTTTTTGCAAGCAGAGCAGCACGTGGTTTTTTTAGTGAAATAAACCACTGGTCTGTGGTGATGGCAAATGAACTGAAATTTCACTGCTCTTGGAGGAAGGGAGAGATGACAGGGGTGCCTGTCTTCCAAGAATGTCCTATCCCTGGAAACACTGAAGGCCAGGTTGGATGGAGCTCTGAGCTACCTGGGCTAGTGGAAGGTGTCCCTGCCCATGCAGGGGCGTGGGACAGGCCTAGATGGTCTTTAAGGTCCCTCCAACCCAAACCATTCCATAACTATCCTGGTTCATGCTGAGTGCAAGCAATGGGTTGAATCCTCAGTCTCATCTGTATTTAATCTGTTTTTATCTCAGGGTGGTGGGTCTGAGGCTGAACTATCCCAGGGGACCCTCTCCAAGCTCCCCTTCAAGGGGTGGGTTGTGTTGGGCCTTCTAGCTGTCCCCATTCCAACGTGCAGGGATCTCACCACAAATACTCTCAGTAATGTTGTGTGGCAGCCGCTGTGCGTGGCCCAGCCCTTCTCTGGCACAGAAAGGACAAATTAAATAAACATGCTTGATTGCTTAAACATTTGTTTTTTAAATTAGCAGCAGCTTTTTTATATTAAAGTCTGTGGATATGCTGCTGGGGAACACTTTAGCAAGTTGTTTTTTTCTTCCTGGTGCTACTTTTCCAGAGTGATTCGTGATTTAAAAACCAAATGCAAAATACAGGCCAAGTTTGAGGTTTGATCCTGTAAAAGATGTTGATGGGAAGAAACTGTGCTGCTGGGAACAGTGGGGCCCTGTTTGGATGCATGATGGGACAGGCCTTGGAGGCAGCAGTGTTTGCAAACCATGCTGTGCAAGTTCTGCAGAGAAGTGTCTGACTTACGGAATCACAGAATAGTTTGGGTTGGAAAGGACCTTAAAGATCTTCTCATCCTACCCCCCTGCCATGAGCAGGGACACCTTTGACTAGATGAGATTGCTCTAAGTCCCATCCAACCTGGTCTTTGAAAACTTAGGAATGGCTCAAGGTGCTCCATCAATGTCCCCAGCATCTCAGGAAAAGTTTCAGTGATCCATAAGTTGTCCAAATGCTGAAATCTCCTGCAAGAAGGTGTTTGGAGGTGCTGTGTATGGGTCTGTAATTGTGTGCTCACAGGGAGTGAATCAGCAGCCTCTGTGCTCTTGGTGAGCTGGGCTTGGGCACCAGTTGGGCTTGGCATCTTCCCCTGCGCGTGGCACAGTTGGTGACCCTGTGCCGAGCTCTTCCCCAGCTGTGCCTCTGGTTTTGCTTTCACTCTTTGGTCTCTGTCCTGTTTAGGTGGCAGAGATAAACCAGCATGAGGGTTATGGCCTGTTCGGCATTACAGGATAAGGGGGTTTAGATGCTGCTCTAATAGGAACCAGCATTGCTAAATGGCATCTCTGGGAAGGCAAAATGCAGCCAGCGAGCAGCTAATGCTTCAGATTGACCTTGCTTGGAGCACATGGGGGGTTGGTTGTTTCCATAGGCTTGCTATCGTGCCCTACAGAGGCATCTGTCCAAGAAAATAACCCAAATAACAGAACATGGATCCCTGTGTGCACCTGTAGGAAGATTGTCCCTGCTGGGGGACATCCCTTTCTGGCTATGGGGACATTGCAGATTAACTGTATTCCTGGGATTGTAGAAAATAATAAACAGGGTTTCCACAACCCTGCTGGTTTCTGTGTCATCCCTCTGGGTTATTCAAAGCTCCTGGCAGCCAGCTCAGGGACCAGCCTGACTTGGGGGAGCCCACAGGAGGACCCTGGGCTGGTGCTGCTCATTTTCCCTTTGCGTGGACTCCAGGCCACATCCTTAATTTTTTAATTAGTGGATGCATCGCCCATGAGCACAGCCCCAGCTCAGCTGCCAGTGTCCATGCATGGATGGAAGATCACTTTGATCCTCTCCACAACCCGAGTGGGGAAAGGGATGGGGAGGCAGGGTCTGCTCCAGACCCTGGCTCTGTGCCCTCCGGAAAGGCAACCAGCAGTGGGTTTTATTGTTGTTTTGTTTTTACGTATTAAAGGTTTAATAAATGGAATTAAATACTGTGAAACTTAAGGTAATTAAATGTGGAAGCAGAAGGAAAAAAAATTGTAAAGCATCCTCTCCAGGAAACTAATAGGCTCCATGCCTCCTTATCTTAATGATTTTCATAATTTATCTGAATGCAGAGATAATGGATCTGATGAACCTTTCTGGAGCTGATTTGAGATTTAATGGGCATCTTGCTGGGGAGCAGGGTGGGGGCAGGTGCAATCAATGCTCTTAAGGAGGGAGATAAGAGCAAGAGAGGCTGAAATACGGGGCCAAACGGGTTTTCTGTCCACGCTGAGTGCTCCTTCCTTCCCACCTGGAATTAACCTCGGGAATCATTTTCCAAGGCCACGTGGTTTTTTCCGGCTCCGCACTGCCAGCGGGTTTTGCCTTTCTGCACAACCTCTGACCCTCCCTGGGCCGAGGGAGCCGCAAAGCCGGGATCATCTGTGTTAATCTGGTCTCATTGAGGCGGGATCAGTGAAACCACCTCGCAGATTCACTGTATTATGGAGCAGATTGAGGGACTTAGAGAGCAAATTTAATAAATATCATTTCGATATTACTTGTCGGGAAAAAAAAATAAAAATCCTCTGAGCGGCTGATGTTGAAGCACCCAGTGAAGGTGGTTAATAGGGACATGGTGTGTGTGGGGATGGGGACAACACAGGATGTTGATGTGGGGTGGTGGGGACAGGAGGAAAGGATGTCCCTCGCAGCAGGGTCACGGGAGCTGGGTCACAGCAGCATGTGTAAAAGCAAGGAGGGCTGAGTGTGCTTGGGGAAGGGGGAAGTGTGGATGTTTGCCAAGGGATGGAGGTAGAACCCACATGTTTGGTTCTCTCAAGTGCAGCCATGAGTCTCCTGCTGCCTCCTTGGCTCTATCCATGGTGTGCACTGGGTGCTCCAGCAGCTTTAGGAGCAGGGCTGGGTGTTGATGCTGAAGCTGACCCTGAACCCAAAGCAGCTTTGCTGTGTCACTGCAATGAAGGCTGCCTGGGATGCAAAGCCAATCTGATCCCCTTGTACCTGGGGCCAAGCCAGCAGCCCTCCCTAGGCACAGGGGTGGCTTCAGGGGTGGTGGCAATACTGGAGTTGGCTTTGCTGCTGGCAATTTGCTTCACTATGAGAGTGAAGAGCCACAGGAACAGGTTGCGCAGCGAAGCTGTGGTTCCCTCATCCCTGCAAGTGTTCAAGGCCTGGTTGGATGGCACTTGGAGCAACCTGGTCTAATGGAAGTTGTCCCTACCCATGGCAGAGGGGTGGGATGAGATGAGCTTTAAGGTCCCTTCCAACCCAAGCCATTCTGGGATGATGAAATTGGCAGCTGCTGTGTTGGTTTATGTTGGATTTGTGCCAGGGATGTGGAACTGTGTGGTGCCACGTCCAGGAAAGCTCTGGAGGCTCCTGGGGCAGCTCCGGGTGTTGGGGTTTTGGGCTTCCATGGTACCTTTGTGTCTCAGGGCTCCCTGTTGTTCCCAATGCCATCTTTGAACTGGGCTCTAATATATCCAAAGCCTCTTTGGGAGTTTTCCAGTGTAAAAAGCAGAGCTAAGGGTATGAATGGGGGGACATTGAGGCACCTGGGGTGTGACCCAGGGAGCTGGGGTGGGAACAGGCGTTCTGACCCCTGCTCTGTGCCGGCTCCTGCTTGCAGATGGGATCTTCTGCCAGTCCATAAGGAGAGCAGTCCATAAGCAAAATCCTCCCACTGGGGCCCAGGGGAAGGTCCAGCCACAGGGGAAGAAGGGAAAATTATTGCAATGGAAAACCCCAGACCCTTTCTTCCAGGGCTGGTTGTGGTGAGGAGGTTTTGGCTGTGCCGGGGTGTGGGGTTGGGCACTGCTGCCTGTTGTCTTTTGTGGAAAGTGTCCTTGGATGGAGCATCTTCCCAAACTGCTCCGTCGAGGGCAGCGCCCCCGTCCTGAGCCTGCACCGAGCACCCGCAGCAGAAGGTGCAGCACTCGCAGCCAGCACACAGCCAAAGGGGCTGGTTTGTCTTTGTCCCTGGCAGGACCCCCTGCCTGCTGGAAAAACACTTGGGTTAGGAGAAATGTGTGACCTCTTGCTAACCCCCTTCCCTTTCCCCTCTCACTCTGCAAGATGTTAAAAAGAAAAGTGGGGGGGGGAAGAGGAAAAAAAAAGAAAAATACCCCCACGCTGCGGCCAATCCAAGGAGGGTGAGAGCTGGGGACCATATCATTAAAATGCTAAAAATGAGCGTGCTGAAAACAGACACAATTGGGTATTTAAAGCTCTGAATGAAAAGAGTGTGTGTTAGCCGGCTTGCGGAGAGCTGGTCTCCCAGAGCCCCTGGAAAATATGTGGTCAAGCCCGCACCATTAACTTTTTGTTTCTGGTTTGTAAAGTAGCTGTGAAATCCTGGGGGGGGACATGGACCCCACGTCCCTGCCAGACCCGGAGGATGCCCGTGTTCTGCCAGAGGGCCGGCTGTGCCAGTTGCTTGATGTGTGTTGGGTAGTGGGTTGTGCACACTGAGTCTTTTGCGGTCCTGCAGTGGTTTTTATCCCAAAATGGATAAAAAAACCCCCTTTGCATGCGGACTTGTGTGTCCACTGTATCACCAGACACTCCTGTGCTGCCCCTGCTGGGATTTGCACCAGCTGCTGAGGAGTGGGGTGTGTGGATGGAGGGTGAAGGAGGAGGTGTGACCTAGAGCAGCCCTGCCTCAGGACAGCCACAAATTTACTCCTGGGTGAATCACCACTAAGTCACTTTAGGGCTCTTGTATCATTTGTTTGTAGTTTAGAATCATCAAATTGTTGAGGTTGGAAAAGCCCTCCAAGATCATCAAGTCCAGCCGTTCCCCCAGCACTGCCAAGGCCACTGCTAGCTAACACATGTCCTTGAGTGCCACATCCACACAGCTTTTAAGTCCTTCCAGGGATGGTGACTCCACCACTGCCCTGGGCAGCCTGTGCCAGTGCCTGACCATCCTTTTGGTGAAGAAATTTTCCCAATATCCAACATGCCCCCCTCCCCGGGGGCAACTTGAAGCCATCTCTTCTTGTCCTAATGCTTGTTACCTGGGAGAAGAGACAACCCCCACCCCTCCTGTCAGGGAGTTGCAGAGAGCAAGAAGGTTCCCCCTGAGCCTCCTTTTCTCCAGGTTGAGGCCCCCCCCAGCTCCTTCAGCTGCTCCTCATCCAGCTTGTGCTCCAGACACTTCCTCAGCTCCGTTGCCCTTCTCTGGACATGCTCCAGCACCTTCATGTCCTTAATGCTGGACTTCTTAAACCTGGGCAGCTTGGGCTGCTGGAGGCTGCCAGCTCAGGTGCCCAGGGCTATGCCAAGAGGTGTGAGGTCCTGCAAAGCTCCACGATGCCTTTTTACACGGAAATGTGGATCTTTGGAGGCACACTGCAGCACGTTTGGGTGGAGGCTGTGGCCTGTGTGCAGCTGCAGGAAGGGCGAGGGTGTGCGTGGGGTTCCTCCTGCGCACGTACGCGGGTTTCCCTCTGAGCATTCACAGAGGGCCCCGCGTGGGCACAAAATGCCCCCAAAATGTCTCCCAGGGCAAGTACGAACTGCCAGGCTGGGCTGAGCTCCAGCAGGCAGGAACAGATGAATCAGACACTTAATGGTAGAACCAAACCCTCACAACAGCCCAGCTCCAGCGGGCTCCTCTCCTGCCGACCCCGGAGCCCCAGCAAGAAGGAACAAGAAGGGATTTGAAACCGAACTGGGATTTTTTTTTGGCCCCCCCCCCCATATCTCTTGGCTGCCAGCCCCTCCCAGGAAAGTTTCAGCCAGCCTCCCGCGGTCTCGGATGTCAGGTTGGCAAGAAAAATCCCATCTGTTTTCAATCTGGATCCTCACTTCCATCCACGCAGCCTTCCTCCTCCCTGCGCTCCCCCTCTCCCAGCCCCCAGAGCTGGCGTGTGCGCCAGGCAGGCTGCGGGGACGCTGCTTTTTTTTTTTTCCCCCTTTTTTATTTTTTTTCTTCTAAAAATGTATGTGGCCTCTTTTGCCCCCCTTTCCCCCTCCTCCGTGCCCCAGCACAGCCCTCTCCGCGCTGGGGCCTGCCAAGAACCTCTCTGTGCTCGGCCCCGCTACGCTCGCTGGCTCCGAGAATTCCCAAATGACCGAGGGTTTTCAACCTCCAGCTTTCCAAAAAAAAAAAACAAGAAAAGAAAAGAAAAGCCCAGCAAAATATCTCTCTGTGTGGAAAAGAATTAAAAAAAAAAAATCAGGCAAAATCGAGAGGGGGGGAGGAGAGAGAAGAAGGAATTTTGTTGTTGGGGTTTTTTTTATTTTCTGGTTCGTTCCAACTTTTTCGGTATGGTTTGGAAAAGAGCAAGTACAGAGTGTTTTGTTCCTGCCCGGAGATAACAGAGCCGCTCTGAAATCCTGTATAGAGTCGATGCAAAGGCGAATACGTTGCGATAGTGATACCCTGATCTCGGTGGGAAGAAACCCTTTTGTTGCACACCCTTCTCGCCGTTCTCTCCGCCGTCCTCTCATGCTGCGTTTATATCTTATTTAAACTCTGAAGTCCTCGGGCTAGGAATTACCTTCTCCTTTTACAGATGGCTGCAAGAGCTCAGCACGGCTGTGCAGCTCCATGAAAAATAAATGGAGAAGGTTGTGGCTTTTGTTGATGGTTTTATTTCCTTTAGTCTTTAGTGTTTTTAGAGGTGAGAGTTTATCTCATCACAGAGCCAGGCACAGGGTGGAAAGGGTGGGTGGTGTCAGGGTTTGTATGGCCAAAATATCGTCAAAAAATCCCAAGGCAAGGGTTATCCCGGTGTCACTCCTGGCTGGGGTGCTGTAGGATGGGACCGCTGGTGCTCCCCAGCATCGGAGGGTGAGGAGGCTTTTCCTTTCGTTGTGGGGATTGCTGTGGAACAGGGCAGTGTGCGAGGGGACCC
>JAWWEU010000082.1:383982-414816 GCA_035583155.1 Acropternis orthonyx
CCCTGCCCTCTCCCCGGCCCTCTCCCCGGCCCTAGCCCCTGCCCGCTCCCCTGCCCTCTCCCCGGCCCTCTCCCCTGCCCTCTCCCCTGCCCTAGCCCCTGCCCTCTCCCCTGCCCTAGCCCCTGCCCTAACCCCTGCCCTAGCCCCTCTCCCCATCCCTCTTCCATGCCTCTCCCCTCTCCCTTCTCTCTCGCCTTCCCTCGCCCCTCCTCCATTC
Organism: Acropternis orthonyx; assembly: GCA_035583155.1. Lineage (NCBI taxonomy): Eukaryota > Metazoa > Chordata > Aves > Passeriformes > Rhinocryptidae > Acropternis > Acropternis orthonyx. The sequence continues at coordinate 384,200 of JAWWEU010000082.1, forward strand.
CCTCTCCCCATCCGTCTCCCCATCCCCCCTTTTTCTCCAGCCAGCGGCTCACGGGAGCTTTTTGCTGCAAAACAAGGGGAAAAAATGTAAAAGCCCCATCCAGCATCCCCCGTCTGTGCTGAGGCGCTCGCCCGCCGTACAAAGGGCCAGCTCTCCAGCTCGCCCCTCTTCTCCAAATTACCCCTCTAACATGTTTTCTTTCCCTACTGGAAATGCCTTCTTTTCTTTAATGAGTTAAAGGCAGCCCGGGGCCGCAGCAGTCGCCGATGCTCTCGGGGCAGGACACGGGCTGGGAGCATTTAAGTAAGGACAGAATTTATTCACTGTAAACATTGCACAACTTCTGTGCTCCGTTCCCAGGACTGATATATAACTCATTTTCTCGGCTTTACATGGCTTGTTTGCTAGTTATTAGGCTACTGCTCAAGCTCAAGATGCAGATTTGTCTAAAATGTGTAATTTTAGAAACCATAAGAGGGGTAAAAAAAAAAGCTCCATTTTGCTACAGGAACTGTGTAGCTGGAACTTTCCTGAGAAATAACCACATTTTATCACTTTATTATTTTTTCCTCACTTTGGCAGAAGCAAAGAACTTTTCTGTTGCAGGTAACTTTTATGTCAAGGCTCAGACTTGAATTCACAGCAGTTGGTCTGACTCGAGGCACTTATGGGAACACTTGAAATTAAATTTAAATTTATATTGTTTGTTGGCGGAGAACTCTCCTGCAGTTAAGGAAAAAAATGTAAAGATTAAGCTGATCATTAGTATATATGAAAAGTGGTTTCTAACATGAACATTATGGTTCTTCTCCTAAAAAATCAGAAGAGGATTCTCTAGCCTGTGCTTTGTATAGCTGCATCGTGTTATCCTTTCATTTCCCTTTTCCTGAAAACGTCACCTAGAAGTGGAAAAATCACAAATTCAAGCACGCTGGGGTTGCCACACATAGAACAGAGGAACATCTGCTGGAAAGAGACTTTCTGACAATAACAAACCACCTGCACTGAGACAGTTTTCTCCTCTGGTAACCATCTCAGTTGGTCAGTGTGTGCCTGTAGCCCTTGGCCAGGCTGCTCTTGCCTGCAGATGTGCCTGTCAGCCCTGCTATGTTCAGGGTTAATATTTACTTGCACACTTACACTGTTGGTTGAGGCTTGTTTGGTGGGTTTTTCCATGAAAAAGGAGGACGTGAAAAATGTGCGTTTGAGTGAATCAGGCTGTTTTAACAGTTCCTTCATGGATTTGCGTTTTCTCTAACGTCAGGAGCGGCTGGAGGGGATTGGAGCCTTCCAGGCCGCCCTCTCGCTCCCTTCTTGCGGAGGAGTGTTGGGCTGTGGGCTGGAGGCGGCCGGGAAGGCTGGCTCGGATGGCTGAGTGAGGTGGGACTGAGCTGGAGGAGGGGTCTGCACCGAGGACGCAGCTCCGCGGCTGCGCTTCCCTCCTTCGCCTTCCAGCCCCGCAGTGGAAACCATAACACTGCCACCCTTTCATGTTCCCGCTCCGAGAACCAGCCAAGTAGAAGGGAAGGGATCGTTTTCTTCTATCATCATGGGAGCCTGTCGTTGATCTCTAGTGCAGGAAGAGGTGCATAATCCCCAGGAGAAGTGTGGATGCTTCTTCCAAATCTTTCTGCCGCTCACAGTGGAATCCAGGGAGAGAGGGAATGTCGGGGCTCCTGCTCTGCTCTCTGGCTGCTTGGCAGCCTCCTCTTGCAGCCAAAGCAGGGGTTTATCAAAGGCATTGAAACCAGAGAAGGCCCAATTATACTTTTGACTTGGAAGAGATGCGTATCGTTTTTTTGGGAGGTGGAGGTACCAAAATAAACCGTCTGAAGGCTCAGCGTGCAGACAGAGAGGGAATTTAGTATCAGGTACTAAATTCCTGCAAAGGTGACAGTTGCAGCAGATATATGAGGAAATCCCTCATTACCCTGAAGAGCTGGAAGAGCAGGATATGGTGTTTTATTATGTTTCTTAACCTTGATCACAGCAAGTTTCGAACACCCTCTTTACCCTGGCTGTTGAATCTGCCCTGTGGGTACAGATTCTTGTACAGCAAAGCTATTTCACTAGATTTAATCTCTAAGGAGCGTGCCAGAAAAACAGCCTTTGGGGGAATGGCAATCTGCTGGCTTCCTTGTCTGTAAAGTGGGAATAGCAATGTGCAGCTCCTTGCTGGGAAGTGTTTTAGGGTCCACTGGTGAAAAGAGCTGAAGTGCCACGGGTTGAATCATTCAGCCAAAAAGAGAGGAGGCAGAAGCAGAGGCAAGGCTTGCCCAGCTCCCATGGCAGTGGTGCCAGGAATAGACCTGGTATCTCTGATTTCTGCTCCAGCCTCCCTGTCTGTGTGGGCACAGGCCAAAAAAGAGCAGCCGCGCCGGTGTCACCCGGCTACGTGCAGAGGAGAAAACGGAGGTTGCACAATCCCGTCCTTGGTGCTTTTTTGGGGGCTGCCCTGCGGTGCCAGGTGTAGGAGTGACAAGTTGTCTGACACTGGTCGGTGCAGAGCTGGATTGAAGCCACTGATCCTCCTTCCATGCTGGCTTCTGTGCAGCCCTGGTGTAGGAACAGATCTGTAGATGCTGCTCACCTGGGCTGAATTTTAACGGCTCACCTGGGGATGAAAGGCACTTCATCCCATTACCACTCCCCCCAAGCCATCCTCTGCCCTCTGTGTGAAGAGATTTTGAACCCCAGGTGTATTTTATTGCCGTGCAAGGCTTTGCGTCCCGTGGCACCGAGGAAGTGTAATCTTGTTACATTTGAGTTTATTTCATGCTGCGTTTGCGGGTGCGAAGAATGAATCAGTAAAACTGGGGACTGTGGAAGGTGTGAGACACCGTGTTGTTTCAAATGCTGACAGTGGGAAAACATCTGCTAGAGAAGCTCCCTTTGAAGGAGTTGCTGCCCTTCCAGAACTCTTCTGTAGGGGTAATAACTGTTGTGGTAGGTGAAAGCTCCTGAATCAAGAGACACCTGGGAGCTGTGAACATGCACGGGCTGAGGCAGGGATGGAGGTCTGCGATCTATCAAACAGAACCAGCTTTATTTTTCCTTGTCTTATGCCATTTCTGAAGTGACTTCTGGCTTAATTTTGCATGAGGTTGTGTACATTTGGCTGAGTTTTGATTCTTAAAGAAGCTGTTCTGTCCTTCCTTTCTATTTACAGATAACTTTATGGGGTTAATGGTATGGGTGTGTTTCCATTTCTCTATGTACTGATTAGTGCTCCCATTAGTACTTGGTAAGTGCATTGCAAAACTTCTTTATTAAATCTGAGCGGAGGTATATTTTATTTGTATGATGAAGCCACAGAGTGCTTGGTTTCAGCAGCAGCTCCCAAATCACAGGATGACTTACCTGCTAATTTTGACTTGCTGTCTATTTACGAGCAGGCAGGAAACAGCAGCGTTGCAGCTGAGGGATTTGAGGCAGGGCCCCTGGTTATGGTAATTCTTGAGTAGTTCGTTTGGGCGTAATGCCTCTTTGTACAGTCGGTTCTATTACAAACAGATTTTCTGATAATGGCACCTGTGCCATTCAGATGGGATCATTATTATAAAAGCAGCAAGTATTGTTAAGGAATCGGGATGTGGAATTGATGTAGAATCGTTATAATGACAAAAGCAATACCATAAATAAAACGGTGCTGTAGCAGCAGCAGCACTAAACTGGGCAGAAGAGGGAAAATGCCAGTGCAAAATTCCCCTGGATTTGTGGCACAGGGTCCCTGCCTGTGGAGGAGGTGGAATGTGGGTGGTAGGGGCTGTCCCTGCTGCACGGGGGTGCTCTGGGCATGGGAAGGAGGAGGGAAACCATTAGCTGGAGCCATCTCAGAAGCCAGCCAGGGAGATTGTTGCAATTAATTAATTGTAGAAATGGGGCGTTGCTCTCATCCTGGGTGGGTGTTGCTCTTGGGTCAGCTCCATTAACACAGATTTTTGAGGGTGGGTTTCGGGGTTTTGCAGGCCCGGCCTGTCCCTCCTGCACAGTGTTGCGATAGTCTGTGCCTGCCTGCACGTTCCTTCTCCCATTCCTCTGTGGGAAATGTGGGAAATCTTGGAATTGCATTTGTGAAATAAGGATGGGGGTTGAGAGTGTTAACGGCCCAGTGGGACTTGACAGAGGAGACTGATGTCGAAGCATGCCTGAATAGTGAAAGCAGTTGCACCAAACTGAAGGAAAAGGGAAGAAAGGCTAAAAAATCAGTGCATTTGAAAAGTTACTGAGGGTGTGGAATGGAAACTATCCTCCCTTCCACCTCAGTCTATGAGCAAATCCCTGGAGATGGGTGTGTTGTCTTAAAGGCCAGGCTTGTGGTCGGGTTTAGCAAATACAGATAATCCAGATGGCTAATCTGGAGCGTGGTTTGGCGAGCAAAATCCTTCTGGCAGGCAGCGAGGAGGATGCCGGGAAGAGGTTTGCAACAGTCGTCTTTAAACAAAGTCATTGCTAATGCAGCTTCAGCCCATCGTGTGCACGGAGCACAGATGTCTTGCTTGGGGTTTGATTATTTTTTTTTTTTAAATAAAATCCCTTTTATTTTCCATCAGTGACCCCTGGTTTAAATCCCTGAAGCACGAGGGGGAATTGCAACCCTTCGGTGGGCTCAGGCGTGGTTTGGGTTTTGTCTCCCCGTGTCCCCAGCGAGGGATGTGGCCACTCGTTGTGCCTGGGGTGCGAGTGGCAGGAGGATGCTCCGATGCTGCTCCGGTTGTTGGGCTTTGAACTCACTTCTTGCCCGGGGCCCATCGGGACAGGGGTGGTGGGGAATTGCTTTTTGATGCTTGGCGCTGCCTTTGTCAGTGGACATCTGGTGCCAGGATTGCTGCTGTCGGGGCTGGGGGTGGGCTGCGAGGCCAGGGAATTTGATGGATTAGTGTGGTCGGAGGGCTGGGGGAGGGGACGGGTAGGGTTTCAGCTCTTGCTGCAGGTAGAGAGAGAATTTGGGGATTAGGGGCACTTCGCTGCAAGCTGCAAAGGGGGGAGGATTCAGAGAGGGGAAAAGGTTGGGAAGAAAATAGTCTTTCCAGTTTTCCCAAAGAAATGACATTTGTTTGCTCCACGAGGCAGCAAAAGGGAAATATGTGTGTGTGTGTGGGTGTGTCCAGAGCAGGGGATGAAAAAAATCCACAGCAAATCTGGTGCCGATCTGTCCCCCCAGCTTTGTCACCCTTGGGAATCCTGATTGCTTGTGCCTGGCCTCAGGGTCACTCAGTTCATTCCCTGCTGCTTCCTATGGATTCAATAACCTCCTTCTCTCCCCAGAGATCAGTTTAAATTAAAACTTTATCCTTTACTTAAGGCAGCAAGCAGCAGCCTCTCCCCATGCTCTGTTACAGGATCTGGGTAGTTTGCATGTCCCTGTCCATCCGTCTTTCCCTGAGGTCACCAAGTGAGCTGTACCAGGAATCACCAACTTTGGAGCCACTGGAGCAGGAGGAGGGGGATGTGGGGTATCATCTACCCCTTGATGTCCTTGAGTGAAGGACTACGAAAGAAAATCCTGATTTTTAAAAGCCTCCCTTGAGGGCAGGTATTTCAATATGCCGTGGCCTACAAAGGGGAAAATTGCTGGGTTTCCTGGTGCAGGAGAAGCCTTCTGGGGGTATTGCCAGGATGGATCACCTTTCCCAGAGCTCGCTGTGCCCAGTGTCTGTGCATGGGTGGAAATGTCACTTGTCTGCCTGCAGGAGTGGGAGGGTTGGCATGGCCGTGAAGGCCACCGGGACTTGGCCAAAATGTGGACCTCGAGGAACAGCCACAGTGAAATCCAATCTCCAGCCAGCACCATGTTTGAGGATCAAATCCACATGTAAAATCTGCCTTGAAGATTTAGTGTCTGCTGGCTTTGCTTCCTAGAAACGCTGTAGCAGGGAGGTCACCTCTCCAGGAGACACGTTCACGCCTTTAATTCATGTTTTGGGGCTACACGTGCGTGTCATGAACATTGGGTTTGTTCAGGGCTGGATTTGCTCCAAGTGGGAAGGATGTATGGAACGTATAGGACGTACCCTCCATGCAGCTCCTTTCCCCCCGTGCAGCAGGGCAGGCAGGGAGTTCTCTCTTGTGTTGTAAAATAAGCCCTGTCGGAGATTTTTTTACTGCTTTTCCAGCAGAAATTGAGAAAATTGGAAGCCAGGAGGAGCAGGAAATTCATGTGTAATGAAGGAAATGTTGGGACTGAGATGAGGGAGGTACTGCAAACCATGAGACACCTGAGTAGTGTTGGGACTGGAGGAGCTTTTGTCTTTCCTCGTGTTGCTGTAGCCGTAATGTCAAGGCTATTGAACTGCCTTTTGAATTTTGATTTCTTCTCTGTGTCAAACAAAGTGGTGGCTGAGGGCCATGGCAGTGCAGGAAGCCTTGTGTCTGCAGGGTTTCTGAGGTCAGAATGCCTGAAAACACTGGTCTAAAAAAAAAGGAGAATGAAAAATAAGGGATGAAGTTACAACTGAAAATGTGTTTATTTGAACTTTAGGAGCAAAAGGCAAAAAAATTGGGGGAAGGGAGAGAGAAGGAAAGAAGTGACTGTAAAAATGCGAGCAGGGAAGTGAACAGCTGTGTTGTTCTGTGAAATGGGAGCTGCTGGGATTCAAAGGATTATGGCACTAACCAAGACCTGGTGTTTGCACTAGGGCTGGAGGCTGGAACCCCAAGCACAGAGGCAGGAGGAAAAATTAGAGTCAGAATGGGTCACATCGGAAGGGACTCGCAGAGGTTCAGCCTTGCCCCAGGCTTCCAGGTGGGTCCAGTCCTGATGGAGATGGGCCCTGGTAGCCAGGAAGGTGCCTTGCTCCCCAGCCTCTGTATTTTAGTGTCACGTGGATCCTCTTCTGGGAGTGCTGCCGTGTACCTGGAGCATTGAGTATGTATGGAAGAGTGGAAACATGGTTCTTTGGCACCATTTCTCCAGCATTTATAGATTTGGTGTCTTGGATGCTTCAGGATGCCATCGGCAAGTGTTCCCTGCCCCACCACACTGACCCAGTCCTGCTGAAGGTCCTCTGCCAAGCAGTGGTGGCTTGGAGAAGGTAAAACTTCACCCAGGCAGGTAATTCCTGTGAAGCATCTCCTTTTGGGTGCTGCCAGTGCTGGACTAGATGAATCAGTGGTGCCTCCAGCCTGATGTGTTGGATGGTTCCAGCACTGCCTGCCTGCAGGGAAAGGAATTGTAGTCCATTACCAGGAGTCCATTTCTCCTGCCGAAGGTGGAGCTCCCAGCTCCTCTCAGCAAACCTCGCTCTTGTGCCATGAAACACTCGCCTGACAGTGCATTCCAGAGCAATATCCCAACATGAAGGATGGCCTGTGCCGTGCTTTATGCACTGCCCTGAGAGGTGGGAATGTGTAAATCGCACCATCCGAATGATTTAGCCCCAGGTATAGTTGTGATTCAAAATGAATTTCTATCCCTGCTTCTCCCTCGCGGAGTAAGTGCTCGCTATAAACCAGGAGGAAATTGTAGCAGCCCGTGTGCTGGGCTGTGGTGGGAGGATGTGGCTGTCCCCTCCTCTGTCTCCTGCATCCGTGGTCCCTGTGTGGGATGCAGGGTGTGGGGTTGATACCCGTTTTTTCTCTGGGTGACTCGTCCAAATCCATGTCCATCGCTAAGCACGGAGTCACGGCACAGTTTCTATTAGGCTTAATAGGGAAGATGAGTGACACATTAAAAGTGGCTTTAGGTTTTATGCAAAGCCAATGATGCTTAAGACAGCTGGGGGAATTTAGGGTTTTCAGCAAGTTTTGTTGGACATAAAAGTCCTTTGGAAAATGTCTCGAGTCCAGTGTGAAATTTTGGTGGAGATCAAGGTGATGGGACCTGTGTTTCACACCTTGCCACTCTGGGGAGGTGATTTTCTTTGCTCCTGCTCTGGGGAAAAAAACGTCAGAAGTCATGAGGAAGACACTTGTTGGTTTTGGGTTTTTTGTTTTTTTTTTGTTTTTGTGGCAAGGAATGGACATTAATATTAAACTTCTGGGGATCTCTTTTAAAGATTAATTTTGCTTCTCCACTGTACCCTGGTTTAGATCTCCTGGAATAGCTCTGGAAGAAATGCAAGTTCAGGTAAATACATAGAAAAGATGAAGCATGGACTCCGCTCTGCCATGCATTCCTCATGATTTGCAGGCTCTTCTAGTTCTTCACTGCTCTCCTGGCTCTGCCTGGTGTCCAGGAGTTGGTTTTTCCTGAAAATTTAAAGGTCAGAGATACTGAGGAAGGTTGAACCCCAAAGACTTGATCCGTGTTTGAGGCTCTGCCTCTCCTCCTAACGCAGACGTGGTGTGGGTGCCTCTCAGGGAACTCTTAAATCCACCTGTATTCATTTCGCTGTTTTGAACTCCAGAAGTTAAAACATGCCTGTAATTTCTAGAGGAAAACATGCATTTGCAGTTCTTTGCCTGTGACCAAGCATGGTTTTGTGGATAGCCAAATAAAATTCTCAGTTCAAAGTATTTCAGCAATGTGTTAAAGTTTATGAAGCATTTAACAAACTTTTTTAGTGTGCAATAGTTTATAGTGCCAGCAAACAGCCAAGTGTCACATCAAAGTTGTAGTCTTTTCTCACTTAATGGCTCAATGTTTAGTGCTTTTTTGGTTTGTCTTGGGTGGCTTTTCAGTCAGCAGCTCAGAATGGCTTTTTCTTTCCCTTTTTTCCTCCCAAAAAAACTCTAAAAGTCAGATTGTGAATACTGATTTAAGGCCCACAATTCAAGCAGAGTGCTTGGATTTATTTTTATCTTTAAAGAAAGAAAACCACCGTAAGCAAATAATCCCAGTGACTTCAGTGGAGTTCTCTGTGGGCAGTTCCCTGCTGGGCTGGGAGAGCAGAGGACTGAGATGGAATCTGCTCCCGTTGAAGGCCAGGAGAGTTTGGCCATCAGTTCCTGCAAATCTTTAATGATTTTTCCTTTAACCAGTGGCTGGGATGTGTCTTTGCAACTGAGCCTGAGCCCACTGACACCAGTGGGGTTGCACATTTGCTGCCTTTTGCCTGGATTTTGGGCTTTCCTGCTTTTCTGGGCTGGAGGAGGATGAACTTCAGGGAACTCTGCAAGGGTTCTTCTCTGCACCATTTCATGTAGGAGAGGAATAAGGAATATACAGGGAGTTGAACTTCCTAGACCAGCTGCTTCCATTGGGAAAATCCTGGAGCTGGGGGTAGTAATTTCTACTAAATTTGAGCTAAATAGGTGTAAAAACTCCGTAACAGTTTCTAGATAATGCATCATAAACCATCTGATTTACTTTATTGTAGATTTAATTATGATAATGCACACACATATAATTATGTCCGCGCTCAAGATCTATTCAGTAGTAAAGGGTTTATATAACCTTATAAATAATGAAACCTGAGCTGTATCAAGAGCCCCCTGTAGCATCCTGCATCATGCCCTCCGAGTGGGAAGTCTCCTCTTCTGTGTGAGTGACACGGGGTTGGATTATTGAGGTTCAGCCCTTTCCAAGGGGTTGGGGTGTGATTTCCATCACACGGTTCAGTCTCGGTTTGCTTTGGAAATTTTCTCTGGAGTGGAAGGCAGCGTAAAACGTCTTATTAATGCTGATGGGACCTGGCACGGCAGTACCCAGTGAATTGGTATATGAGAGGCATGTAAACAACTTTGAAACGAAAATAATCTGCCTGTGTATTATTAAGAAACAAGCCAATATGCAGCAATATAATATGAGGAAATGCCATTTTGGGTTTCTCGCGACAAACCCCTCGCACGTTCCTCCCGTGATTTATATAATTGCCGAGTCGCTTTGATGGCTTGATGGAATTACAGCTCCGCGTTTACACGATGGATAATCAATCAAAATAAACTGTGCTTACCCCTCTGCTGCAGCGCGTGTATGAAACAGATACATCTGAGGCTGAATTATTCTTTAACGCTGGCATTTGTGTGGAGTTTCGGGTGTGATTTTGGGACCTGGTATCTGTGTGAACCTGACCTCACCTTGTGGGCTTCCAAATCCTGCTGGCTTCAGCAGGGGCTGTAGGAACTTGCTTTCTCTCTGGTGCATGTAGGAACATTTCTGCCTAAATATGCAGTGGGTTTGTTTGTTTGAACAGCATAGAAAATAAAACCGCACTGAGGAGACAGAAGGTGTCAACACCTGAGCTCTTTGTAAGGGCTGGGTAAGGCTTGTAGGCTGAAATTCTGCCTTTCTAGGTGAGCTTGGAGTTAGTTGGTCTTGGCTGGTAATAAACAGGCTGTTCCCCGCCTCATTTGCTGCGCAAGTTATTGGAGTTTTAGTCTCTGGCTTTAGAAGAATTTCTTACCCTATTTACCAAATGTGCTGTTGTGAAATGTGGAAAACCTTTTTGTGCTGGGTTGCTGGAGGAGAAATTAAACCCAGATTTTGTAGCAAGCAATAGCTGGGCTAATGTATCAGTGGTTAATATTTGCAGGAGTTGATGCTGTTCCCTATCGCATAGAGAACAGTTGTATCCTTAGTGAGTCTTTCCCCTCTTGCCAACCCCATTTTCAGTCCCCTTCCCTCATACTGGGGGTTTTTAGGGGTGTTCTGAAGTGCAGTGTTTGTTTAAATGGCTTCCCCCGCATTGTAGGGCCTTGGGTCCCTCCTCCACGGGCAAAACCTGCCAGATCCTGGTGGAAGGAGGGGAAATGGACGGGTCGGGCAGGGCTGAAGGCACAGCACTCGCTCCTTCCTCGCCGCAGCATCTCCGGTGGGGGAGGATTTTGGGGTCCTCCTCCTGCAGGACGGCTCTCCCCGGAGAATCCCTTCTCCTCTCCCTCCCTGTCTCGCTGTAAGGGGATCACAGCTGCTGAGTAAATGTTAAGATAATGGTGTTATTACGGAGTAATTATACTGCAAGTTATTGAATTAAAAGTGCTGAGGCTGCCGATGCTGCCGAGGAGGGAGAGGCTGGGTGGGAGCACAGAGCGGGGAAGGTGCAGAAGGGAGAAAACCTAATAAATTTCCTCTTGTCGAGAGCCCCTCGCTGCCGGGACTGGGACTGAGAATGAATGAAAGGGAAGCTCAAAGAGCTAATAAATAAACCATTTCCCTGAGAATAGAGGGTATAATTAGAAACGGTGGCCCTGTGGTTTTGTGTCTGCCCTGGGGTGGAATCTGCTCAGCGCTGTGCTGTGGCGATAAAACAGGGAGACAATGTGCAGATGATGTCGCGCAGTTGTTAACTTTTGAGGAGAGAGATGCTTTGTTCCTCTCTTTTTCCAGGAAAAAAAAAAAGTAATAATAATAAATAATTTAAGCTTTATGTTGCAAAACTTCAATAACTGACTATACCCTGGGGCCTCTCCATCAGCAACTCTGACTGATCTTGCAGTTTTCTTTCTGTCTATTTTCTTGGAGGGGAGGGTGGGTTTCACTGTAGACCTTAAAAAACCTAATTCTTTTTTTTCTCCCTCAAGAGGACCCAATAAACCTGATTTGTTTCTTCTCTTTTGTGATTTCTGAGATTTACCTACAGATTGAACATCTCTCATTCCTCTGCTGCTGTAACATTGGTATTGCTGTGCTGTTTGGGGTGGTTTGCTAACTGATGGGTACCCATTTTTCCAAGCTTTTATTTTGTCCTTACTGCTCAGCCTTTGCCCTGGAAGATCCCACCATCCTGGCTGGAATTGACCACAGGGCATCCCAGTTTGCAGCAGTGAAGAGCTAAAACTTGCTTCAAAAGGATAATGGTGTGTTAAACTCAGGTTTGCACTTGAGCTTAGTCTCCCCTTATGCCACAGGGATCCTCCATGAGCTTGAACAAGCTGCTGCCTCCTCTGAATTGGTCATGACCCCAGGGCTGCCAGAGCTCAAGGAATGTTTGGACAAAGCTCTCAGGCATGGGGGTGGGATTGTTGGGGTGGGATTGTTAGGGTGTCCTGAGCAGGGCCACGAGCTGGACTCGATGATCCCTGTGAGTCCCTTCCCAGCTCAGGATATTCTGTGATTCCATTCTGCATCTTTGGGGTGGGGATAAAGAGTGTAATGGCAGATGCACAGAATGTCATGGACTCTGCAGTAAATGCAGCAGTAGCCATATACCAGGGATTCATTGATTGAAAACCACAGGAGCATTGGAAGCCTTGCAGTCCCAGGGAACAGGAGAAAGGGGATGTGCACTGTGCTCTCTTTGGGTCTGAACAGCCTCTAACAAAGCTCAGCATCCTAACAGAGCAGGGTATATTCATTAAACTAATACGTGTTTGTCACATGGCTATTACATTTCCTGAATACATGCATATACGCCAGTTATTTCCATGGACTTATGTGGATATGAGTAGGGGTCTTTTGAGAGTCTTTGGTGGTTGTTTGGGAAATCCCATTCCCCAAACCTTTTATGATTCCGGATCTTCTAATGAGTCTTTTCTCCTTGAGAGCATCTCAAATATGTGGTCAGGTCACAATGTACTTCTCTTCCCACTCTTTGCCCTGACACATAACCCTTGTTCTTAAAACTAAGACATCTGCTAGTACATATTAGTCACTGATATAGGTATCAAACATTGCTGTGCTAAAGTTAAAAGAATTTTCCAGCATCTTCCCCCACTGCTGCATAGACTCCTTTTTAAAGAAATATCACTTGTTTGGTAACACCCTGAGCTGTGGAGCCTCTGCAGGGCTGCTCGAGGCTGGGGAGCTGCTCCTTTTGTTTGCCATAATCGGTGGATCTTCAAGGACAGGAGACAATAAGTGGTGATGAAATCCGGGGGAGGAGGGCGGAGTTTTGCTGCCGTTCTGCCTCAGAGGATCTTGGGTGGCTCTGGATGAAAAGGGGATGATGCGCTCAGTTCGGAATAGGACGGGTCCCCCCTCGGGTGTTTGTGAGGATTTAGTAATTATTCCTGAGAAGCTCTTTGGTAGGTGTTAGAGAAATGTGGAGTGTTTACCTTACTTTACAATCTAAAAAGCCCTAATAAAATATACAACAGGAGTATTAACAATGAAACTATTTTGAGGATTATTGAGCTATTATAAAAGAATGGAAGAAAATCTGCCTGGCATTATGTTCTATGCCACTAGATATTTAAATTAATGCCTTCCTATAGCAGCTCCTTCAGAAATTTTCAAGGCACTTAAACATCTTCAGTGAATTAAATACTTAAATAGCTCTTCAGCATCCTCTCTTCATGTAGCACTGGGGGAAACTGAGGCAGAATGATTTGGCCAGTGTGTTCACTGTGAGAAAGGTATAGTGGGAATCTGATTCACGTATATTTACATGACCCTTTGTTATGATGGAAAATGCCCTTGTCCTGCAGGGCTTCTCACTGCCTGGGGATGCTGGACCACATTCCTTTCTTCTTCCCCACCTCGTCCTGCCATTGTGGAGCAGAGCCATGCTGTGGGCACCAAAAAATTCCTTATGGATTTGTCTTTTGCCTAATGGATGCCGTGGTGGTATTTACAGTGCTGCCCATGCCCATGTCAGGGAGGCCCATAAACCCTGATGAAATGTTATTTACTTATAAGAGGCAATTTGTAAAGATCTGTCTAGGGGCTGCTGTCACCATATCCATGGGATTTATTTCCCATTTATTTACGGTTTGTGCTCATGTGTATTCTGCTTTCCCATCATAATCCAAAACTTGATCGTCCCTTGGACTTGGCTTGCACTTGCCGCATGAGCTGAGCAGGTTCCAGACCTGCGTCTCTCATGCAGGTTGACTTTTATTTTTATTTTCTGTTTTGGAGGATGGAGAGGAAGGTCTGTAGGCATTGCATCAACTTTGCCTTTGGAATTTGCTTCAGGAGGCTGCAGCTGCCAGGCCTTAGTGTGGAGCAGACCCCTTGCACCACAAAGGTTGTGTGGGAAATTCTTGGCTTAGATGTGGGTTAATAAAAGAAGGATTTCCTTGCTTTGATGGTGCACAAATTGTTTGGTACAGGAGCGGCTGCTTTTAAGGCGTGAGTACTCCTTGGTCCCTGCAATCTGTTTGTGGTGGGATATGGGGACTCTTCTTGCTTTACATGTCCTTATGAGCACTAAGTGTAGTAGGTCAATACCTGGAAACACTTTTAAAAAAAAGGGTTATGGCATCCAGCAAAGGGCTGTGATGCTTTAAATAACTTCACCTGCCAAAATCTGCTGTGTGCTTTAGGTTTTTACTTAATTTCACTCATAATGAGCCCACACAAGAGAAAGGCTCAGCTCTTCTCCATGCTGGATATTCTTGGTGGAAGACAACTTCTTCCATGAAGGGAAACAGGCACTGCAAACCTGCAGCAGAGCTGGAAATTGCTCCAGGGTCTTCAGCACCAAGGTGCAATCCCTCGTCCGTTGAGCAAACCTTGAAACAGATCCCGGCACAGCCACGGTCCTGGGCAGGCATCTGAAGAGTTCTTGCAGTCACTGCCCACCCAGGGGTGCTTTCTTCAAGGAACAGTTCAGCAAAGGGGCCTGAGCTGGTGGATTCCTTTGTTACGTGGAGGAACACGCTGTCGATACTCCGGGAAAAACAAAATCAGATGGGAGAACAGGTAGTGGAGCTCTTTGAAAATTGTTCAAAGGCACTCCGTCAATACGAAACTCCTATTTATGTTTTTTTTCCTGCCTCCTCCTTTTGTTTGTTGATACAATCTTGGAAGTGGGAGGAGGATTTACAAAAATGCTTGTGTTTTTAAGCTGCTGCTTCAGACACGTTTTTTCCCTTGTAAATAGTGTGTAAGAAGCTGAAATGAAAAACACAGAAAGCAAACACGGAAAAGTCCTCATCGGACCCCTCGTCTGTTGCTTCAGAACCTGAAACTCAGATCTATCGTTGGATGTGTCATAAATGTGTCCCCACAGATGCACCAAGGATAGAGCAATAAAACCATTGCTTGGACTCAGCTTTAAGCCAAACCTTTAAAGGTCTGCTGGGATGGAACAGGGCTACTCAGCACCACCGGGGCTCTCAGGGAGGCACCTCCAGACGCACTAGCCTGAAAGTCCTGCCCCTGAGTCCTCCTTCAGGTGGACCTCTCCAGCCTCTGACTGGGTAATCCTACTTTGGTGTGTTGAAGGACATCTAAACTAGCCCTGAAGTTGAAGGAAGAGGAGCATCCTTCAGCGTCCGTTGTGCTGGAAGAACTTTCAGACCCCTGGGTTGGACCCCATCAGGATGTCCCCAGGGGTGGCGATGAGGACTGTTCCAGCAGAGAGAGGGCAGCCAGCACTTCAAACAATAAATGTGAGTTTTTGGAAGGTTTTCTGCTGCGGGTTGCAGCAGCAGCAGCGCTGGGGTGGTGTGAGTGATGTACAGGCCTGGCACATGAAGCCAAGGGGATCTGAAGAAGCTATGAATTTACCAAAATTAGCACCAAAAGCTCTGTGGGTGCTGCTTTTTTTCTCCTTCAGGTGCTCACTGATTACCTGGAGTCTGTGTATGGGCTGAGCAATCTTGGGAGAAAGTTATATCAGAGCAGACTTAGATTTTCATGTAAGTTAACAAGTGAAGGCAAAACTTGTGGGGTCCCTTGGCTTTTCCCTCCCCACCTGGGTCATGGGAACTTCAGAGGTGCTTTGGCTCTTGGGTGATGCTTGAACAGACTCCCAGTAAAGCCGTGCCAGCCCTGGGTTTGTGAGGAGCAGGGCTCTTAAATCAGTGTTTTTACTGGGGGCTTGCACTGGTTTGGCTGAACCATTTGCAAAGGTGCAAGTGAAGGGGCAGAGGGAATGGCACAGCTCTCCTCTGTGGCTGGGGCCATGGATCTGTGTGCTGGCAGGGTAACCCACGTGGCACACACAGGCAGGGAGCGGGCAGGCGATGAAGGACTTAATTACAGGGAAGGATGTGGAAACCAGCGTGTTGAAAGGCATCCCGATTTGCCCAAGGACGTGGGGCTGAAGCTCAGCAGCTCCATTTCTTGTGCTGGAGTGCAGTGTCCAGGCTGGTGCCCCTGCCGGGAAGTGGTTTTGGGGTAGGTTGCCAATACCTTTGCCTTGATTCTTCTGGCTGTTGAAAAAACCGTAAAGGCCTGGAGGACTTGAGCTCAGATGACTGGTCTGGATGTCTCTTCCTGGAAGCAATGGAAAGCAGTAATGGCAATCCTGTTTGAACTTGTTAGTTGACAAGTTAAAAGGTTGTTTTGACCCTTCGGGATATTGTTTTTTAAAAAACCTATTTCTTTCACCTTCCTTCTCCCAGTTTTATGAGAGGGCCAAGCCAAGAGCTTTGTATTTGGCAGTAAGAGTGTAATTACAGCAAGTCCAGGCGAGCGATTCTGCCCCCAGGGCTGTTTCAGAGTTGGTTTTTGCTTCTGTTTTTTTTCCTCTCCCTGCTCTGTGTTATTGTTCTTATCCCTCCTCCTCCCCACGCTCGTGCAGCTGTGGGACCCCATTCCTTCCCCCAGAGCCCTGGTGGGAGCGGGGCCGGTTGGCCGTGGATGCAGCCCCTGCCCGGGGGAAGCAGATAAGGCAAATTGGAGCTGGAAGGGAGCAGCAGCCAGCGGGATCTGCCGCCAACCCACCCTGAGCCCGTGGCAGGGGGAGGGCTGGCCGGGCCCCAGCGCAGCTGCTCTGGCCGGGGGAGCCGGGCCCGGCGTCAGCCGCGTGTCTGTGCAGACAGAGCAGGGCAGGACCAGCGGGCACACGGAGATGGAGCTCTGCCCGCCCGGGATGCGGCTTCCAAATCCTGCTTCCCGCAGTAGGGTGGGCGTGCTGGGGTGCTTGTCGAGCTCCAGCTTCGCTTCTTTGGGCTGCGTTTATGCCCCATCCCTGGAAGTGCTCAAGGCCAGGTTGGACGGGGCTTGGACTCATCTGGTCTAGTGGAAGGTTCCACCCATGGCAAGGAGTTGGAAGGAGGTGAGCTTTAAGGTCCCTTCCAACGCAAACCGTTCTAGGATTCTATGAAATATCAAATCTGTGTGTGTTGCCAGCCAGGTGCCCACAGCAGTGTTTGGGGAGGTCAGAGGTGTGGGGGGGTGTGCAGAGCCCTCAGTGCATTTTGAAGCTGGAGTTCTTTCTGTTCCCCAGCCACGTGTCTTGCCCCAGATTTCTTTCACCTCCAGAGCTGTGCTTTGAGCCCTGTTGGCTGGTGGTGGCTGGGGAAGCATCAATCTGTGTCCGAGGCCTGCAGCACTGGCATCTCCTGCACCTGGGAAACGCCCTGGTTGGAAAAGTTCCTCAATTCCACCTGGGGCTGGACTGCAGCCACGGCTTGATTTGTTGTTTTCCAGAGAAAACCAGTGCCTTTGGGGTCTGATATTCCCCTGTGCAAGTATGCCTTTCCATCTCATTTGGAAGACTGGATTTGTCTTGGAATAAACTGGATGCAACCCCAGATTGGTTCTGCTGGAAGAGCAGTGATCATCAAAGTCCCCTTAATTCTCAATTAGTCTGTCTGCCCAAGGCTTTAAAATTGGTTAGATAAACCGCATTAGAAGTTAAATCTGAATTAACCTTTCCTTGCACAGATGACCCCTTGGAGCCCTGATGGCAGCAAAGCTGGTTCCCCTTGGGGCAGCCCCTTCCGGGGGCCGAAATGGGGCCATTTGGGTGCATTCCCCTTGCAGGACACCCGTCACAGCAGGGCTGCTCCTCTTGCCATGGCTCAGCCCTGCCATGAGCTGACCCTTGGCACAGGGCTCCCCTGCCAGGGTATTTTTAGAGAAGATAAGAGTGGTGGCAGGAGAGAGGGCTCTGTCCAGGGCGCTCCAACTCTTTAATTATGTTTTTGGTCTAGAAAATTATATGGTTCCTAGAGTGTAAATAGAGAACACATGGAAGGTAATTGCACATCTGGGTGCAGATGAGCTGGTGGCAGGGAGAGGCCATGTGGAGTCCAGAATCAGCAGGAAGAGCTGCAAGGAGAGGCAGAAATGGGCTCCTTGGGGAGGCTGCGCCCAGCAGAGCCGAGATCTGCATCAAGGAGGAGCCCAAACCTTCATTAGGTGCAGAAACGTGAATAGGAACCTGGAGTGACCCTGTCCCCACGTGTGCACAGTTCCCTGTGAATACACAAGGAGGTTTCTCCAGGTGGGACCTCACTGTTCATGCCCTTCCCATCCCATCCCTGGAGTTCTGATGTTTTTGGGATCTGGAGACTGCATTCGGGGCAAGTCCAGCCAACTCTTTGCATGAGAGGGAAATCAAAGGTCTTGATGGTGGGAGGAAGCCTGGCAGCTGGAGCTGGGAGATAGGAAAGGGACTCTGGAGAAAACAGCTGGGATTGGATAAGGATGTTTGGGCTTCAAATCCATCTTCAGCGGCAGTTTGTGGAGCAGTTTTGTAGAGCCTTCCCCCAAACCCCCTCCTCTGGTTTAACCCTCCTGGCCAAGTGCTGGAGAAGGGGGTTTTCCCCCTCCTTCTTCCGCACAGTTTCCAGTATAAATACATGGAGCAAAGCCGCCAGCTCTGTTTATTGAACACAAATAGAAGATAAAATAGTGGAAAACTAATTTTTTCATGCTCATTGGTGGGAAAGATTAAAATTATGCAAATCCTCGGCAGCGAGCTTGGTGCAGAGATAAGGGGATGTTCAAGTCAGCTGGCTGCCTGCTAATTCACTCATTGAAAACGAAATGAGCAGGAAAGCTGTGATCAGCGTCACCGGCCCCTCACGGCACTCACGAGGCTGGGATTTCTTTGCTGTGCTGGGAGGAAGCTGAACAAAGGAAACCTTTTTTTCAAGGTGTGCAAGATCCGTGCTGAGATGCTCACCTCGAAATCATGTGTGTGCCCAGTGCTGGCCGTGATTGCTGCCTGATGAGCTCTGCGATGCAGCACCTACACCTTGTCCAGGGTGTTTCTGCCAGTTTCCAACCAGTTTGCAAAGACCTGAAACTCCCTGACACGGTGGTTCTGGGGGGTGGATCAGGTGAACTCTGCCACCCTCTTCCCTTCCATTGAATCCCATAGGCAGAGCAAGGCTGGGAATTGAGTGGGAAGCCACCAAATAGGAGCGATGCTGGTCTTGGTGCTTTTTACTGCACCAGTGTGGCTCTTGAAGGTCTACAGGAGGCAAAGTGGGGTTCAGCAGGAGGTTTATTAACCCAGCGTGAAGGGTTCTGCAAGGCAGGGGAAGGGCAGGTCCCTGCTGTGTGCTGGTTGTGGGTTTCCCTCTCAGTCCCAGCACTGCCATCGAGGAACCGGTGCCCATCTCTCCCACCCATCTCCCCCAGAGATGCTGCTTTGTAGTGGAAACCAAGGCTCGAAATTCCCAGTATGGGCATGTTAATTAATTTTTGCAAAGCAACAGTGCTGTGGGGGTTTTCCCAGGATGAAAGGCCTGTGTGTGTGTGTCTGTGGAGGATCAGGGTATGTGCAGATGTGTTTGTGGTCAGGAAAAACCAAGTGAAGCAGCATCCCATCACCCTCTGACTCTGGGTCTGACTCAGCCCTGAGCTTTGGCTGAAGGAAAATTTAACTCCTTTAGACCAAACTGAGCCTGTAATGCTGGAGAGCATTAATTGGCCACCTCTCCCCTCCTGGAGAGATATTAGGGTGAATAACGGGGTTTTGCTCTCTGTGCTGCTCGCTTTGAGCACAGCAGCACAGGCTCCCCAGTCCTTTTATTTATTTCTTGAGCTCTCTCAAGACGGTACCAGTGCCTGGCACAGAGGAGAGCAATAAACCCCACAGACCAATACCCTGAAGCAGCTCAAGCTGCTGACCGTGCAAAGGCACCCATGAAATGATGACGGCTGCTCATTGTGTTGGGAGAGGGACGCAGTGCCAGCGAGTGTTTTTGGAAGGGTTTGTCTCACTTCCTGTCAAATCAATATTTATTCACAAATCTATTTGTTTGCTTTTGTCACTGAAAACTCTTGTGGGCTTTTTTTTTTTTGTGTGTGTGCGTTGTTTTGTTCCCCTTGTGTATTTTTGGCTGCACTGTGCTGGCGCGAGGGGCTACTGCAGCTTTTCCTGGCTCCGGTCATTCCAGCTGCTTCTCCTAACCCATGGTTTTGAGCCTCTTTTCTAAGGAGGGACCTGGCTGGCAGCTCTCCTCTGCCTGGGCATGGCTTCCTCCCCACTCCCCCCACGTGCCCTTGGGCTGGAGGTGATGATGGGTTGGAATGGGTTGGCCTTAGAGAACATGAAAAGTGTTTTTCCATGACTGTATTATGGATCGTGGTGGATGAGTGGGTGTGGAAGAGATCAGCTGCCCCCCAGAATCATAGAATGGTTTGGGTTGGAAGGGACTTTAAAAGTTCATCTTGTTCCACCCCCTGCCATGGGCAGGGACACCTTCCATTAGCTCAGTTTGCTCCAAGCCCTGTCCAGCCTGGCTGGAACACTTCCAGAGATGGGGCAGCCACAGCTTCTCTGGACACCCTGTGCCAGGGCCTCACCACATTTCAGTGGCAGTGTTGCTGCTGGCTCTGCACCTGTGTGCTTGTTTCTCCTTCATCTCCAGAGCTGTAGCCAGAGCCATGGCTGGTTTATGGGCATGATGGGATCAAGCTCAGGGTCCTGGGGTTGTGGAATCCTTGCAATCCCACCAGGGGCAGGAGCTGCCTGGATCACCACGTGCCATGCTGCAGCCTCAGCGCCGTGCCAGCCTTCCCCCAGCCCTGCGGTCCCTCTCGAATTTTGCCATCCCCACTAACTTTCCTCTTCATTTATTTTCCATTTTAGTGTGAGTGAAACAAATAATGGCTGGAGCTTCATCCTCCTTCAGCTGCTCTCCCCTTTCTCTCCTCCTCCATCCCTGACTCATTCCCAACAGCCTGAGCCCATCTTACTGCTGTGTTCCCTCCCTGCCCATGCTCTCACTTTCTTGCTGGCTTATTTGCACTGCCACAGTGCTCAGTATGGGGATGGGGATGTAGCACCTCTCTTTCCCCCACCATCTTCCCCTCCCTGGCTGTTTGCAGAGCTCCTTACACCTTCCAAGAGCTGCAGGACGGAGACAGTGCCGTGATGGAGGCACAGCCTTGGGTCAGGGACCTGCAGGTGAAATAAACCATGGATTTTTAGCAGCCAGCTGAGGACCTATGATGCTCTGAAGCACCCGGGGTGTGGGGAGAGCTTTGCCTCCTCCTGGGTTTGTCTGCAGAGCCCCATAGCTGGAATATTATTTATCTGCCCCCAGCCAAATCACGCAAAGCTAAATTGAGCTGTGGCAGGCGAAAGTGTGAAGCGTATTATTAGGAACAGGGAGCTCTTGTTCCACAGCTGCTGCTGCTGCTGCCGTTGGTAATTAATGTTTGAGGAATTGCAGATCTTCATTAGGAGAACAATTAGATTAACGAGAGAACTCGAGCCGCGGCTGTAGTGAGAAAGGGCTGGGGGGGAGGCTTTAAAAACAAAATAAAATCCCTCCCTGGCACCCTGCCTTGCTGCTCCAGAGACGTGCCGATGCTCTTGGAGGCACTGGGAGGAGACTGGTGCTTTCTGCTGGAGCAGTGACAGGGCACTCACGGACTCGGGTAGGGAGCGTAGGGGGGGCATCGTTATGGGGAGGAAAGAAGCAATCTACGATTGTCATAAATATTGAAAGCAGCCCAGCACCCATCGCTCGGCCACAGCACTGGGTTATTAGCAGAGACAGCTTTGGACAGAGGCTGCTCAGGGCTCAGCAAGGTCCTGGGCTTGCATCGTTAAAAGCTTTAATTGGTGTCCTTGTTGTTGGAAACACTGACCCCTCCAAGGCAAGAAGGCCGTGAGGTATCGCCTCCAGGGTCTGGGCTTAATTCATGCCAACAAACGGGCCTGAAGTTACAGGATTTAAGATGCTTGTTAGCACTATTTGTTCAGCAAGAGGTTTTTGGGGTTCCCCCCACCCCTTATGTTCTTCCCCATGTTCTACCCCCGTGCTGGGTCCATCCATGCACTTGCAGCAGCTTTGCCCTCACGTGGCATGGCCAGAGAAGGGTGCTGCACTGCTGGCTGATGAGCAGGATGCAGCAGGAATTCACTCAGGAATTCACTCAGGATAAATGAACCGTTTAGAGAGGGTGTAAAATCATAGAAAGTAATGACAGAACGGAGGTTGGAAGGTCAATTAGTCCCTCTCACTGGCCCAAGGCAGCGTTGTACGTTTGGAAGTTGTTGGAGGCAGATCATATCTGGCCTTCCTAAAAACCTGCAGTGATGGTGTTCCATCTCTGGACTGTTCCCCAGGTCCCTGCCTGCCTGGCTGTGTCCTCAGTGCTGGCTCAGCCCCAGACAGCCTTTCCCATGGGGCACCATGGGGAGATACTCCAAGTGGCCCTCTGGATCAGCCACACTGTGCCCAGCTTCTGCTGAAACGGATGTAAAGGGGGGTTCTCATCATCTCTGCTTGTAGGAAATTTAAACACAAGACACTGTGGTTTCCACCAAGATGGAACCCCTGAGTGGTGCTGACAGGTCTGAGCTGGGATGGCTTCCACTTTCTAGTGGAAGGTGTCCCTTCCCATGGTAGAGCTTTGGAACAAGATGATCTTTAAGGTTCCTTTCAACCCAAACCATTCTGGGATTCCAAGGAGGAGGCTGTAAAACTCTCCCAAAAGTGGACACAGTGGGGGTTCAGGGGATCATAAAGCCTGATGATGTTCTTGGGGGGCTCAGCTCTTGTTCACCCATCTCTTCTCCCTGGTGCCAGGAGAAAGTAGGAAGTTCTGCCTTTCAGGGACAGCAGATTTCTCCCTTTGGTAATTGATGGGGACAAAAGAGTTGCATTTCCTGGCGACTCCAGATGGTGCAGTGACAATAAAGGCATTTTATGCAATATGGTGGCTTCTGCGTGTCCGAAGGAGAGATTTGTTGTTGGACCTATTCCTGTTTGGCTCGGTGCCTCCGAAGATGAACGAGTCATTCCTGAGCACTGGCTGAGCAGGCAGAGGAGTCGAGGGCCCTGGAAACCCTCCTGCTCAGCAAGAGGGAAAGACTTTGCCGTTCCAGGGCAGTGCTTTTCCTTGTCCTGCTGAAAATGGAGGCCACACAGCCTGCTCCTCCCTGGCCAGGCGTAGCCCAGTGCGTGCTGATGGTCCTCACCTGCCGAGTAAATATTATCGCATGTTTAATTCATGGCCTGCTCCTCCGAGTGCTGCTGTTTGGCACTGCGAAAACATCGCCGTGAACACTCAGCCAACCTACTCGGAAAAATCTCCCTGCCTGATCCTTGTCATGATTGACTGCTGCAAAGACACTGAGATGATTTCCGAAGCTTGTCCAAAAAATAACCCTTATGCTGGTTTAAAGTAAAATAGAAAGCGACGGGCCGAGCAGGTGGAGACTTCTTGAGTCCTGGGTAATGGGAAGGTTCTCCCATTGTGCTCTCACAAGCTCCTTTCCTACAGCCTGCTCTAGGAGGGATGTTATCAATCTCTGAATGCTTGTAAATGTTTTATGCCAACTCTGATGCATCCCTGGTGTGGCTGGGCTGTGCATGGGCTGCTGTTTCCCACCCAATGGAAGCAGCTACCTCTGGGCTGGGTTGTGTGTTGGCCTGGCAGGACCACGGTCCTACAGCGGCGTGGAGCAGAAAGGGAATATTATCATGTTTAACAGAGGTAAAGCAGCCGGGTGAGATCACGAGGATGGTGTTACTCCCAGTTTCTGCCTAATTAGCAGCCTCTTAATTTTGCATCTCGTGGAAGATGGAAATGGCAGCAGAGCCCTGCCTGGCCGAGCTGCTCGGTTCGGAAGCACTCCTGGCTTTTGTCATCCGGGCATTGCTGCACGTTGATGGGGTTTGTGGGACTTCAGTCAATGCATGATGGTAACTCCTGGAGGCACCCACTGCAGCTGGGGCTCTCTGCAAGGATGTGACAAGAGCCAGAGGCTTCCCTAGACAGACAGCCCAGAATTAAATCAGAGGGAAAGCAAGCACGGAGCATAGATGTGCCTTCCTCACCCCATTGCTGACCTTGAGCAGCGCAGCCTAAGACTCTCTCCAGTCTGTTCTGGTGTCTGCTGGTCTGCAGGACTCCACCAGCCTAAGCAGTGACCCCAGCATCCTCCCAGTTTAGCTCTTAAATTCAGATGAGATCACAGCAGCGAGTGATGGATGGGTTTTTTTCTTTCTCTCCTCCTGTCTTAATCTCCCCTGGCTGGTGGGTCTGAGACACAGGATTCCTGCCAGAGCAAGGGAAGAGATTTGCTCATCTTCTGTCTTGCAAGCTCAAAACCAAATCCTCTTTATGGAGTTTAACCCCCTGTGTTGGCTGGCAGGGCTGGAGCGCCTGGCAAGGAAGTGCGGAGGGAACTGGAGGAGAAGGCAGGGTGAACTAGAGAGGGGAGGCCCAGGAGTGACATCCTCGTGCCCTTGGTGCCCAAGGGTGCACTCTTGGTGGGGTTTGATGGCAACACTTGATCCTGGGGTGGAAGAAAAGGCATCTGGAGGCGTTGATGCGCCGGTGGCTGTGGGAGAGCCACATTGCCCTGTGTCCTCCCAGGCAGACAGCTGCGAAACCCAGGGAAGACAGCACTTACTAATAACCTTGATTAGCTTTCCTTGCTGGTCACTAATCAGCAAGATGCAAGCCGTGGTGATGAAGCCAGCTCTGCGCTGTGGACAAAGAAAGACAAGCCTCTTTATCCTTCTTACTGCAGCTCAGGAGCCCGTCCTCACTTGTGGGGGGATTTGAGCCACCACTCACCCTCCTGTCTCATCTTTCCCTTCCTCACACAATTCTACCTCTTCCAGGAGTGTGAGGGAACCAAACAGCTCATCAGCTGTGCTGTTGCCACAATGATTTTCATTTACCACCAGATAGCAATTAGGAGAAACTTTGTGCATTTGCTTTACTCCTTTTATTTCCTCTCATTTGTTTTTCCCTGATAAGCAGAGTGTGTGTGCAGCTCCATCCTTCCCCAGGGACTGCAGCAATCCTGTGGCATCTCCCAGGGCTGGCTGTCCAGGGATGTGCAGACAACAGTGACCATGAGGTGTACAGGCATTTCTTTCTTTCTTTTTTTGTTTCCCAAGGCTCTTGTCTTGCCTGTAGGTGGGCTTGAGGTGTTCCAGCCTCTGAGGTTTAATTGCCTCTTCCAGAATGAGAAAGCAAGGGCAGTTCCTCTGCATCTCAACCATGGGGGATCCTAAAGATGATGGGTCACGTTTTCCTCTCTCTAAGTGTAAATCCAGCCAACTTTGTGATCCTCACCCGGAGCCTCTCTGGGTTTAGTGGACTGTATGGGAGCAGGGCCCTTGCCTGGCTCTGTAGTGGCTGATTGAAATTGTTGTCATGTTTTGGAGAGAGTTTATATTTTGCTTTTGGCATGAGGGGTGTGCGTGTGTGTGGTTTGAGGATTTTTTGGGTTATTTCTATAACCCATGTTAGTGGGGACTGTGGCTACTTGGGGATGAAAGTGAGGGGTGCAAAAGCTGGGTGTCTTAGTGCTGCCCTCCCCAGGGCAATGTCCGTGGCAGAAGGGTGCCTGCACAGTGCGGGGAGCTCCGGTGGGAGCACCAGGAGGGTCCCACTGCCACCCCCTTCCTCAGATCCCATTAGGCTGCCTAGTGTTGGCTTCAGTGGAGGATCTGAGTGCTGATGAAGATAACAAATGGAGGCGATCGATCAGCAATCGCCTGTAATGAGAAGGTTGTTCTTGCGAGAGGGCTGGTGACATCCTACACCCGTCCAGCACTCTGAGCGGAACTGATAAAGCACCTGCATGTTCCTAATTAACTTTCTTCAATGTTTTTTCTTCCTTTCGATTTTTCATCTTTTCTTTTTTTTTTTTTTCTTCTGCTTGGGCTGGTGGCTGGTGGAAGGTGCTTTGCTTGGACACAAGCTCACAGCAGCAGTAGGTGGGCAGGTTGTCTCGCTTGGCCAAAGTCCTGTTTGGAGTGATGGACCTCTGTGGAGCAGGGACTGGCCTCCTGTGCTCCTGGCCTGGCTGCTGGGGCTGGGAACACACTGCTTGTCCTCAGAGGAGGGTTTGCACAAGACTTTTCAGTAACAACCAGCTATTTTGTGAGAAAACAGTTAAAGTTGCTCTCAGAGGGCAGGAGAAAACTGTGCAGGAGCTGGAAGAAGGCTGAGCTGCTGTTGGCAAGGACTTCAGCTCCAGGAATGGTGCTTGACCCCCTGTTTGCATGGGGTGGAGGAAGGAGCCATCACTCACTCCTGCTGCTGACACAAAGAGAGTCCCCATGCAGGCCTGGCAGAGCGGTTTGGAGGGTGGAGAAGGTCACAAGATGCAGCAGCATCCAAGTTTCTGTGTGAAGGGAGTGGTAAGCCAAAGATGGAGGGATTAGCCTGCTCTCAGAGGGACTGATGCCATCTGGATGGGCTCTTCCCAGTACAGGTCATCTTTGTGCCATGCTGCAAGTCAGAAGAGCACCAGGTTCTCATTGTTCAGGGGTCTTGTCATATGTTCTTAGTTGGACATGCACAGATGTGAGTCCAGGCACTCTTTTCTCCCCAGGAATATGAAGCTGATCTAAACCTGCATTTGATCTGGGGTGGAAAAAAGACTTCCTTAGCTTGGACTCCAGATATGAGAAAGGCTGTTGCAGTTTTGCTGGTGGTGAGCGGATGTTTGGTTGGGCTCTTCATTGAGTTTTTGTCTTTTTCTTTTTCCCCCCTCTGCTGTTTTAGTGGTGCATTATATCTCTGATTTGGAAAAGGTGCAGTGATAGTTATGTTGCCCAGGTCGGAGAAGGGATGATGTGATGGGGAGAAGTGTTAGTGCTCGTGCCAGTGCAGGAATTTCAGAGAGAGGACTTGTGTAATGGGACACTGACCTGTAGGTCGCCAGCAACCAACATGGCTATGAGTGATGTCACATCTCTTGCAAGTGACAGTGTGTATCTGAAAGAGCTGCAGGCTGGTGCATTTGCTGTTGGTCAGAAGTTGATCTTATATTCATAGAGTCCTGGAATATAATGGTGGGAAAGAATCCCCAAGGATCATCAGTCCAGCTCCTGGCCCTGCACAGACACCCCAACAATCCCACCCTGTCCCCCAGAGTGTTGTCCAAACCCTCCTGGAGCTCTGGCAGCCTCGGGGCCGTGCCCACTGCCCTGGGGAGCCTGCTCAGTGCCCACCACCCTCTGGGGGAAGAGCCTTTCCCTGAGATCCATCCCAACCCCCTGGCACAGCCCCAGCCGTTCCCTGGGTCCTGTCCCTGGTCCCTGAGAGACTGTCCTTCTCAACAGCAATTCTGACCCTATTTCGCAGAACGAAAAAAAAGGAAATTCCAATTATAAAACCTTCTGGACACGAACAGGTGCTGAATGTCACACCCTGCTCTGTCAGTTCATTTAGATCAAGATTCCCCAGGAATCCAGACTCTTCTCCTGAGACCACTAAACCCTCTCAGCCAAAATCAAGCACTGCTCGGAGCCAAAGTCAAACCTCTGTTTGTTTTACATGTCACAAGCCAAAATAAAGCCACGCTGATGACTCTCCAACCACGTCAGCCAGTGCCCCTCAGTACCCTCGGCTGAGAAACCAAGATAAAGCCTGAAGGGCTGCAGTCCAGTATCTCCCTGCACACTTATGCAATCCCACATGGAAACTCGGGATCAAAGCCTGGAATAACTGCAGGTTCATCCCAAGCAGCTCAGCCAGGCAACCCCAGCCAGGCCCCCCCTCAGCCTTCCCTGACCCAAGCTTTTCTCTTTCCCACTCACCCACCAGCCCTAATGAAGCAGCATAAACACCCCAGCAAGTCCATTCACATCCCTCTGATGGGAACTTGCAGACAATTATAGGATATAATTGGGATGTCTAATCATTGAACTTGTACCCAGCTATTGTTACAAGCTGAGAGGAGGGTGAGTGTTGCTTCCTTCAGGACACGGCTGGTTATTCCCCAGCTCTGTAATTCGTCAAAAGGTCCTGAAATCCTCAACCTTTCAGTGAGAAATAATCTTTGCGTTGGTCACACCTGGAGGGTTTTGACCTTTTTTGTGTTTTGTTTTGGGTTTTTTGTGTTTTATTGCGGGGGGTTTTTTTTTAAACACAGAATTTTTTTTAGAAAGGCAATCCCTGTCCAAGCCAATTCCTGACAGAGAGAGATGTTTTGGAGAGCCTTACCAAGTGACATATTTCAGTGAGTCACACACTCTGAATACACTTCTTTGTATGGACCCACCAGTCCACAATCATTTCAGTGCCTTGAGCAACAAAGATTTCCAGTTCCTTCCTTGCAAAATCAAAGAATGTTTTACCATCATCCAGTTTACATTTAGTTCACATTTATTTACAAGGGCCATTAGAATTCCATTTGATTTAGAATACCCTTATCATTAATTACAAGTGTTAATATTTGAAACACAGAACATTGTTCTGCCCTCATGAAGGGGGGGTTGAAGAGAGGAAAACACAGAGGATGTATAAGCTGGATAATTCCTTACCCTCACTCACACCGAACTTCCAGTAGGATTTGCTCTGAGTCAAACATCTCCTCCTCCCTGAGCAAACACATCCCACCAGGTGAGCGTTTCCTGGCATTAACCCTCCTCACCTGTTGCTCACAATTATTACTTTATGATTGTTTTTACATTCTCTGCCTTCCCACTTCCAGACACTTCCCTGCCAAGCGTGCCAAGCGTGCTCAGCCTCCTGCATTTTATCTGCCGAGGGGTAGTGCAGGTTCCCTTGGTCAAGCAAATGGGGTGACTTGGAGCTGTTCTTGAAGTGGGAAAACAAGAACTGCCCCTGGAGCACCCCTGGCACACCATCCCTGGCACATCCCACCCCTGGCACACCATCCCTGGCACATGCCACCCCTGGCACTCCCAGGGCCGAGGGCACCGCCAAGGAGCGACCAGAGGCTTAAAAAAACCCCCTCGAGTGACCTCAGGAAGCCTTGAACTGCTCTCAGGCTCCCCACTTAAATAACAAGTGTTTTGGGGAAAGAATTAGAATGGCAGCTCAAGCCAAACAAGATGAAACGTTTTCCAATTTTCACCCCAGCAGCAGCAAATACCTCATTCTCCTTTTGAACTCATCACAAACCTCTGCACTAACAGAAATTAAGGTGTCTCCCCTGTACAGAAATTAAAGCGTCTTGATTACGGGGAGGAATTCTCTGTATTTAGGGTGTATTAACTGCTGGATGAGTGATTTTTCCATGATGTTGTTTTTCCAAAGCTCTGGAGATGAAGTGGATCAGACAGTTGCTTCTGTTTGAGGTGCTGGTTGGGAACTGGGGCAGGAGAGGAAAATCTTCTCCCCCGCAAATTTAAGTGAGGAACCTGAAGAAACACCGACCTGGGAGCTGCATGTGTGGGGATTTCTCAGCACCTGAGCCTTTGCACTGAAATCCCACAGTCCTGTGTCACCACAGGGTGGTGGAGCAAAGCTGCTGTAGCTGCCTCTTCACAAGTTTTGTTTGGTGTTTTTAAGGCAGAATACTCCTAAATAGCCATTTGTATGGAAGGATTTGTATGAAGAGATTGTTTCCACCCTTTTCCCCCCAGTTTTGGGCTGCATCACCCCCCTCCAAGGCACCATAAATGTCTTTACTACCCTTCATAAGCTCAAGTGAATTAGTTGAGGATGTCTCAGCCTTGGTGGACACCACAACAGCCCCAAGCAGGGCCTCGATCCAGGCAGGGGTCACAGACACCCCGGTGGGATTATCTGGTGTCAGCTTCCATCTGGCATTTGTCAGGGCTAGGAAAAGAGAAAAAAGGCAGCTCTTATCAGATCTCCAAATAAAAAGAGCACTTCCACTCCGTGTAGTAGCAACTGGAAAAATTTCCTTTGTGTTTGAAGCTTTAAAAATACCTCGCCCTTGAGGCTGGCCGAGCCCGCTCCGAGCCGAGCCCCCTTTCCCAGGCTGAGGGGGGGAAACCAAGCCGATGGTCACAGACATTCCCAGCACGTAAAAAATCACAGGAAGCTGTTGCTAAGTAATATTTCTACCTAAGTAAACATCACAAAACGTTTCCCACACACACCTCTGAACTTTGTGATTCAAACCTGCCTCGAAGATGTTCAGAGCTGCAGTTTCTGCTGGCACTGCTCTCTCTCAAAGCCCTCGGTGCTGTTCCACACCACTTGAAAGACATTTCAGGCTGAGCAATGTTTTCCTCAGTGCTTTGTTGTGTTGCTTGTACTTGGGAACAAAGCCACTCAGCTTCTTACCTGTCCCCTATCTGTCCCGGAATTTCCCCTGGATAAATCACAGGAAAATTCAAGAGATATTCTCTGGTGTCCCTTTGTCTCCAGACCTGCTTTTCCAACATCACAGAAGGAAAAAAATACAAAAGTCGTGGAATACCCTGAGCTGGAAGGGACCCACAAAGATCAGAGTCCCAACTCCTGGCTTTGCACAGGACAACCCCAAAAATCACACCCCAATACTTGCACAAACATTATTATTTGCACGCAGATCCTTTCCTCAGCAGCTCTTTGGCACATCAATTATTCCAGACTGTCATACCTTCCCTCTTCTGTTTTATGCCCTCTTCAATGGGCCCTCATTGTTTCAGATACTTTCCACAAGTCAGTATTTTGCCACAACTTCCAAACTGCACTAATTGAGAGGCAGCTTTTGTTTTTATCACACAAAGCAAGATAATAAATGGAAGAAAGAGCCTATTGGCAGACTTGGAATGGCCCACAGGACTCGTAACTCCAATTTCCTGGTAGTGAGAAGTCCCAAGATCAAGAATAGATTCCTGCAAAGGTTTCGTTCAGGATGAACAGAAGAACTTGCATTTCATGGGATTATAGAATGAATCATGGAATGGTTTGGGTTGAAAGGGACCTTAAAGCCCATCCAGTCCCACCCCCTGCCATGGGCAGGGACACCTTC
>JAWWEU010000082.1:422213-441123 GCA_035583155.1 Acropternis orthonyx
CCCACCCAGCTCCCCCTCAGTGCTGTCCCCTTTGAGCCCCCTCTCCCCACCCAGCTCCCCCTCAGTGCTGTCCCCTTTGTGCCCCCACAGGTGTTGACAAGGCTGGGGAGACGCTGTGAGTCCCACTGACCCGGAGCCTTCCTGGCTGGGGCCGAAGGCCAGTGCAGAGGATGAGGATCCTTCCCAGCCCTGGGATGTCTTCGCTGGTCTCCCTCGTGAACCTTCTCTCTGTGCTGCTGATAGACTGCGTAGCTGAAAGTAAGTGACTCTGCTGTTTCTCTGCTCCTTTTTTTCACCTCAACAAAGTATCCCCCTCTGCTTTCCAGCGTTAAAGAAGTGCTCAATACCTGACCATGTGTTTAATTTTGTAACTTCTTTAGCTTTCCACCAGTGCCTTCCCACCCACTGTTCCCAGTCCTGCCTCAGGAGGGACACAGGGGGCAGCTGGGTCCTCACAGCCTGCTTTGAGTCTGAGGTTGCCCTCAAGACTGCAAAGAGCTGGAGAAAAGGGAGGGAGCTGCCTGACAGCTCTTGCCAGAGCCTTTCTCCCCCTTCTCCTGGCCCCATCTCCACCCAGCTCGCCCATTTTGTCCTCTCCTGCTCCTGCCTTTCAGGATCTGTCAGACAGTGGTGACCGTTGTCATGTTACTTTCTGGGGCTGGATTCCAAACAGCATCTGAAGAAAGAGTATTATGTTCCTCCTTCCCCTGGGTGAACCAGTTCCAGTTTAACACAGTTTTTATCTTTGCTGCCTTTCAATTCTTGCTTTAAAAAATGAAAGGAGGAAGGAGGAAAAAAAAAAGCAAAAGTCTTCAGCGACTTGAATGTAATGTTCCTTCGACATGAAGGCCGATCGCTTGGGATCAGTGGGGAATAGACTTTTCCAAGCTGATTGAATTATGAATTTTTTTTCCTCCCCTGCAAAGCTGCTTGAAGCTGGTGAGAGGGCTGCTCTGGTCAGCGTAGCCCTTGACAGCTTTTCACGTAATCACTCCGTTATCAGGGTTTATTACGATGATGCTGTCACCGGGGATTGAATGGACCCACGACCTTTGGTTGCTGGGAGATTTTTTTGGAACAGTGCTTTCTATCCTCTCTGCAGTAGGCCAGTAAGGGGGGTGTTTGCCCTTGCCTCACTCCTGAGTTTTGCTGGGTTCATGCTTAATCCCTCTTTGCAGGGAGAAACACTCGTGCAGAAAGATAATGTTGTATTTTATTCTCTTTCATTCCATAAGCCTGGGAAGTGAGCTGGGCTCTGGGAGTCTCACTGTAGGGCCAGAGCTTCAGTTTGAGCTGTTCTGAGTAGCAGGAACAGTGCAGTGTCTGGCAGCAGGGGACCTGGCACGAGGCTTTGTCCCAAGGATTTATCCAGAGCCCTACTTGGGTGTTGGAGCCGATGCTTTTGTGGGGTCACTATGAGCACCCAGGGTCAGGGGGTGCTGCTCTGGTCCACTGGACTCAGGGTGGCCTTGTTGGCTTGTGAAAATGGGCACCAGGAATGTCCATTTCTGGCTCTTTGTGCAATGGAGTCAGGAGAGAGGATTCAGTGGAAAATCCAGTGTCAGGGCTCCAGGGTCTTGTTCTTGCCACTGGTTTGCTGTAACACTCCTGGCAAAATCAGTTTGCAAAGCCAGCAGCGCAGCTTTGGAGGCATGGAGAGAGAGTTCAGGTGTTTCTGTGCTTCTCAGTGTAAGTAGAGCCCTGATTCATCTCCTGTGATACCCAAGTGCCTGTGAAAACTGGGGTCTGTTTTAATTTTATGTGTACAGCAAGCCCTGTGTGTTCATTGCTGGGAGTGGGCACTGCAGAATCAAGGCTTCTCAAAATTGTGGCTGTGTGACCTCAGTTCTTCTGTGGTTTTGGTTTTCCTGAGAAGAAATGAACATCTTGTCTGTCCATCATCTTTGGGGTGAGGTTTGCTGAGAGATTACAGCAGAATTGGGAGATCCCACGTGCTGTCTGACTGCTACCAAGCCCTTTTGGGGGAAATGTGCCCCCAGGAAGGGCTGATGCTGGTCAGACACAGAAGGCAGCAGTTGTATGGCCTGAGCCCTGCTGAAATCTGTCCCTGCTTTGCAGACACCTTGCTATTTGCAGCTCAGTTTCTCTCTCCTGTAGTTCTGCACTGTCCTTGAATTCTGAGCTGTGAGGTTTTGTGTTCCATTTCCTCTTGCTGCTCACAGATGTCCATGCGGGAACTTTGCAGGTTACCCAAGGCAAGGCTGCTCTTAACTGCTTGCTGTGCAGATGAAGATGGGAAGGTGTTGTCTCTTCTCTTGACCTCTGGAGCAGGTCAGCACTTCCTTGACCTGTGCCCTTGGGGGTGCTACCCATTCACAGTTGTTGGAGTTGCTCTGGGGCTGTTGCTCTGCCTGGTGATGATGAGTTGATAGCTCATGGTTTTGGAGGGTCTCCTGAGTCCTGCCTGGAGAGACTCGAGCTGGTCTGTGCTGCTCCCCACTGAGCCTTGCAAACAGCAGGCAGCTTTGTCTGTCACAACTGCAGGGCCTGTGTGAGGAGCTGTCACTCTGTTCTGACAATGTCCTCTCCCATCAGATGGCCCTGGGCTCTGTCACTGCCTCTCCCGTAATCCCTTGGCCGGTTTCCATTTGGCCGGCGCTCGCCACGGCGCTGACCCCATTTCCTGCCCTAATTCACCAGAGGGGCTGCCAAGGCCCTGCAGCCCCCGGGCACACGGTGGTGGTGCCCCTGCCGTGGTGGGAAGCCCACATTGGAGATGGGAAACCCCTGGGATTCTGGCTTTTGGAAGGCACCAGCCTCCCAGCTTCACAAGGGAAAAGCTCCTCGTGCAGCAAAGCCTGGGCTGAAAGCTGGGGCTTGCCTCCTCTCCCAGTGCAGCACTGGAGGAGCTGTGGCCTCTGCAATCAAAGGACCATTAAAATACTTCCCTTGTTTTGGAGACTAATTGATCTCAGTCAGTGATTTAAATCTTTCTGTGGCAGGAGCGTTCTATTTAAAGGAAACTGCCATTTAAATTAAAAACCCAAAGCACCACACTACTTTGTGCCTGCTGTTCCTCCTTGGGAAACTGAAGAGGACAATAATTGAAAGGTGTAACGCCGACATGTTCCTTCTCTTTTTCTTTGATTGCATACGGACACCTTCTTTGTTTCTTCTGTATGGTCAAGGGCAGCCATAGAACTGGAAATTGCTAATTCCATGATTGTATTCAGTGGTCTCATTAAATGGAAAGTATTATCATTTTATTAAGGATTCAGCTGTTTGTGGGAGCACCAGGAACTGGCATCACTGCAGGGAGTGAGGAGAGGCCTCCCCAAGAGCTGCACAGCCAGAGACAGGTCTTGTGCCCCTTGGAGCTGACAGAAAACCACACAGCAGAGACAGATGAGGCCTGGGTATGAGTCCAGGGAGGGGAATAGTCCCCAGATTGCTGATGGGCCTGGGCACAGCACCAACCCTTGGTGCTTCCGGTTCATGCTCCCAGCCTGGGCCATAAAACCTCTGTGGTGAGCCCCCTAAAACACCTCATTTTGTGTGTGCACAGAACCAGCCTCATCTTGCTGGTGGAGCTGGGCAGGATCTGTTGTGCTGTGCAGGGTGCAGCTGCTTTTGGGCTGATGGCAGCGGTCAGGTCCTCTCGCCCTCCTCTGCCACCCGAAGGAACAACGTGCCTGCTCTAAGTGCTCCTCAGCTGCAGATAAAAAGCCACTTAGTGTATAGAAATGTGCCCATTTTTCTGACTGGAATCAGCGTGCTTGCTGCTCTGAAGTGGATTTTTCTCATTGATTAAACCTTTGTGCTTTACAATAGCACTTTGCTAATTGGTACTTTGCATACACAGAAGGCTGGTGTGTGGCTCTCTCTACCCCAGCAAAGATTTAGTAGCAGCAAATGTTACTTATTACTTAGGTTTCCTTCCTTTTATAAATCATGGTATAGAAGAACTCTTTACTAGCACGCTCTGAAGTATTACCATAAATAATTGAATCTAAATTGCAATTGACAAAATAAAAGAATAAAGCCCCTTTTATGATGCATTACCCTGGCTTTCTTCCCTTTTAATTGCTCTTGCTCCTTCATTAATTTGCAGAACACAGGAATTCTTGGGAGGTGCATGGTGGTGGGGGGGGCGTGCTCTTGTGCTCCACGAGCATCCCTGGGGCTGGGAGAAGACAGCTGCCAGGGTTGCACCAGGCACGTGGGACTCATGGACAGGATGGAAAACACCTGGTGGGATGGGAGAGGAGCACCTGTAGGTCCGTGTTCAGGCTGACAGAGCGGGCAGCTGGTGCTGGAGAAAGGTGTGTGATGTAGGTGTGTGCTCCTGCTGCAAGGTGTAGGAGCTGGTGGCAGCATAGCTTGGCACGCTGAGATCCTGATCACAGCGACTTACAGGTGTATCTGACTCCTCTCCTGAGTGGTCCCTCCCGTGTTCTCATTCCCAGAGGATTAGCTTCTGGCTCAGCTCACAGCTTTTAGTTCTGGAGGTCTCAGCTTTGATCTGCTGTTGGCCAAGACAGCAGTTGTCAGATAAGATGGTAGTAAAAATCAAGGAGGCTCCATCTTAGGGCTTGATAGACATGTTAAGTCGACATCAGTGGGAAGGGAATTGCTCTCCACAATTGGAGAAAGCTGCCCCAGTTTTAGGTGTTTGAGATGGATCCTGACAAGGCTACAGCGCTGTCCCGAGAGAAGGGAGGTGTCAAAATGTGGTGAGGCTGAGTTGCCTCATAGTTTGTGTTACAGACCCCAGTTGCTTTGTGGCCCCCCCCCCCAAAATGGCAGTGAACCTGCTGGGGGCTGAGAAGCCGGGGGGAGGCTGCAGAAAGGCCTTGTCTCCTTGGTGGGTGGGTTGCAGGGGGAGCAGAATTTAAAGGTGGGAACATAGAGGAGGTTGTGTAGTCAGTTGGTGGGTGTTGGAGTTTCTACTGGGTGTTGCACATTGTTCCTTCAGTGAGTAGAGTCTAGTGGTGAGCGAGAGGAAGGCAGCAGGTAAATTGCATCCACCAGAAGGCAGAGATGCCTGCTTCACTTCCAGATCCAGTTGCTGATCATGTTCCCCATGCACCAGTTGCCTTTGTAGCTAGGAGACACCTTGCTGTCCTTGTTCCTGAGTTGCCCTTCTCCGGCTGGCAGCTGCGATCGGGGCTGTGGTTGCTGAGGGTTCTGGACCGGTTGTTGTCTCACTCAAGGACACTGAATTAAGCTTCTGTGTCACCTTGTTTAAGTGCCTGATTAAATTAAACCGTGCCTGACTGGATCGAGTGATGTATCTCTTTTCTTTCTCTTTTATGGAAATTGGAAAGTTTGTGTCTTCTGTAGGACCTGGAGAGGAAATCAATCATCTGTTGAGAGAGCGTCCTCGGGGCAGGGGGTGCTGTCAGTGCCCAGGTCTCAGCTGTGCCCCACACTGTGAATGCTCATTACATTAATCTCTGCTGAGGAGCACCTGGGGACAGTGACAGCCACGGGTGTTTGGGACCCAGCCATGGGTGTCTCCTGGTGAAGGATCTTTTCCCAACCGGAGGTTCTTGTGCTCAGCTTCATTAGATGGCTAAGTTAGGGGAAAAGAGCATCTGTTTGTTGTGTAAACAAAGGGGCTTGTGTGAAAATGTCACCTGCAGAGGATTTGTGATGGAGGAAATGTCTGTCTTCACCATACCTGGATGCCAAAACCGGGGCTGTTCCTCTTGGCTTTGCTAGGAGGCCAAGACTTATTTCCTTGTGGCTTTTCCCCTTGGTTGTCCTTTCCCCCCCGACAGTTCTTGCACGTGCTGCCAGGAAGGACGGAAACTTTCCGGTGTCTCACCCAGACCCTGGGTCACATCAGCTTTCCACCTGTCTGGCAAGGCCTCTGTGCTTGTGTCTTTTCAAGACCAAAGAAATATGAATCTCCTGGGGCACCAAAGGGACTCTGTGAGGGTATTCCCACCCTCTTTGTGGCCTGGCAAGCCCAATGTTATTCTTAGAAGGCAAGCAGAGTGTTTTTCAAGGACGCCCGACCAGAAGAATGTCGTTCCTCAGTGCGTGGGATGGAATCTGGGCTTGAGTTGGCCTGTGAGACACAATCTCCCAAGAACAGTTTTATTTACTCTCTGCCACTCTTCCCCTCCAGTCAAGGATGTTCTCTTGCAACGTAATTGGTCCCAGTTCCCACCTTAGAAAGCTGTGATGTTCCCTACACTGCAGCTGCCTTTAATTTTTTGAGGATTGTTAAAAGTTCATGAAAACAGTCACGTTTTATACCATCTGCTGTGTGCAAGGAGCTAAGCAGTGTATGAGCTGAGGGCCAAGGGCTGGGACAGGAGTCGTGAGTGTACTCACTCTGTGACTGAACCTTCTCAACCCGCCTTTTGCTTGTCTAGATTGGCTTTTTTGAGCAAGGACTGCTCTGGACATGTTGTTGTCTGGCGAAACTAGTCCCAGTCTTGAGCTGGGGATCTGTCCTGGTTAAACCACGCCAGGTTCTCCTCCTGCAAACGCTAAACAGTCATGTTGGGGTTTGGCAGAGGAGCCTCCTGTTCCATCCAAGGGCACAGCAGATACCAGCGTGACTGTGCAAGAGATCACAGCTACCCCAGACCTGAGGAGTGCCAGGAGAGAGCATTATAAATATATTTTGGATGCCTACTGCAAAGACTTTGCAAGGGGATATTGGAATGAATGATTTAAACAGTTGACATGAGGGACTGTGGCTTGACTCGTTTTCACAGGGGAGAATTTTGAGCCTGTCCCATCTTGGTTTTGCAGACATGAAACATTGCTGCCTCATACGAGCCTGGTGAAAACCAGCGCTGCTCGTTTCATCTGCAGTGCACAGAATCATTTCTGTTTCCTTTTGAGGCTGAGAGGAAAAGCAAAGCTTTAAAGTAGGGGGAAAAAAATAAATAGAAGGAGCTGCAACTGGTTTAGCATTCTACAAAGTTTCTCCGAGTCCTCCAAATCTTTAATTGACTCAGGAGCATAAAATTGAGAAGGGGAGAGAGTGAGAGAGCGTGTGGAGTGGCGCGAGTGATTTGAATAATTTATTGTCCTTTGAAGTTGCAAGAGAAATTTCAGCTGCCTTGGGGAGTAATTTCTCCCCCTTCTGAAAGGGTTTCTCCTTATTTTAAACTCATTCAGAGGCTGATAGTTTTGCATTTTCTGCATAATTAATGAGCATAACTCCCCCCACTCTCACACAACCTCCAAAGAATGGGGGGGGGTGATGAAACTTGGTGTTTTTTTTAATTAATAAAGTCAAATTAATTTGGCTATGTCCTCTTCCTTCCTCACCTCCATTGGAATTAATGGATTTATTCATAAATGAGTCTGACATGCTGCTAAGTTTTAAAAATCTTTAGCCTGGACTTTGATTTGTTAGAATGGATTTCTAAAATGGTGGTGTAGGTTTTTTTCAGTTCAGCTCAAAGATCACCTTGAGACTGGTTCCAGTGGTCTCCCAGGGAGCCAGGAAGATCCTGTGTGTATTATTTCTGTATGAGTGCTATGAAATGCCCCTTTCCTTCTCAGATCTGCTAATTGTGGCTAATCCCAGCAGCTGCCACTTGAGGGACTGCCCTTTCCTGATGGAAGGGGAAGGGATCTTGCCTGGAGGGGCTGCAGGACAGTCTCCTGGCAAGGAGCCATCCTTTGGCAGGTGTCAAACACAGACAGAAACCTGTCCTACTCCAAAAAAGCTCACCTTCCTCACTTCCTGTCTTGGATAGAAGAATTTAAGGCATTGTTGCTGCTGCTTTTCCATGTTTCCATTTCTCTCTCGCTCATGTCTTACACTGTTTTTCTGGCTCACTGAGTCTCTAGTTATCCCAAAGCTGAATTCATCACATTCCCACTGCTGTCAGTTCACAGCACTGCTGTTGGATTCTCCCTTTTTTTGATTCTTTTATGTTGATGTGCCCACTGCAAATCTGAATGATGAGTAGTGTGGTTCAGAGACAGAAATCGTAGTGACTCGTGTGGTAGGAGTCGAAGTTCATCATTGTTAAAGGTTGTGTTCATCCATTAGTCATGGCCTTACTAGGTTTGGGGTTCTTGTTTTCAAGATCTCCCATCTCAAGCTCCCTCAACATCCCAGTCTCAATACTGATAAGCAATACAGGCTTAAAATACACATTAAGATTCAGTGTTTCAACCTTATACATCCAGAATCTCCTTTTGTTCCATGGAAAATGTGGGCTGAAGTCTCTTACCAGAGGTCAGATAGG
The DNA here is from genome assembly GCA_035583155.1 of Acropternis orthonyx. Lineage (NCBI taxonomy): Eukaryota > Metazoa > Chordata > Aves > Passeriformes > Rhinocryptidae > Acropternis > Acropternis orthonyx. The sequence goes on from JAWWEU010000082.1 coordinate 430,403, forward strand.
AATGATGCAACAAACTTTTGAAAAGACTCCAAATTCTGTGCTCTAGGAATTGTACCTTTCCCTGTTCTTGTAGACCAGGAGCCGCCTTCTCTTGCCTGAAGGGAAGAAGCAGACAGCAGCTAGTAAGTGGAAGTAATACAGCTTTTATTTACAGGATTAAGAGAGCGGAGCTTTATCAGATGATCTTTTATCTGCCTGGTGTGCCTTTCATCCCCAAACGATCCCTATATGCTCATATGAGCTGGCAAATCTTGGCTGGGGTCATCCATCCTGTGATCTTGTGCATGTAGAGCTGCAGCCCCTCCCGAGCTGGTGATGCAAGAGAGGACTTAACTGTGTGTTTACAGTTTGCAAAGCTCAGTGTCACATCACTAACGGCGGTTCAGGGCTGATCTCCCTGATCACATCCTTGGGGCTCCCAGCTCTTCCCTTTCTTGGAAGGACCATGAGCTGCAGGAGCTTGTAGCGGTTTGTTTTCCCCGCTGTGCTGGCTCTGCTGTCACTTTGTGGTGGTGCAGGACTGAGGCTGGGCTATATTAAGATGGCATGGCCCCCTGGGAGCTGGATCCAGGCTCGTTAAGCTTTTTCTTCTTGCAGGCTTGTCCCATAGGAGATGGTTTTTCATGTTCTGGTATCCCCCATGGACTCTGATTCTTTCATGACTCAAAGAGAGCAGTGGAAGTTGAGCAAAGAGCCAAATCCTTTCTAGCTGGATCTTTTCTAAGTAGGTGGTGAATCAGGCTGCTCCAGGATGCCAGTAGCAATGACATGGTTTGGAGTAGAAGCTGTCTTAGCAACTTGGCAAGGGCAGGGAGAGCTCCTTATTTCAAGCTTCTGATTGCAAACAACCTGGGATTGCTGTCATGGCATTGATGGACAAGGGGCCCTCATTAAGTTGCCAGGACAGCTCCTTGGGTCTCTGGCTCTGCTCAGGATTGGTATGCCTTGTTATGTGGACAGATACAGCATGAAATGTTGGTACAGCCCTCGCATGCCCGCAGGGTCTGCGTTGCTGAGGCCACGTGTGCTCCTGCCTTTGCTGGAGCTTCCTGGCTGATCCCAAGGGCTGCCAACCTCCATGACTGCAGTGCTCATCTCCTTCAGCTCTTTCTGGTCACAGGGAGCAGCTTCCTTCTGTCTTGTAGTGCCAGAAGGAGGTGTGTGCTCCCTGTCTGGTGTGAGATACCGGGCACTGGTTTTCCTGTTAGGGAAGGAAGAAGAAGCCCCACAATACCAGAATGCCACCCACTCTCTACAGAACAGGGACATGTCCCTGTTCTGTCCCTGTATCAAGGTGCCAGTCACTGGAGTTGGGACTGATCCATGGCAGTGACAAATACCCTTTTTGCTATGGAGAGAGGTGGATCCTTTGCATGCATAGCAATGTGTGATGGTAGCCTGGAGGATTCCTGCTGAAATGGGATGACTTCATCCTAGTGCTGTTCCCATGTGATAAGGAACGGTCCCATCCCTGGAAACCAGCAGTTTAAATAGACCAGAAGGAAGGATTATGCTTCCCCTCCAGCAGGCAGGATAACGTGGTTTTTCTCACCTTGGATGTCAGAACTAGGAATAGATTTCTGGTAGCCTCAGTCTCCTCCTGCCTCAGTGCTGCAGGCTCCTCTTCCAAAGGGTCTGTATCCCAGTGCTTTGCAGATAGGAGCTTGAAGGCTGTATGGATGTGCCAGATCCCCAAAATTACAAACCTGATGGTGAGAACAGCTTGACACGGTGCTGGTTGTGAAGGGTCTGCTGCTTCATCCTGGCCTGGGGAATGAGGTGGGAACTGGCAGCACAGGCAGGTGTTGGACAACCAGGGTAGTTAAAGGTGTATTAAGTGAGTACTTCATCTTCCTCTCCCATTTTCTGCTTGTATTAACTTCTGTGCTGGGTCACATCCTTCACTGCTGTCCTTCCTTCTCTGGAACCTTTCAGGAGAGGAGAAGAGAGAGTCTTCCAGGGGACATTCCCCTGTGTCCGACAGGGAACAGCCTGCACTCACCTGTGGTAGCCCAGCTTTTCTGAGTCAGGGAAGAGCTTTGGTGGCTCAGCAGCAGGGGAATAGCAAGGTGGAAGTATTTCACTTCTCAGAAAAATGTCCTCGATCTTTTTTTACCCTTCTTTGCCCAACCTTGCCAGTCTTGTCTCCCTGAGGGGAGCCAAGAGCTGCTGACAGTAAGAGGAAGTCTCTGTCTAAAGCCTATAATTATCCTGTCTGCCTTCCCAGAAAAGGCCAGTTGGGGAGCGAGCGTGTTCCTGTTCCACGGACCAGCCCTGCCTTCTCCTGCCTCCCCAATTACTGCTTAATGGACTTTTTATGATGATAAGACGACTGGGTTGGGGAGGAGTTATTGACAGAGAAATGGAATATAATTCACTCCCTGTTTGTTTGTTCTGTCAGAAAACCCTCATTTTAATTTTATTTGTGAGGCACTGAGAAACATCCCTTGGAAAGAAAAAAGTGCAAAACATGTCGATAAACCCTGGATTTCGTGGGGACTGAGTCTCTGCAGGAGTTCTCAATCTTGTGGAGTGTCTCCATAGAGACTCCTCCCCAGTCCTGCGCCCAGTTTGCAGCTCTCACTCTTCTCCTGAGGAAAAATATAAATTCTGGAGCTGTCTTTCCTTTCCTCTGCCCCTCTCACAAGCTCCCCCATTCCCTAATGCCACTGTCTTGGAATACGGACCCATTCCAAACAGCGCATTCTTGCTCCCCACTCTCCATCTGTCTCAAATTTGGCTGCTCTCTCCTGTTTTCATCTGCTCTGTGGTTTGTCTCCTCCATCTAGTCTTCACTTCCTTGCTCTGGCTTTGAACAGCTCCCTTCTCTCCAGCTTGCTCCAGTTCTCTTGCACAGAGTCATGGAATATCCTGACTTGGAAGGGGCCCACAAGGATCATCAAGGTCCAGCTCCTGGCCCTGTGCAGGTCAGCCCTAAGAATGTGCCTTTTCCCCTGTTAGTGTCTTCTCACTCCCACTGATTTTTCCATGCTTTCTACTTTGTGCTCCCTGTTTTTTTCCTGGTTCACTGGTGTGACAGAGCTGCTCCTCTGTGCCTCCCGACTGTCCCCATCCCTCCAAGGCATGACATGGATCTGTGTGCAGCCAGACCACAGCAGCACGTGTGTGTCAAACACACTCCTTAAAGCAGCAAACAAACACCGGGAGCACGGCTGGACCCCAATCCCACAGTCCTGGAAGGGTTTACATGAGGGGAGATGAAAGCACAACCACCCCAGTCTGTGGTCAGAGAGTACTTTGGGCTCCTTCTCCGATTGTGAGCGCGTCAGCAGATGTGGAAAGGGGAGATGGAGTTTCACTAAATCAGCGGAAAGGTTCAGCCCAGAAACCAAGGGAAGAGGGAGGAGGGTTTAACCCTGTGCATGGCAATGGAACACCATCTGATCCCTTCCTGGTGGCTCTGGAAGTTAGCGGAGGGTGAGAAATAACAGGGAGAGATCTCTCATTCTAACTGGCATGAAATGGTTGTTGGAAGATTCCAGTGCATTCGTCTGGCTTTTGATTTTCAGTTTCTCCCCCCCCCAAGAAGTACCTGTTGGAGAAGGTCTCCGAGTTCTCTCTGGGGGTGTTTTTGCTGTTCCTGTGTTTGTATTTCAGCCTTCAGAGGCTGCAGCTGTGTTCAGTGCCACCTGGGGTGCTGAGTGCTGAACAGATCTGTTCCGAGACCATCCCTGCTCCAAACTGTGTGTAGTGTCTAGACCAAGACAGACAGGCAGGTGTGAGAAATGAGGGTTGTCACCTCTGCACTATGTGTGCCAGCCTGAGGTGTGGGGAAGGGCGAGTTCCCAAGGTCAGCCGAGTCTGCACCACAGTCAGAGATCTGAATCCCAAGTATGGGAACGATCTGGAGCCTGGAAGAGCAGATTAGCTTGTGTAACTAAGAGCAAAATAACATTGACCATGAATGACTTCACAGTCTCATCTTTTACCTTTGCTTTGCAAGGTGGAGGTGCATATGTGTGTGTGTGTGTGTGTGTGTGTGTGTGTGTGTGTGTGTGTGTGTGTGTGCATAAAAAAGGGTGAATTTCCACTTGCTGAATGTTTTTGGGTGAGGATAAAGGTTGTCACTGGCAAACATGCCCTGAATCTCTCCTGCAGCGTGGGCACTCTCACGGTGGGCAAATCCATGGGGACATGTCAGGCTCAGCACCCCAGCGCTGTTTGCTGAAGGTCGAATGGGAACGGTGGGCAGCTCGGAATGTGTGTGGGAAGACTCATAAACTGGCCAAGTGGCAGGAAAATGACCTTCCTGCTGTGCCCTTGCTTCTGCTTCGGTTCCCATGGCACTCTGGGGTACAGCAGAGTGCTGCTCCTTCCCCAGGGTGGGGTAATGAGGGTTTACTCACCGGAGAAGGAGGAGCTGGAAGCGGCGCTTTGTCGGCAGGACAGGCGCGTGGGTTCCGCGGAGCTGTCAGCAGGGACCAGGGCTCCGAAAATGGAAGCAAAACCTTTGAAAATCCATTTTTTGTAGCTGGCTTTCTTTTGTCTCCATGGATTGCTGCTGCTGTGGGCGAGGGGCCCTTTCAGCTGGGCTCGTGCTGCTCTGCACTTCGGCCACATGGGAGAACAAGTGGTTGTGTCTTTATTGGTGGTGAATTGTTGAGGTGCTTTCCTGGGGGTGGCAGGAGGTGATGGGGGGTGTTAAGCACAGAGGTGGGTTTTGCCATCTGAAATCATCACCAGGTCCCTGCTGTGGGGCTGGAGATGAGGGGAGAGAGCTGGAATGGGGGTCAGGAGGATGCAGAGGTACAGGGGCACCTCTGCAGCCCCCTCAGAGGGAGCCTGGGGAACAGAGGGACGGTGTCAAACACACCTCCCATCCCTCCCAAAGCTGGGGTACAGCCTTTTCCTTGCCACCTGTGGGGCCAGACAGGCCTGTCACTGTGACAGTGGCATCTCCAGGCCCATGGGAGTGGGTGAAACGGGACATGTTGTCCCTCTCCTGGTGGGAGCAGCTTTCTGCTCGGACTGCCCCAAAGCTGGCATGTGTAGCTCAGGAGGGAGCAGCACTTTAGTGGCTGGAGCCTACTGGGGTGGCGTGGAGAAAGCTGCTCCTGCCTTTGTGTGGTCTGTGAGGCTCAGTGCATCCCTGACCCCCTGGTCCCTCCGTGCCCTCCTGCAGTGACACAGGAGGGACACCCAGCTCCGGCCAGGCTTGGGGAGGGCAGCAGAGGGACCGCGGTGCATGTTCGTAACTGGCTTTTTCTTTTTCTTCCCCCTCATCCCGCTCCCGTCAGCTGTCAGCTCCGATATGTGGAACTCATTTGTGCTACTGCCTCTCTCCCACCCCTCAAATCACCTCTGGGTTCTCCATCCCTCTCTCTGGCATTTGATGTTTCAGACAGGCATATGGTGGCCGGCCTGTCTCCCTCACTGCTCGTCCATCACCCACTATTCACCATGGCAGCTGTTCCTGAGGGACATTTGGGTTTAAAGGCTGAGGTGTCCCCTCCTTTTCCCCACTCCTACATCTTTCCAGCTTCCTTGCTGTAAAGCTGCTCAGCCTGTTGTGTCATCTGTGTATCATTAACAGGGAGATGTTGGGCTGGTTTTTACATCACTGGATTTGAAGAACTTTTCCTGCTTTGGTGTCACATGAAAGGAGAGAGGAGGGGAGGGGAGAGGAGGCAGCAGCATCTTCCTCTTCAGTGGGGAAACTGCCTCAGTATGCAACCCTCACACCTGGGGGATGAGCAGGAGACTCCCACCCTTCTCACCGTGCAGCTCCTTCCCGAAGTTTGTGTTAAAATCCCAAAATCCCTTACAGAAAACATGAAAAATATTCTTGTTTGGTGTGGATACCAAAAGATATGTGTGTGCACTGTTCAGATTTAGGATGAAATGTTCTGGTTTAGAGGTGTTTCAGGTGCACCAAAATGGCTTGAAACTGAAAAATGGCTTCAAACTGAAAAAAAAGCAGGTTTAGAGTAGATATTGGGAAAGAATTTCTCCATGTGAAAGTTGGGCAGGCCCTGGCACAGGTTGCCCAGAGAAGCTGTGGCTGCCCCATCCCTCTAAGGCTGGATCAAAGGAGCAACCTGGGCTAGTGGAAGGTGTCCCTGCCCATGGCAGGGGGTGGGACACGATGAGCTTTAACATCCCTTCCAACTCAAACTCTTCTGGGGTTCCAGAGATCTCAACACAATTAATATCTTGATATTATCATATAATTTTTGATCTTCCTTTTAAACAACTATAACTTTCCTTGGAAAGCTGTTTATGTCTGAAAAACAATCTGGATATTCCTGAATATTTTACAAACATTTTTAGCTGTTCCCTCCATTTCACCACCACTGTTTGGTGGACCCTCCTCCAGGAACACAGAACATGAATAACCCAATCATTCTTCTTCCCTTTGCCGTTTCTTCTCCCAGCGATGCAGGGCAGCAGAGGGATACCTGAGCTATTCCAGTCAGACCCAACAATGCTGAGACAGACCAATGCCAACAAGCCCAACTTGGCACCTCTGCCATGACCAAGTACCTAAGCCACCTCCCAGTGCCCAGACTGCAGGGCCAGCCCACCTCTATCAGGCCTGTGTCACATCAGTGCCAACAAAGCAGTAAATGCCCTCCAAAGCCACACAGCAGCACAGAGGGAAGGCACGACCCCGTTAAAGCCCGTGCGGGGACCTTCCAAGCGGCGCTTTCGCTCCGCCGTGCTGACAAGGACTGGTGTGGCTGCATTTACCTTGGTGGAACTGCAGGAGGTCTTCTCCAGCCACTAGGTCTTCACCCTCACAGGCTGTGGGAGAGGAGGAGAGCGAGCCCAGGAGCTCACAGGTCTGGCTGAGGGAGCAGTTGGATGCCCGTGTGCGGCGTGCAGGACGTGCAGCCCCGCATCCGCTCTCCACCTCTCTCTGCCTACCCAGAGGAATGGAAAATTCCATCTGCTTCAGACTCAATGTGACAAAAACTGCTGTCACAATAGGTTTTTTTTCTGAAAGCGAAGATCAATTGGCAGAGATAAAGCTCATAATTATCTGAAGGTTACCCCACATGTTACGGTGGTGCCTCGTCATGAGGAAGAAGTGAGAGGCGGCCAAGACCCAAAGGTAAGTCCCTTTATCTCTACAGCTCAAGGACGTCATTGCAGGCTATGATGTGGCCTAAACTTAAGCTTAAAATTCAGCGGAGGCTTAATTTGAAAAGTTAAGCAGAGTCTAAGAGCTGAAACAAGGCCAGAAACCCTGCCATTGGTGTTCACAAGTGGGTGGCTTTCAGTCTTGGAAATCAGAAGTCAAGAACCACCAGGAAAGCACTGAATACGCTTTTAATCTGCTGTAGGTTCAATCATGAGTAGGTCCTGAGGCACATGAAATCCCCTATTTTATAACCAGAGTGGAATAATTTGCCACTGAGCAAATCCCCTGCTCTGCAGAAGCTGCAAAGACACCACGGCCACCAAATCCAAGATGACACCTCAGGAGGACAAGCAGAACAAATTCTGATAAAAACAAGGACCTCCCCATAATCTTTAAAATCCATTCATCAGCAAATTCCAGGAAACACAACCTTCTCCCTCATTTGTTATTCCCACAAATCCTTTCTTCATCTTTTCACGTGTCTGTTTCAAAATGCCCAACCCAACATAATTTCTCACCAGTAGAACTTCCAGGACCTGTTTCCCCATCATTCCCCCTCTCTTTGTGGAGCCACTCACAGCACCAGCTGCAAATTATTCCCTATTTACAAAACTGAATCAGTTTTCAGTCACTGCTGAGCCACAGGCAGTAAATCCCATGGGGTTTTCCTGATCCAGATTCCAGCCCTAAGAAATTGTTCTGCTTTAAAAGCAAGTCCAGCTCTCCCCTTCTTTCTCCCAGTCCTCCCTGCTCCCACCTCCAGCACAAGGACTTCCAGAAGGGCTGACCACAAGGTCCCATTTACAAGAGTTTCTGCAAAACCTCAATAAAACCGATCCCATTCCTCACCCCTCCTGTTTCAGACCATGCACGCCCAGATGTGTAGAATTACTGAGTAGAGTAGGAGTGGAGCTTATCAAGGACCATGTGGCACCTTTCTTATCATCTCCTGATGTTTGCAGGTTGCCCAAGGAAGCTGTGCTCCATCCCTGGAAGTGTCCAAGCCCAGGCTGGATGGGGCTGGGAGCAACTTGGGCTAGTGGAAAATGTCCCTGCCCGTGGCAGGGGGTGGGACTGGGTGGGCTTTAAGGTCCCTCCCAACCCAAACCATTCTGGGATTCTATCCTCATTTTCTGGCAGGAACACTCCCATCCTTGTGTTCTTCTGCAGAAACGCTGTCATGGGATATGAAGTTCTCTAAAAGGTTTCTCTTTTCTTTCTAAAGGACAGTCATTGCCACTGGCTCCTCTTGAAGGCCACCAGGGCTGTGCCAAGGGCACTCACAGCTCCTTGTGATCACCTCTCTCACTCATTAATTGTTAATATCAAGATCTTCTCTCAGAGGTTTCCCTTTTGCTCTGTTATCACAGGAAATAAATGAAACTTCAGAAGATTTTTCGGGCAGAGTCACTGCCCGTGAGTTTCTATAACACACACAACTGGTAGCAACCCACAAAAGCTGAAACTGCTCATTTCAACCCGAAATCATGGAGTTCCTCTGTGCCCCAAGCAACAGGGTGCTTATCAGTGCTTTATCAGTCTCAAAATACTCTGGGTAACTGAAGTGAAGGCTCTAAATTAGGGTTTGGGTTTTGTCTGAAACTGCACTCGAGCCAAATCTGGAGCGACTCCACCAATGCTGCCCAACACACCCTGGCAGCAGAAATCGGCAGTCAGGCTTGGAGAGTCTTCACAGAAACCAAAAAACACAACCAAGTCTCCCTCTTGCTTCCCTTGGGTTATTCTGTGCAGTATTAATATTCATATTAATAATTATGGTGCACTTTTCACAAGATGGAAGAGGTGGGAGCTCCTAAAGACGCTCTTCCTTCTCAAAACACAAACCAAGCTCTGCTGTTGTCTGCACCTCCTCTGACTTTCTGCTCTTAATTGCATCTTCCCCAGGTTTGGAAGAGGGAGTTGTGACTTTGGCACTGACTCCAAGTGGGACACAGCAGGTCAGACACCAAAGGGTTTGCCCCTGCCCCGGTTCTTGGCTCTGAGAGACCCCCCAGGAGCACGGGATGAGTCTTTGACCCAGGGAGTGTTTCACCCTCCCAGTTGTGGCCACATGGACGTGGTGGCACAGTGAGAGCCCGCCTCAAACCAACCCCCCAGGACAACCAGCGAGGGAGCAGAGAACACCCCCGGGAGAGGAATTACAAAGAGAGAAAGGTTGAACAGCAGGAGCTGGACTGTGTTCTAGAGGCTTCTCCTTCAGTGGAAAAGTCAGGGCAGGAATCACAAGGACAAGGACGAGCCCTTGGGCTGTTGCCTGGGGGTGAATTGATGTTTTACAGCTGCTCAGGAAAATAATCCCGAAGTTTAAGAAGACTTTCCCAACATCTCTTTTCCTGAAGGTGCCTCATTAAGAACTCTTGGCTTTCAGTTAAAGAAAATTGTGATTAAATCTTGGGGATGCAGAGGATTAAAAATGGAACACTGAGGAGCCCCAAAAACAAGACGAGTATAAAACTCATCTTCAATAGCAACAAACCCGACCCCACCAACAAAACAAAACCAAAAGTTCTTCACATTTGATTTTACCACTCAGCATCACTTGAATTTATCTGTTAAAGACACTCTGCAAAGTTAAAGTTAAGACTGGAGTGGTTTTTTAGAATAGTTCATGTTTTAGAGTCTGCGGAGAACTGCAGTTCTGAGACATCTTAAGCGATGGCTGAGTTTTAAAAGGGGTATTTTAAAAATGAAACCTGTTGTGTTTGGCAACAGAAAATATCAGAAATTGAAGTCATGAGTCTTTTCTGCCTTATGGCTGCAGGTTCTTCCACTGGTAAGGAAGCCACCCTACAACTAATTACTGCAATCATTATTTCTGATGAGCAGAGCTCTAGACACGGGATAATTGGCACTTCAGGACTGTATTTCCCTTCTCCCAACAAATCTTTGACTGTCCCCCAAGAAATTCAGCCTTTCAGAAGCCACAGCAGAGCAAAATTCAGAGTGGCAAAAGATTTACCACAATTAGATAGTTCAAAACTGCAGTGGTGTGTTCTCTATGAAACAAGAATTTGTCACATGTGGAACAGGAGGTTCCAACCTTTGGGTGGGCGCCCAGTGGAAGCTTCTTACTCTGGGAAGACCCTTCAAACAGGTTTTTTTATCAACACAATAATTATTTACCATCAAACTCCCTTTAAATCAAAAGCAGTGCTGGCTTTAAAATAAGCACAGAGGAAAGAATAGGCAACAAAAACATCCAACCTCGACAATTAGGGAAAAAAAACAGAATAATACCAAGAAAACCTACAAATTTAACCGTGTCCATGAGTCCCTCTGAGGATGGGAAGAGAAACTGGGGAGGAAGAAATTGGGAAGTGTGTGAGCCCTCAGGTGTCCCTGTGTGGGCAGGTGTGGCAGGGAGGGATGCCTGAAATTTAGAGAAAGAGGAATTTGGGGAACGGTGGAGGGAAGCAGAGAGTGCAGGGAGATAGTATCTGGGGAGGGAGAGTGAGAGAAAGGGGAAGAGGGAAGGGAAAAAGGGGAAAGAGGTGGGGGGAATGGGAGAAAAAAAGTTTAAAAATAAAAGATTAAGGTGAAAGGGATTTAAAAATATTTTAGATGTGGAAAAATTGAAAATAAATGGGGGGGGGGA
>JAWWEU010000082.1:442765-471978 GCA_035583155.1 Acropternis orthonyx
GCAACCTGGGCTAGTGGACGGTGTCCCTGCCCATGGCAGGGGGTGGGGCTGGGTGGGCTTTGAGGTCCCTTCCAACTCAGGCCATTCTGTGATTCCATGACTCTGAGCAGATGCCAACACTGCCTGTGGTTCTCCAAGCCTGTGGTTTGGGAATTGGAACCAACGGGAGGCTGTCTGTGTGGGGTGATGGGAGGGTGAGCACAGGGTCCCATCAGCTCCTGGAACATCCATCAGAGCCACGGGGCAGGATTGCAGCAGCTGCCAGGGATGGCAGAGGTGAGGCCAGAGGGCACTCAGAGTGTGCCGGTGCAATTATGGAGCACGGGATGGATGAGGAGCGTGTGTCTCTTCCTTGCGGGCCGTGGCGGCTCTCCAGCGTGTCACTTGCCCCGGCTGTTGCTTTTGGGAAGCGTGTAGGCGGTGGGCAGGAGTGAAAGGTTCAGCTTGACTTGATGGCTTTCCATTAAGCTGTAAAGAAGGATCACAGGTACACAGCATCCGGTCTTTTCAACCTTCCCTCCGGAGACCCAGACCCCGCAGGAAGTCTCTTGTAGTAGGAAAATTCTTTTAAGCTCCAGATTTTTCTGTTCCTGGTTTGATGCTGCACAAAAAATAGGTTTTGCTGCTTTGCAAGCAGAGAAAGGGGAGAAAAAAAATAAAAAATCTCAGTGACCACTGGATTGGTGGAGCTCAGGCTCAGTCTTTCCAAACCTGACTTGTCCTCAGCTCTCGCCGAGGAAAGGTTGGTGAAGTGATATAAAATCCCCTGGACTGCGAGTATGTCATCTGGAAACTGTGTTTCTTTGATTTTTATTTATTTATTTAAGACCAAGGTCCTGCATTCTTGGCAATGAGTGGAAACACCTCAGACCCTCTGAGTGGGCTGATAGTGTTTCCCATGGCCCCTTGTCCCTGCTTCTGGAGGCTTTCAGAGCCGTCTGCAGAGCTGAAGGCCGAGTTCTAAGCGTGCGTTTCCCTGCAAGCCGGACCTGGCACGGCAGAGCTGTGCTGGTCCTACGCAGCACAGAGGGATTGGTCTCAGCTTTGGATCATCACCACCTTGGATCATCACCACCTTGGATCATCACCACCTTGCCTGTGATAGCGCTGGCTCTCTCTTCCAGAGGGGGGAGAGGGTTGCTCTGAGCTCGGCGTGGGCTGGTGACAAGTTCTGCAGTGACTGGGGGTGCAGAGGTGGAGAGCACGGGGCGGGGGAGGAAACAAATCTGCAGCTTGGAGGCTTGAGCAATTTTAAAATCAACACTTTAGCTCTGATTTTCACCCATTTTCCAAGTGAGTAGTAAAATCTAATAGGTTGTTAGGTGGGGATTTTTGTTCGGTTCCTTTTGTCTCTCACTGTCTAACGGTGAGTCTCTCGTGGGCAGTTGGGAATTGCAGGGAGCTCAGGAAAAACCCTGTTCACAGACAGCTCAGCTTCCCCATCACCACTCGCTGGGGAGACACAGGACCCCAGAAAGGGATGCTGAGCAACGGCTTCAAGTTCACTGTTTTTTGGAGCACTGTCCCTTTCTTCAGCATGGAAATAGAACCTTGTTTTTCTCCTCAGATGAGCTCTCATCATACTGCACCCATTTAAATGTATATGTGACATTAAGGTTTATTAGGGCCTTTTATTTTAGGAAATGAACCTGCATCAATAAAGTGTTCTTAAAAGCCCAGGATGTTTTTAGCTGTACCTTCAGAATTGACTTCTGCAAACTCCTCAGATATCGAACGGAGGTGAGGAGAGGAAGGAAGTCGGGCTGTGGGCAGAGTGAGCATTTATATTTTAGCCTGAAGCAAAGTTTGGGTTTTACCTTTCTCAGATCCCCCAGTGCCAGTTCCTCCAGTGGGACTTGCTTGATAACCTTTAGCTATAACATTGCAAAGAATACTCTGACCTCCAAATATAGATTTGGATATTTATAAATGTGGTGCTTTGTACACACAGCATTTGATGGGACGTAAACAGCTCCAGCAAATTGTATTTACCTCCAGCATGGAAACAAATGCTTGATTGCATCACATGAGCTTACTCAGTGCCTTTTATTTATATACTGCTGGCCACACCAGGCAGGGAAGGGGAGAAGGCTTCCTTTTGTCTTTTGACCCCTCAAAGACTCTGGAGACTTCTCTCCAGCTACCATTTGCCCTCCTGTCAAGCCCTGTGGGAGGCTGTTTGTATCCTATTTTACAGACTCTGAGTATGTACAGATAAATACACACATTTCGGAGTCACGTGCTGTGCTTTTCTCAAGGAAAACAGACGGCAACTTTATGATCTGAGTGATTTTATTTGAACACAGCTGTGGCCTTATGATTTAAGTATTTCAATAAATTTTAAACTAACTAGATGAGAGGAAACTGTGCAAGGAAAACAGGTTAGAGCACGGAAGGAGGATTCCCAGAGGGGAGAGGCAATATGGGCTCTGCACGAACGATCCTGGCCTCGGCTTCCTCTCCTGAGCAGCCCCTTGACACCTTCCTTGGTCAGAAAGCCCATCCCAGCATCCTCCCACCCTTGCAGAGGGGCATGAAGGTGGTGGAACGTGGATGGACTGAATGGATGGGCTGAGGGAGAGGTGCTGTGAGCCCAAGTGTTGTTCCTTTGGGCCGACCCAAACACCGCCCCAGGCTCTGTGTGTGTTCAGGCATTGCTGCACCTTGGAGCAGCTGAGAGGAGTTTGAGGAGATTCTTCCTTCAGCAGTGTGAATTCCATGTTTTTCTGGGCTGTCTGATGCTGGGCAGAGGGGCAGGAGAGCTGCAGGAGGGACTGCAAACTTGGCTCTGCTCTTGGGTTTGACAGCTGGGCTGGTTTGAAGTGATCACAGCTTTGGTTTGTTGGGCCGAGCCGTGTCAGCTTGCCTGTTCCAAGGGATGACGTACCTGTGTAAATGTACCTGTGAGGGCCACCGGCAAGATTTTCACAGGAAAGCAGAGGTGCTACAAGCCAAGGAGGTTTCACATCCTAAAGCCACTGTATCAGCCTGTTTCACACCATCATCCTCAAGATCTCTGTGTGCCAAGTCCTGCTCCATCTATTTCATGGTCCTACTCCCACCTTCTTCCCCTGCATTGGCTATGTTCCTGTAAATTTCCCCCATTCCTTGGTGTTTTGGTGGTCTTCTAGGACCCTGGAAAGTGCAATTCAGTGTTTCTAGACCTTTTCAGCTTTACCAGCTTTTGGTGATGCTCATTAGGTGGGCTTTGCAAGGGCAGTCTCCCCTGTGCAAAACCATTTAAAAGCCCACCTTTCAGGAATAAAAGAGGCTTTGCAACATCGAAATCTCTTTGTAGGATCAGGCCTTAATTATTTCATGCTAGAGCTTCTTCATATGTAAAAAGGAGGTAAAGACTGTTTGTTCCTAAGAGGCCAAGAGGTTTAATTTCATCTGGGATCATTAAGAATAGCACTGACAATGCTATTATTAATTACAGTATTTATCAGAGTTTGTCTTTCGCTGTGCCAATGATGATATTTCTTTTCTTCTTAAAGGTCCCCCTGTGTTCATTAAAAAACCTGTGGACCAAATCGGTGTGTCGGGAGGGGTGGCCTCCTTTGTGTGCCAAGCGACTGGAGACCCAAAGCCACGGGTCACCTGGAACAAGAAAGGGAAGAAAGTGAACTCTCAGAGGTTTGAGGTAAGAAATGTCCTTGAAATCTGTGCCTGTGTGAAGAGAGAGGCTGACACAAAGCAGCCTCTGCTCCTCTTTGGCCATTCTCAGACCTGATAATAGAGGGAAATTTGGAAGGGGAGGAGTTTTAACAGCAGGAGGAGTGAAAGGCAAGCTCTTGGCCATGTCAACAGCTGGTTTGGTTCCAAAGCAAGAGAGAACTTGGCTCACTGACATTATTGGGGTTTTTCCTTTTGTTTTCTTGTTTTTCTTCCCCTTCTTGGGATATAATACAGCTTCTTCCTTCCCTAAGAAACCCCAACTAAGCTGGTGGTACTTCAGCTCTGTAAATGCACCTTTCATACCCATCTGTGGCTCAGTTTTTAATCCTGGGACAGTCTGGAGTAAACATCATGGCTGTTGGCAACCAAACCCAAGCAATTGGCATTGTTTAGATAGAAATGAGAGTGGAGGAGCAAGGACTGGGAGGTCATCCTGTGGAATTTGCTCTGGGACTCAGCCCTGCCAGGCAGCTGTGTGCTGAGGGGAGCTTTGTGGTGTCAGCTGCCTCTGCAGATGGAGGAACAAGGCAGGGGCTCATTTTTATTTTGTTTTCCTTTGCTCTGTTTCCTCTTCCTTCATCACGGTTGTGCTCTCAACACCCACCCCACACACTGAGGCTCGTTCTTTCAGAGCCTTTGAGGTGCACTTGGTGTGTTTGGTGGGTCGGTGGGCACGGACGGGGTTTGTCTGTGACAGTTCTGTCACCTTGAGGTCAGTGGAGAGCCAAGTTGACCGTGTTGGTTATGTGTAGGAGTTGCGGGGCAGCTGCTGGAGAGTGTCTGGGGGGTTGTGTCTCTCTTTAGAAGCAGGAATGAAGCTTCTACCTGCAACCCAAGGAGACTTACTCTGTATGTGTGTCTCTTTTCCCACAGACAATTGAATTTGATGAAAGCGCAGGTGCTGTTTTGAGGATCCAGCCCCTCCGGACTCCCCGGGATGAGAACATTTATGAGTGTGTTGCTCAGAACCCTCATGGGGAGGTCACCGTCCACGCCAAGCTCACCGTCCTCCGAGGTAAGGAGCATCCTGCCTGCCGTGTGCCAGTGGCACGGTGGGACCCTTCTGCTTCTCCCTTCTTTCAGCTGGGTGGGAAGGCTGTTAAAAAATGCAAGGCCAAGGCACAAAGTCCTCCTGATTTTGAGGACCTGTCACATCTGTTTGCTGTTCTTACCCCAGAGGGATGTTAAAATTGCTGTGTAGGAAACAAAGCTAAAACTGGACACTTCAGAAGGTTTGACTGGATGATGTGCTGAGGTGCCTTCCAGCATGAATTATCCTGTGACTCTGTGGCACTATGGTCTTCCCTCCCCTTCAAAAATTCCTTTCTCAGGTTTAGGAGCAGTACCAGAAACTCCTCATTATTCTCCTCAGAAACGTGGCACCAAGAAAACCTTTTTCAGCCCAACTTACTGGATGGGGTTTAACATGGTTTTGTATCTGTATGGGTTTCCACACGGCTGGTAGCAATGGCAACCTCTTTTCCTTGTGCAAGATGCCTGTTTTGCCCTTCTGGGCATCTTCCCTCTTTCCAGAGGTCCTTTGTTCTGTGCACTCTCCAAGAAAACAGTTCCCCACTCCATTTTGTTCTGATTCTTTTTTCCGCTTGTCCCCATTACGGAGGATGTTTACATGGATGCCTCCTTAATGTCATCTGCTTGAAATATGCTCCCTGAACTGCATGTGGGGGAGGGAACAATATGCTGTTGCTCTGGTTGCCTCTGGATGTTTGCTCTTCTTACCCTGGAGATCCCTAAAATCACTGTGTGAAGGGCTGAGTGAGGCTGGGTGTGAAAACTGACCCGTTTTAGTGGCTAGAACATCCCTCAGTGATGTTCTCTGTTCAGCCCACAGGTGCTCCTGGCAGGAATGGGTTGGTGGATAACTGCCTGAGAGCTCCAAAGGGGAGTTTAGCTTGGGAGCATTTGCTATGGGTGAGGCCATGGGCTGTTTAATAGGGACACCGGTGGTAAGAGCCCTTCTTTTTGCAGGAGGCACACCTAACAACAATTTTAGGAGCTCCAGGCAGCATGTGACCCTCACAAGGCCAAGGGGTAGCTCTGCCTGGGGGCCAGTAGCTTTTTCTTCAGCAATTTCAGCGTTCTGTCCAAGAGCATCTTAAATCCTTTCCTTTCAACCAGCAGCAAGCACGTCCTTAATATTGCAGAGTGAAACTGGTGTGCAAATCCCCAGGGCAGAGCAGGAAATAGAGCCCAGACATGAGGGACACATGGCAAAGCCCTCGGTCTCCCCTTGGAGCAGGAATATCCCTTCTGCTGCCCACCTGGCAGGCTCTGTGCTGTCAGGATGCTGCTGCCTTGGAGTGGGTGGGCCCGTGGTCCAGTCATGCCTGACAGCTTTGTGTAGGTGCACTCAGATCTCAGTGCAGCTCCTCTGCCTGGCGTGGCATTTAACCTTCTGTTAGAGAAACGTGGTGGGATGGATCTGTCAGGAGCTTGGAACGTCGCGGGATGACAAGAGTGTGTCTAACTGTGGTTATCCCAGGGGGCTGGGAGCCTTATTTTTCACACTTATTCCCGTCTATATTCCTTGGGAGCTCTGACAGTTTGGGAGGTGCCCCTGCAGTCAAATTCAAAGCTTGTACCCCTTGAATTTATCTACAAGCAGTGGCAAGGGAAAATTCTCCTGGAGATTCTGACAGTGGTTTTAAGGTACTCTCCAAAAGCGAGCTGCAGTGTATGGAATCATGGACTCACAGAATCAGTGAGGTTGGCAAAGACTTCCAAGATCATCGAGTCCACCCTGTGACCGATGCCCACTTTGTCCCCCAGCCCAGAGCACTGAGTGCCACATCAGTCATTCCTTGGACACCTCCAGGGATGGGGACTCCAAACCTCCCTGGGCAGCCCCTTCCAATGTTTACCAACCCTTTCTGTGAAGAAATTCTTCCTGATGTCCAACCTGAAATTCTCCTGGCACAACTTGAGGCCATTTCCTGGTCCTCTCACTTGTTACCTGGGAGAAGAGCCCGATCCCCACCTGGCCACAGCCTCCTGTCAGGGAGTTGTAGAGAGCAAAATGGGAATGCTGAGCTGAGCTCAGGGACTGTCCTTAGGGACCAGGGCTCTTTGTACGTGTCTCTGTGCAGTTCTTCCTTCCAGGATCAGAATCATCCACATGTCAACCAGGGGGACAGCCAACAACACAGAGGCTGCATGTTCCCACTGCCTGACTAATTCCACCCTTTGCTGATCCCGCCAGGACATTCTGACTGTGTGCTCTGCTCTTGCAAGCTCTCCTGTTCTGTTTGGTGTCTCTGACTGCGCTGCAGCAGTGAGGGTTGAAACCCATCCATGAAACTTGAGGGGGCAGGAATTAACTGCAGGGTGGGTCAAGACAGTGTTAAGAGCATCAAGGAAGGAGATTTTATAGCATACCCTCCCCTTCCCTGCACAGCTGGAGTTATTCCATCCTTAATCGTTCCTCGGCTTTCACACAGCAAAGATTGTCTCCTCTTTATCCGCATTTTTAAGTGCTGGGAGAGTTAAAAGCACCAAGCCCAAAGCACTGATCTCCACAATGACAAAGTGAGCATGCTGGCAGCCAGTCCTCTCCTTTCCCTCCCCTCTTCTGCACTCACCCACTCTCCTGTTTGTCTTTTCTCTCTTTCCCTGCACAGCCTCCTCCTCCTCTCTGTCTCTTCACTCACTCACAGAACTGATGCTGAGCATAGAGAGGGGGCTGCTCCCCGGCTGCTCCACAGCCTGGAGATGGATGGGAGCTGTCATTTGCAGAACCTGTTACCTTGGCACACTCCAAGGATGGAAACCTGGGCCCCAGCTGCTGCAAACTGCACGAGGGCTTTGGAGGAGCTCTGCAGCCTGTTGTGTGCGTGTTGTAATCAGACAGACGTGTGTGTACCAGGAACATCAGAGGATTTCCTCAGCACCAGAGCGGTCCCATGAACAGAAAATAACACAGAAAATACTGTCTCTTTTTGGAAGAGAAAATAAAACATTCTTCCCTATTAGGTGCAGCTGCTGAAGGGTTTGAGAGGAAACCCCTTTTTGCTTATACGCATGATTACTCCTGGGTCAGACCCTGATAGAAACCCCTGTGCCTTCACTTAAAAACAGGAAACTGCAGGATAGGAAACCTTTGGGAGCTTCTGAGAAGCAAAGCTGTGATGGACAGTGTTCAGCTTCCCCAGAGTCCCCTCACACCAGTTCTGCTGGCTTGATTGTCCTTCCTGCTCTGCTTCTCCAGGGATCCCAGTTTGGTAGGGCTGTGGAAACTGGCTGTTCTTTCCACAGCTGGCTAGGCTTAGTGCCTGCAAACCCGACTCCTGCAGAGCTTGGAGAAAAAGAGAGAAGGTGGTTTTGGGAAGCATTTTGCAGTTGTTGTTGACTCCAGCTGCTGTTATTTTTCGTTGTAACTTAGGCAGGAAGGAAGGTAGTTGGCACAGACACCTCAGCTCCCAGTTGGTGGAGTTTCTTTAAGCTCCTCACTCCCAAGAAAGATATATATATCTATATCTGTATGTCTTGGGATAGATATAGAGAGAGATAGAGGGACTGTGGACTCCCCATCCCTGGAAGTGTCCCAGGCCAGGTTAGACGAGGCTTGGAGCAACCTGGGATAGTGGGAGGTGTCCCTGCCCTTGGCAGGGGGTGTGGAACAGGAATTCCCTTCCAAGCCAAACCATTCTGGGATTCTATCTGTGTCTGTCTATATCTGCATTTATATCTATATCATCTGTATCCATAGATCCATATTATGATGATTATTATTACTTTCTGTATACAGATCATACTTCCCTTCCAATTCTTTAGTAGCCTGTGTGTGAAAGTTTGACCCATCACACAACATCCATCACACTGTGGAAGCTGATAGAGGTCTGTGGAGGTTACCCTTTTGAGTCATAAGTAAATGCAACATATTCCCATAAAGACCAGTGATTAGTCTGGTTCAGGATTTACTGGGCCCTGATCCATTGCTCCCTCTGTCCTGGTCGGTGCTGGCTGTTCCTGAGGATTGCAGCACTCTGGAAAACAGGCTGTTAGACATGTCAGCTCTGTGGTACTCACTGCTGGAGTATGATTGAGACTGCTATGGACAGACTTGCAGAACTACTTCCAGTGATTCCCTCTTGATTTCCTTCTAGGAAGCATTCAGATACTTCACTACCAATTCCAGCCCGAAATTTGCCTCACACGTTTCCTACTCCAAGAACATATCTGGTGTGAGCATGTATTAAGTTCTAGCAAGATCTGTGCTGGTTTTTTGCTGGGTTTTGTGTAATTGTTGGGTTTAAATCGGCCGAAGGTAAACAACAAGCAGCTCTGGATGCTCAGCAGAGAGCAGCGAGTCCCGTGGGAGCACATGGGAGAGGGAACCTGCCCCCTCTGAAATGTTACCTTGCCATTTGGAAAATTCCTGGCAGTCTTTCTTCAAACTTCACTTGTTTTGCTTTTCTTGTAGTGACCTGAAAATTGGGCAGCATTGACAGCAGATTAGTTCTGTAGTTTATGAATAACATCAAAGTAATTCTAACTCAGATGCCTGTAGCAGGAGGGCGCATAGGGACACATTAGTTTAGGGAACACAGGCATCACCTGCGCTATTCTGGAGTCCAACACACATATCTAAGTGTATATTTACTGCCTGTAAGCCTACAATTTTTTAATAACATTGTTAGGCTATTACTGTTTTCACAGTAAACCTTTCAGCTCAAAAGAAAGGGAGTCAACAGACAGAGCACGTTAGTGAGACTCCTCCCTGCATTCAAGTTGTCTTTGGCTGGGAAATAACAGGTAACTGAGGCTCAGGTACAGACACATGGATGGAAATAACCTGTTGGTGTAATTTCACAAGGTACACAGAGCCAGGATACCTGCTGGGGAGGGGACAGCTCTACGTGTTCAGAAACTTAATGACAAGAATGTGGATATGGTCAGGGGTGCTGGATTTTGATCCTGATTCTGCTTAAAACTTGTGTCACTCGAGCAGCTTCATCTCTGTGTTCCTGGTTTTCCACCCTCAGTGAGGACAGTTGACTGTGTAGAGACCATCCAGCATCATATCTCCAGAGGAGAGTAAAAAATCCCTCCTCCTCTTCCCTTCAGAGCATCCTCGTGGCTTTCTGCACCGAGTCCATGGTGCGTCTGTACGCGCTCACACCCTCCTTCTCCTCTAAATTATTAAGCAACCGTGCACGCCCTGCGGGAAGAAGAGCAGCAGCAACACCCGCTTTATCTTCCTTTATCATCCTCATTTCCAGCAGCACAGCTAATTAGCTAAACCCAGAGCTGCCACCTTCCAGAGGGACAAGGAGACAGGGAGCACCCAAGCCCCCTCACTGGGGTTGGGAGCCCTTGTTTGTGTGCCTGGGTTGGATCCAACCGTGTCCTCCGGCACAGAGCATGTCCTCGGGTAGGATTCATTATAAATGAGGGATGAAGTGCTCTTTCCCTGCCTCTCTCCATCCCTCCTCCTCTATTCTTTCTCACCCTGCTTTGTTCAGTGGCCTTGAGGTGATTCAGCAGCTCTGGGGGGGGGTTTAAACTGCTGGGTCTAAGCTCAGGTGTGAACAGGGTGTTGGGATGCTCCATTTATGTGGTAACTGCAACACAGAAAAGTGTGCCTGCATGAACCAGCACAATTTCCAACAGCAGCAGCTGCCCAGATGTGCCCTTGAAGCATCTCCAGCTTGTGTCTGGTTCTTTTGTTCCTGCAGTTGCCTGAGCTGCTTTCAGAAAGAGAATTCACAACCCAAACCATTCCTTATTTATTCGGGAACAGGCTTGGGGTGGTGTTTGGGGATTGATGGGGAGGGTGGCAGGGCTTGTGTGTGCATGTCTTGTGGGGATTGTGCTGAGGTTGTAATTGCATTATTACAGGGAATCCAGTTGTTAGGGGATGGAGGCAGTTTCACTTCCCTGACAGGAAGGAAATCTGAGCACTTGAATCAGAGCAGTGTGTGATGTTCAGAGATGCTTCCTCTGCTGATCTGATCCTCAAATCTGATCACGCCTCTAGTCGCAGTTGTTTTAATTAAACTCAGAGGAATTCTGCACATTGTGCTGCAAGATTAACATTTTTGTTTAATTAGAAACACTCAGCAATAAGAGTTGTACCAGGCCTCCCCCAACACACACACATGTGCAAACACACACACACACACACACACCCCCCCACACACACCCTGCCAGGCAGAGGGTTATTCTCTCAGTGGATTAGTTGGTTCATGGAAGGAAGGGGCTGGGGCTGGAGGCAGGTGGAGCAGCATCACCAGGGAGCAGGATAAAAGCAGTGATCAATAATGATGTCATCTGCAGCCAATGCGGCAGCGGCTCCTCACGGCTCAGCACGGCTGGGCAAAGAGCAGGAGGGAAGGGAAGATGTTAAAAGCCTGGCCTGAAAGCTGTGCAGAGGCACAGCAATTCCCTGGGCCCCCGTGTCCTGAGCTCACTCCTGGGGGGCTGGGGGTTTGCAGCACACGTGGTCTGCAGGAACACAAGGTTTGGAGAGTCCTGCGGTGCCTGAGCACAGCCTGGTGAGCTCAGGGGGCTGGTTCAGTCCCTGGTGAAAGATGAGTGTGTCCACAGTTCAAATTTAGGATGAAATATTTGGAGGTGCTTCGAATGCACCAAAACAGCTTGAAACTGAAAAATGGCTTTAAACTGACAAGAAAGCAGGTGTAGATTAGATATTAGGAAGAAGGTGTTGCCTCTCACCGTGGTGAGGCCCTGGCACAGGTTGCCCAGGGAAGCTGTGCTGCCCCATCCCTGGAATTGTCCAAGGCCAGGTTGGAGCAACGGCAGGGTATGGAATGGGCTGAGCTTTAAGGTCCCTCCCCACCCCAACCACTGTGTGATTCTGTGATTCGATGACGTGACATCTCCAGTACAAGTGTCTGTCCATACTGGGAGATCTGCGTCACTCGAGCAGTGACAATGCTGCGTGGTCCTGTTTGTGGTCAGATTCCTTTGCTCGATGAGGAGAAGTGTGGTTAATGCATTTCACTCTCCAGTGAGTCACAATAGATCCTTTATAGCTCTCCAACAATGGTCAGAGGCAGGAAACAATGCACGTTTTTAAACACACAATTGAGGCATTTTATCCTCTTTTTTTCCCCGAAGCGGCTGTGCACTGCTAATCACAGAGTTGCACAGAGTTTCGTGGCCCCAGGTGTCAGAGCATCACACACACCTTTAGCTCTGCCTTCATGGTTTCATAGATTTTCAGAAGCTGAGCGTGAGGCACAGCAGTGTGGAACAGCTCTTGCCCAAATCACATGTGTTCGGAGCTCACACAGAGCTGGGATCTGGTGATTCTGCTTCTCTGACAGGATGGAACTCTGAGCACCCTGGTCTAGTGAAAGGTGTCACTGCCCCCAGTAGGGAGTTGGGTCTAGGTGATCTTTTAGGTCTCTTCCAACCCACGCCATTCTGTGATTTTGTCCAAAGGCACCCACCACAGCAAGGCCACTGGGCTTTTCTCTTGTGCCACTGTCTCTGGGTTCAGCCATATGTAGTTTGGCTCCATTCCTCCTGATCCATCACGTGCCAGCCTTAGGAAACGGGCTCCTGCTGTGTTGGCAGTTGGCAGGATGGCTCCCAACCAAGGCCAGGGGTTCCAACCCCGTCTTGGTGCCGCTGTGAGAGCTCCCGTTGGTTGCGCTGTGGGGCTGGTTGTGATGTATGTTGCTTCTTAAAGAATCCCACCTCTTTTAAATCCCTTGTATTACTTCCCTTCTGTTCACTCACCTGCTTTTGGGATGGATTCCATGCCACAGACTCCCGAGGCTGTGATTCCTTGACACGGCTCATTGGAGATGATGGAAAATCCCTCTCAAGTCTCACCCTGGTTCTGGCATCCTCCTTCCAAGCTGCCCTCCCTCAAACACTCACTTTCTGGTGGGAAAAGTGGCATGTTCCTGAGCTGTGTCAGCCAGCACGAGACAGCTCTTTTCCATTCCACAGGAGTTAAGAAGTGGTGACAAATATTACGGGGGAAGCACTGGGGTTTTGTATGAGTTATCACAAATTAGTCAGCAGTGGTTAGGAGTGCCCTCCTCACCCTCATTAGTGAAGGCAAAGGCTGGATTGAGAGAAGCAGGAAGCTCAGTTGAAGCTCTGCTGGGTGCTGGTGCCACGTCCCTCTCCTTGGAGGCCAGCAGCACTTGGAATTAATAAATGTAAAAATCACACCCTGGCTGACAGCACTTGGCGTATTGTTGTAATGTGTGTCCCCTCTGGTCACTGCAGCTGGATGAGATTTTCCTCTCCTTTCTCTCCCAGCTCCACTGTGTCTTTGACAGCCCTTTCCACGTGGATTCTTTCATTATTTCTCTTGTGTAGTTTGTTTTGTACTGTGAGGTTTGGAGGGGGAAGGTGAACCCTTCCTTTTAACTGTGACTGTACTGACTGTTCTCTGAGTGCAGGGAGCTTTGCCACCCCTGTGCACAGTTCTGCTGTAAAAACCAGTTAAGTGCCAGTCACTGACCTGACAGAGCTTCACCTGGAGAAACTTTGACACGGTGACTTGAACATAAATCCTGTGAGGAGCGGCTGAGGAAGCTGGGGGTGCTCAGCTGGAGAAAAGGAGGCTCAGGACGGACCTTCTTGCCCTCTGCAAATCCCTGACAGGAGAGGGGAGCCGGAGGGGGGTTGGGCTTTGCTCCCAGGGAACGGGGACAGGAGGAGGGGAAATGGCCTCAACTTGCTCCAAGTTGTTCAGGTTGGTTATTAGGAAAATTTCTTCATTGAAAGAATTATTAAACATTGGAACAGGCTACCCAGGGCAGTGGCGGAGTCCCCATCCCTGGAACTGCTCAAAATGAGGCGCTGTGGAACTTGAGTTTAGAGGTTTAGTGGGCAGGTGGGATTCAGTCGAAGGGTGAGCTGGTGATCTTGGAGGTCTTTTCGAATCGTAATGGTTCTATGACTCCATTCTCCTCTGCCCCAGAGGGTTTTAAGACATGTCAATCAAGTGTAGAATCTTCTTACAGGATGTTAGATAATCACACAAAATGGAGAGGCAGGTAAATTTTATTGTATCACATGTTTTCACAACCCATGTATGGCCCATTTACTGTTTTAGCTTGCCTTGCACAGGGCAGCAGGTCTGCCTGGTGCTTTCCTTGGTGTGTCCATTGAGCAGCTCCATGGCCTGCCCTGGTCCCTGTTCAACCCCTCCCCTCTGTTCTCCACCTCCAGAGGACCAGTTGCCTCCCGGCTTCCCCAACATCGACATGGGGCCGCAGCTGAAGGTGGTGGAGCGGACGCGCACGGCCACGATGCTCTGTGCGGCCAGCGGGAACCCCGACCCGGAGATCACCTGGTTCAAGGACTTCCTGCCCGTCGACCCCAGCGCCAGCAATGGCAGGATAAAACAGCTGAGATCAGGTAAGGCCTGGCTGTGAGACTGGAGGGGATGAGGCCAGAGAGGGGCGTGAAGAGACTGCCCAGAGGTGTCTGAAGCAGAGGAGAGGCCTGACAGACACAGGCCCCGCTGCTGTGGAGGGGGCGTTCACTTCTGTTTTGTTTTGGGACTCACATTCTTACACAGGGAGTGTTTTCCTCTTCAGGCCCTCCTGGCCTTCTCTACTGGCTGGCTGACACGAAGGCTGTGACAGCAGGGAAGCTGGTGCCCATCCAGGAGGCACTGTAACGGTGGTCCCTGGACCTTGGTGCTCTTGCAGCTCAGGGGGGCCTGGATGGGGATGGGGTGGGGTTTTGCTCCTCAGGCCAAGAACTGGGGAAGGAAGAACCAGCATGACTCTTTAGGCCACACACACCTGGTGTGGAGCCCGTGGCTCAGGCAGCCTCTTGCTGTCAGGACACGGTGGCGTAAGTGGAGCCTCTCCAAGCTGGTGTTGAAGAAGAGCTCTTGCAGGATCTCTGCAGTGTCACAGCCCTACAGCCATCGCCGTGGAGCCCTGGGGAGCGCTCCGGAGTGACCCCTCAGTGCTCCGTGGCTCTGAGTCCGTCCCCACCAACAGATGTACCCCAGCTCCGTGGCTCTTGTCAGTTTTCCATCTTTCCCCATCTGCTTGTCCATCTGTCTCTCTTGTTTGTTTTATGTTTGCTGTTTTGTGTGTGTGTGGCAACGTGACATCTCTTAATATTCACGTTTTGGGAGCTGTTTTTATACTTGTTAAATCTGCCAGTTCTCTGAGTGAGAGTGTGCACAAGGAGGGCATAGGTGGGTTTATTTTTGAGTACTACTGATAAACACTTCCATTGAGAGCAGCAAAAATGAAACAAGCTGTAGAAGTTTTAGCTTTTGACAAAAACTAACCTGGAAAATAATTCTTTTCACATACTGCTGGGGCTGACTGCTTAGACCTAGCCTAAAGAAAACATGTCCAAGGTTGGACCTAGCAAAGACTAGCATCATTTCAGCTGCTCAGATGATTTCCTTGGCCAAGAGAGATGGAGCATTTTGAAGTCTTTTTTTTTTGCAAAAGAATGGCATTCTTTTAGGCAAAGGAAAGGCAGAGGCTTCAGTGCAGCCACTGGGTTTGCTTTGTTTGTGTGAGACCTTTTACAAGTTGTGCAGTTGACTGATAACCAGCTGCTTCTGCCCAGATCTCTGTTGGCTCTGGAGAAATCAGTTCTGACTGTGTCCTGATGGATCTGAACGTCAGAGCATGGAACCACCCAATTCTTCTCTTGTCCTGTTTGGCAAAGATTCTCCTAAAGAGTTTTAGTTCTATGGGCCACCAGTGGCCCACAGTTTAATGTAGCTTTTACACACCTGCATGAATGCTTCTTATTCAGTGAAGCAAAGTTACAAACAGATCCTTAAACTGCTTTGTGGAATTAGAATGGCTTGTTGAATCCCACGAACGCAGATGAGATTGACCTCCCTGTTTTATCATAACAGCTGAGGCAAATGCAAATAAAAAAAATCACTCAGCATAAATAATGAGAGGTAAACTAGAATTATATCATGCTCTGTGACTGTGAACTGGAGTGTGAGTAATGCACAGGCAGATTATTTTTAATACATTCATCATCTTGCTAGAATGCCTTTACTCCTTAGCTGGGTTTGATCTGGTATTTTCCTCAAAGCCACCTGAGTGCTGCATTTTTATTCCAGTGAATTAGCTGACCTCAGAGTGAACCCTTGGCCCTTCTGATAAATCAGAAGATACCTGCTGAGATTTAATCTCATTTACAGCTGCTTTGAATTAGTAAACTGGTGAAACCCTGAAGCATCCCTGTTGTCCTTCGGGGCAGGAACCTGTTGCCTGTGTGACAGGGAGTGAAGGTCCCTGGGCAGTCGGGACTTCTCAGTTCTCCAATTTCTACTTTCATGGCCTTTAAAAACTTGCATGTTCTGCAAGGAAAGGCCTGTGAAAGTGCAAAATATTAACATTGGGGTCATCTGGACTGTGTCAGCACTTTGGTCTGTGGAAAAGGCTTGTTTAACACGATGACAGAGCAGATTCAGGCATGGATTTGTGACCGGAGTGTGAGGTGATGACTGTTTGAGCTGCTAAAGTCAGAACTTAATTCAATACATTTATCTTTCCAGAAAACAAACTTTGCTGCCAGAAGTGTGGCACTAGCACACACCAGGGCACTGGATGCTCCAGGACACTGCTAATAAGCTTCAGTGTCTTTCACCCACGGGTCACCAGTGGAACACCAGCCAACCTTGGGGTTACCAGTTCCACCCAGCTGAGGATGTTGGAGAGCCCCTCTGGGGAGAGGGGTGCAGGGAGGAGCAGTGACCCTGCTGCTGAATCATGGCTTTATCACTGCACTGTGTGCTAACAGAGCTAGGAAATTTAGGAAGAAATTATTCCCTGTGAGGGTGGGCAGGCCCTGGCACAGGTTGCCCAGAGAAGCTGTGGCTGCCCCATCCCTGGGAGTGTCCAAGGCCAGGCTGGATGGAGCTTGGAGCAACCTGGGCTAGTGGAAGGTGTCCCTGCCCATGGCAAGGGGTGGGACTGGATGAGTTCAAGGTCCCTTTCAACCCAAGCCATTCTGTGATTTAGTGTAAAAGCCAGTGACTGTGTTGTCCCTCAACATTTACCTGTGTTGCTCCCTGATGGAGTCTGGGACAGGCTGAGGGAGCAGCAGGACAGGACAGTCCCGAATTCCACCCTGCAGATGAAGTCATCAGGATAGCAGCTGTGCTGCTACAGTACAGAGGATGCTAAGAACTGAATTTTTATCAATATGTGAGTTAGTGGCAAACATGCAAATTAGTTCATTAAAAGGAACAAGTGAAATGTCGTATGTGGAGCTCTGAGAAACCAGGAACTGTGTCCAAATTCGGTTCTCATTTGTATTAAATCTGAATGTTTGGCTGGCAACATAAACAGACCCCTGAGACCATCGTCATTATAGTCCCATCATCCCAGAGACCCATTTGTGACAGGGGTCTTCAGCCTAAGCAAGAAGCAGGTGATATGTCATTAACCACAGTGGCTTTTCTCTATCCGGTATTTCTGCTCCCTCTTCCCCTCTCCAGATACACTTTCCAAACAGTTGGAAATCTTTTAATGCTTGGGGGTTTTGGCTGAGTGAAAAACTGAATTGTCAGTCAAAGGAGAGTGGGAAGAAGCTCTGTCTGGCCTGCTGCTTCCTGTAGACATCATGAACATCTCAGCCTTAGAGACCTGGGTTGTACAAGAGTTTGAGTAGTCTTGGAAAATGGATATTTCTGCTTGTCTTGGGACATTTAAAGCAGAAGGCAGAGGCAATGTCCTCTGCTCAGCCGTGCCATCTAGGGGGGACACGGGAGGCAGCCTCCAGCCGCCTTCCTCGCCACAGAAACACTAAAACCTTTTGTGTCTTGTGTGTGTCTTCTGTTTTCTAAATAACTGGCTATAACAAGCTTTTCTTTTCTTTTTTTTGTTTTTGTTTCCACTTTTTTTTAACATTCAGAGACCTTTGGTAAGTTTGTTCAATTAAAAAAAAAATTAAAAATCAAACCACAAAACCCCAAACCTGCTAATGTGCAGATTTGTAACCCTTGCCCTTTAAACTAATTCCTTTGTAACAGCTTCTTGAGAGGCATGCTCTGCATTTCTTCTACTAACTCTTTCAGTAGGGATGATCTGCCCTCTAAATTAATTTCTGCAGGGGTATTGCAGGCTACAAAAAAAAGAATAGTAATAATAATTCTAATTAATTTATGTGTATAAAGAGATAACAGCTAAATATAAACCTCATAACATTGGATAGATTTTTTTTTTTTTTTTTTTTTTGGTCTCTTAGCAACAGTTGTCCTGGAATTCCCCAATTACACAATAGCTTGTACCCTGGAACTGTGATAATTGTGTTCACACCTGCAGGAGGTCTTGGAGTTTCACATCTGACAGGGTTATTGGCATTTTCAGGAGGGAGAGGTGGGGGTGCAGCATTTCCAAATTGAAGCTGCAAATCGCAGGTTGTGGGGAAGGGTTGAGGATAAGAAGAGCCCCCCCTTTGCCCCTCGGGATCAGCTCCATCCCCGGAGAGGGCAGGAGCCTGTCTGCAGAGCTCACGTCACTTTTCCTGCGTGTGCCAAGTCCCCTTTTGTTACCGGAGATGTAGGAATTGCAGCTGTCAGCCAGGATCCGGAGCTTTAAAATTGCAGGAGCCCCTTGATGATTGCCTGCTTGTTTGGAGCAGAAAGCTGTGTCCAGCCCTCGGGAGAGGAGCTCAGCACACACATGTTCTCACACGTGGCCTGACAGAAGGTGGAGATGTGTTTTCTGTCATTGCCATGGCAATGGTGACTGTCCTCCTCTCCCTCTTTTCGAGGCTTGGAGAATCCGTAGGCAGCTCAGCATGTGGGAAATCGGAGGGAGGGGTGGTGGAGAGCAGACCCTCATCCTCTGTGACAGAGGGGGACACCTGCATGGGGAATTCTGCCTGACACCATCTTGGGCACTTATAATCCAGAGACAAGGCCTTTAAGCTGCCTTTTGCCTCTGCTGCTAAACGCTGGGCTGGCCATCTGGGCTCAGGCAGCCTCAAAATTTGCCCTAAATAGGCAGATCTGCAGATCCTGGGAGGCCGTGGAAGGCAGTATGAATAGTTTGCACGTGGCATCTCAGAACCAGCTTTTCACTCAGAAAATCAGCATCCAGCGTGAGCTGTTCCTCCTTTAGTTCTCCTGCAGAGCTGGTGCCCTTGCTTTGCCCTGGACAGCGGGCAGCTTCATGCGTTCCCTCGTGCTCCCCAGGCAAGTCAGGTATTGAGCACAGGTGCCCTCCCTCCACCCCCACGACCCTGTATCAAACCTTACAGGACCTGTCCGAGTTCCTCAGAATAACTGAGGAAGTTCACACCCTCTTCCAGGGCCATTGCTGCTGCCCCTGTGTTGAACATGAGGCTGGTTAGATGTGAAACTCCAATGGTGAAAATCTGCCATCTGTGTCTGTGCCACCACCCAAACTGCTGCTCTTGCCATGCAAGTTACTCGAGCTCATTGTGACTCAAATTCTGTCCCCCCCCACCCCCGGTGTGGGGCATCTTCCTAAACCTGTTTTGCTCCTCACCCGTGGGCCAGAGTTAGACCTGGAAAGCCCGAGGTGCCATTGCCTGGCTCACCTTGCTCTCCCAGAGCACTGTCTCCAGGACAGTCTGTCTCCAGGAGCTGCTGACAGCCCATTTCCAGGGGCAGTGCTGCTGCTCAGAGGGAACAGGGAATGACTAACCTGCAGTGACACAAGAAGGTAACGCTGCTGTTGTGTCTGTGCTTGCACAGCTCTTATTTCCAGCATGTTTGCCTTGTCAGAGAGAACCTTTTCAGGAAACTGCCAGGCTTAGCTGAGGCCAAAGAAGCTTTCAAGTCGTGGGTGATGTTTGGGTCTCTTCCCCTCCTCTACCCTCTTCCCATTAGCCCTGTTCCATATTGGTGCCACAGATGGCAGATTTTCACTCCAGTTTTGAGACAGAAGGATGTATCAGAGGCTGTTTTTATATCCACTGAACTGAACTATAACCCTGTGCTGCTTTCTCTCTCTCTCTCTCTCTCTCTTGCTTTTTAAACCTCCCTGCCATCTCCTGGGTGGGGATCTGCCCAAGTCCACGCTCCCCCACCTCTTCCAAGCGCTGTCTCTCCAACCTCTGTCCTGAGAGCTAACCAACCTGCTTCATTAACCTTAGCTAGTTCCTAACCCTAACTAGATGCTAACTTACCTCTAGCCAATGACCTAACCTCTTAACTAGAAGCTGAGTCTAACTAGAGTCTAATCCCTAACACTATAATGCCTCTCTTGCCTCAGCTCCTTTGAAAATTAAAGGTGAACTGTAATCAATATCTCCGTATTTTTACCTTCTATCCTGAGAATGGAGGATTGAACCGCAGCAGAAGGATAAGCAGGGCTGAAGGATAAGGAGGGAAGGGGTGTTTTGGTGGTTAAGGCAGAAGATTGGCACGGAGGAGGCTTTGACCCCAGTTCTTGGCTCTGCCACAGACTTCCCTCTGTAACCTTGGGCAAGTCGCTTCACCTCTACCTCAGTTTCCCCACGTGTAAAACGGGGTAATAACTCTGCTGTACCTCACCAGGGGAGAGGAGAGGGTGAGAGGCTGACATTTATCATTTAATGTGAGTGGCAGCAGTGTCACCATTGCAGAGGAGCTCTTGCATTTCTGCCTAGGGAGAGGCAATACTTGGCATTGCGGAATCTGCCCTGTTCTCAGGATTGGGGTAAAACCCCACCAACTAAACCCCCTTCTTTGATAAGCTGTGTGACACGTTTGAATGCCACTGTGAGCAAAAGGACCTGCCGTGTTTTCAAAGGAAGATGGTTTGGTTGCAACCTCAGGAGGTCAGATGGGGGGACAGTGATTTTACCCTGACTGTGACCTGGTTCACCAACCACAGTGTCACTCCCTCTCACCTGGGAGGCCCGAACGCTTGGGTTGGGCACTTAGAGACGACAGGAGGGGGTTGGAATAAAATAACCCCGGGGAGATGCAGTCAGCAGGCAAGTGTAGCAAGACTGTTCTCTCCACACAGCCCCCTCCTCGCTGGCATGAGCAGGTCCCTGAGCAGCTGCAGGAGGTACCCAGGTAGCCCTGTGCCTGTGCAGCAGCCTGGCCTTCAGTGCCCAGCACCTGCCCTCAGCCCCTGTGCAGAGCTGTGAAGGATGCCTGAAGGTCCTCAGCAGGACCTGCGCTGAGTTCCTTGCACATCTGTGCCAATAACTAAAGTTTGGGACTGGGAATTTGCTAGCAAAGGTGGGCTCAAACCCGCAGCTCAATGTGGTGCAAGGTACTGGGTGTCCCTCTCCCTGTCTGAGCTAACAGGGCCATAATGCCAACCCTTTTTTCCCAGGAGCGAGGAAGGTAAATGCAGGGTCATCACATGTTCTGCAAGTAGCAAACAGTAATGTTAGCTGAGAGCCTGAAGATTATCCTTCATTCTTAGCAACAAAATGGAGCCAGCTTTAAGACTTTCCCAGCCAGGTGCCACAGAGGCTCTGCAAACAGCCAGCTGAATTGGACTGCATCAAAGGGCACCCCCGCCTCAGGCACCCCAAGCCCTCCTCAGTGTCCCTGTAATTTAAGGTGAGGTAGAGCAGGAAGTTTCCTACTGGGAACTGTCTTCCTTGACTCAGGTCCTTTTCCCACGGGCAGTGCAGGTGTTTGGGGTTTTGCAGTCTTTTCACTTCTTTTCTTTGTTTCCTTTGCAGAAGGTACACCGATCCGAGGTAAGACACCCCAGCTCACTCACGCACCACTCTCCAAACACTTCTCTCCACTCAGATCCCGTTTCATTGCCCTGTGCTCAATACAGAGCCGTGTTGTTGTTATGTTTTCCTGTCCTGCTTCACCTCTGGATATTTCTTTTTTCTACCTGTCTTTATTTTATATATGGTTATAATGTCCTTTTTTGTTTGCTGGGTGCACTTGGTAATACTGATACTGTTATTGTAATAACGTCTCTGGCTGTGCTGCCTCAGATTTATGGCAGAGTTTTAAGAGCTAATCTCTCCAGGACTATGAAGGACTGACGTTTATCTCAAGCATCAAATGCTATCAAGGCTTGGTAAATACTTAGGACCTTCTCTTGATTGGTGCAAAGTGCTCCCAGGCTGCTGATGGTGATGAGAATTTTCCAATCCTTTGCTCAGGGAGATCTTCAGCACTTACCATCCCAGTGTTCTTGTTTGTTTGGCTCCAGAGCCTCTTTCCACTTCCTCCCCACTCTCTTACCCTTAGGTTTCTCTGGGAAAGACCCTTGGTAAGTAGCTTCTGCACTGTCTCTTTAATGGAGTCAAAAAGTACTTGACCTCAAGCTGTCATTGAAAGGCAGAAGGAATTGGGTGTGCACCCCCTTGGAAGACCCTGCTTTCGTTTTATCTCCACTGGCACATTTAAAATTCCGTAATTCTCTGCTGGTAAAAACAACAGGAGGTGCTGTAGGTGAGATTTACGTTTTCACACATCATCTCTACTGGCTCCTGACAAGTGCTCAACACTCCCTGGCCTCTCTGCAGTGTCATTTCTGCCATTGCCTTGACCAGCACAGCTGCAGAGGGCAGGGTGGAAGGGCTGAGTCCCCATTCCCCTGGGGAAACTGCCCACCTCAGTCCACGGTTCCCTTCCTGCTCTGCAGCTCTGCCCTGTGTGCACTCACACAAGTGATGCTCATGAGCCTCTCAGAAAGTGTATCTGAACCAGTGGAAACAGCCCACAGCTTTGTCCAAATTGACAGAAATTTCTGGCAAAACTCACTGACCAGTTCTCCACCCAAGTGGAGCTCTCTGAGGCACAGCTGGAGCTGCAGTTCCATCTGAAATTCGCTCAGCTGGGGGCTCAGTGTGAAGCTTCAGTCAGTTTGGTTTTTAACTCCTGTCATGCTGAAAATACCCGCAGATTCTTTTGGAATGATTTTGTTTAGTGGCTTGGTTGGGTTTTTCGGTTTTTTTTGTTTTTAATTCTATCTAATCTGCTTTTGGGAGCTTCCAGGCACAGTGGATGCTGGTGGGAGTCTCACTCACACCCATCCCTGCCCTCTCCCAGCCTCACATCCCCCCACGCAGGATCGTTCCCACCCACGCACACGCAGAGGAACACGAGCCCTGTGTCCTCCTTGTGTGAACACATTGGTTTTTCCTTCCTGAAGAGACTGTATCTGCAACCAACAATGATCTCATTTGCACTCTTCTCACTTAAGATTTTATCAATACTATTACACCGAGCTGGAATTGTTTGGTTTTCATATTTAGGGTTGTTTTTTTTCCAGAGATGGGAGTTAAGAGTCTTACCACGTGTGAGCTCTGTCCATATCTGTAGTATAATCATGTACTCCTAATACATAAAACATTTGAGAGCCTGTTGAATAATTTATGTAGTATGTATTTTAACTGGAGTTTTGCAAAGATGAAGCCTTCTGAGGTAAATGAGGCAATTTTCTTCCATGTAGTTCCATGCTGCATCTCTCTGCAAATTTGCTGACAGGAATCTTTAGTTTGGGCTCTGGGTATATTCTTGTAGCCTGCAATAATGTACAAGTTTAAGAAAAACCTTAATCCTTTTGGCCCAGATGATGTAAACCACGCAGGCAATTTTGAAGTTCCAGTGCAGTATTTACAGGGTTTTCCCTTGGGAATATTTACCACCAGTAAGGTGCTTTTCACAGGGACTCTTATCTCCTGTAGGCTTCCTGGGAAGCAGGTATTTGAGCACAAAACAAAGGCAGTGGTGATAGAAATTCCCCAGGCAGTGGGTGACAAAGCCTTTCGCTTTTATGGTCACTGCTTCAAATTGAGCAAGGGAAAGTCAACTGCCTGCTGATGGATTTCTGGGGCTCACAGTAATATGGATTATTGAGGCTGATTTCGGGAGTTCTGGTGCAGAACGCCTGCACTGCAGAAGCCACAAAACTTGGTGCTTTTGCTGATCAGTTCAGGACAAAGAGTAACTCTTGATCCAGAGTGGGGGATTAAATTTTCTCATCATGTTGGATACGTGTCCAACCATAACACCGAGCTCAGCCACGAGCCGGTGTCCGCAGGGGCTCCGTATTCCCATCACACATTGCCAGGCAGCGTCCAAGGGCAGGAAACAGCAAAACACTGAGGCTGTTGCTGTGTCTGAAAGCAAAGTGGTGATGATGGTGTCTGTGCTGCGGTGTTCTTCTCTCCTCAGGTGGGCTCCAGATTGAGAGCAGCGAGGAGACGGACCAGGGGAAGTACGAGTGCGTGGCCAGCAACAGCGCCGGGGTGCGCTACTCCTCCCCCGCTAACCTTTACGTGAGAGGTAGGGAGCACATCGGCTCACTGGCACACACCGCCCTCCTCCCCAGGCCTCCCTTGTCCCAGCTGTCCCATTCCATCCTGGCCCCGAGCAGGGGAAGTGCTGGTGGTGATCCCGGAGCTTGCGAGGGGATCCCGGTGCACCCCGATGTCCTCCCCGGTGCCAGCGACTGCGGCTGCCCCGCCGGCAGAACGAGGCTCTGTCACCCACAGAGGAGTCACGTGCGACCCAAAATAGTGCCCCCGACATCTGCCAGTGTCAGCCTGCAGAGGCCAAAGGGGAATGAATCGCTTTGGCCCTAATGCCCCTTTGTCCCAAAGTACCCCCTCTCTGGAAGCAGGACGGTTTCAGTTCTGCTGATGTGGTTGTGGGAGGAGGGGAGGACCCTCTCAGCCCCCTCCCCGGAGCTCGGTGTCCCCACATCTCCCCAGCTTTGCAGCAAAAGGGTGCGTTGTCACTGCTCCTCCCAGTCCCAGCTGGTTTTCCCTTTGCCAGCAGTAAATTGCCACTGGTTCCTTAGGAACAAATACTGGGCATGGAGAGCTGGAGAGGGCCAGCAGCCACCTCTGCCTCAGTGACAGATCCCTTCGCCCTGTAGCGGGGGGAACAGATGACAGGGGGCTTGGCTTCTGCTCGATGCCCCCTCGATGTTCTCCCATCCTGGGGGCTAGCAGCCTCTCTGCTTTCTTCATTATTTTAATCTCTCTTGACCTGTAATATTTTGTGTGTAGCTTTGGTTTAACATCTTTCCACAGCAAAATCCCTTTTGGTAATGAGAGAGCAGGGCTGGTCCTTCTCGCTTTTTTTTTTATTACAAAAAAAATTGGGAGTTAAAAAGAAAAGTTACATCCCGGCAAACTGTTCCCATTCCATCCCATCGGCAGAGGAAGCGCCTCCCACCTACACTCACGTTACTCTGCAGCCCGATGCAGAGCCATGCTCCTGTGTGCACTCCTTTCTCTCTCTCTTTCTCTCTCTCTCGTGTCTCACGCTCACTAAATCCACATGCACATGGAGAGAAGGCTTTTAATAATTTAATGTTTCCAAGCTAAATTTTTAAATAGCCTTTTGTGGCCAGCTGGAAAATTGCGTTTGAAATGTGCCCTGTCGCCTAGGCCCCCGAAATTTTGGGAACAGAAATCTGGATCTGGTACTCATTTAGGGCTGAATCCTTTGCAGACAGCTTAGTTGGAATGGTTTGGGTTCTTTAAAAAAAAAAAAAAAAAGAAAAAGAAAAAAGAGAAGAAGTAGGAAAAATGTGGGGATTTTTCATTATTCTTTTCTTTATAAATTTCCTCTACTTTTCTGGCCACTCGGAAACTACCCAGGAGACAAAGGTGGTAACATGGTGTTGTCTCCACACCTGGATGAGTGGGCTCCAGGTACAGCCCTCTGTGTATCCCAGTTAGCCTGGTACCTGGGCCTGCCTGAAACCAGCACTAACCAGCCGAGAGAGTGCAGAAACCAGCGGGTACCAGCTCGGCCTGTGGTTTGGGTGTTTTTCATGCTGTTTAATTCCTTGTTTCTTGTGTGTTAAAATCGTGGAAAGGTAACAGATTTCTGAAATGGATTTGCTTTGGTGGGAGGGAGAGTTCATGCACACTTTTCTTCCCGTTTTTTGTTTTGAAAGAGTCTCGAACACTCCTGTGTTTCCAATTGACTTGTTTCTCCCATAACATGCTTGTCTCTATAGACCACCTGGGATAGGAGTTGTAAGTTTGAACATTGCAAGGAAATGGTTTGGTTTGGTTTTGCTTTTCTTTTTCCTTCTTTCTAATTATTTCTTTTTTCCTTATTCAGTCCCATGGTGGAGTCAGTGTGAGCAGGGCTGGGTGTGGGGCTGGTGGGAGCACGGGCCAGGGGAGCGGAATTCCAGCCTGGGGGCTCCTCCGTGTCGGGGCTCCTGCCCGGCACAGGCTCCACTCCCCTTCTCTGAGGAGCAGAAGGACTTAAAGAAGGGAGAATCCTTCCTGGGGTCAGCACCTCTGTGGGGGCTGATTCTGAGCTAGGATTGCTCCCAGCCTGACCTCTGTACGGAGCTTGGTTGGTCTTAAAGGTACCCAGTGGGATGGGAGGGGGAGCGCTAGGAAGCCAGGAAAGAGGGTCGTTACTATCTTCATTTTTTTTCCTTTCTTTTTATTTTGGTTAAGAGAAAAAAAAAAATCAATCAATTTGCAGCTGACAGCCTTGAGAAGGCCTTTTTTTACTCTCTCTGTGTTTCCCCTATTTTTCTCTTCTCCTCATGTCATTGTGTTCCGCATCAAACCCCCTTAACATCCCTCAGAGCTACGAGAAGGTTGGTGTGGTTTTTTTCTTTTTTACTTTCTTTACCCACATTTTTACATTCGTAAGAGAAAAAAAAATAAAATGGAAAAAAAAAAATTTAAAAATGAAAAGAGAAAAAGCAAGAAATCTTTAAGATGAGCGAGACCCGCGCGTTCCCGGGTCTCGCGGAGATGAGTTGAGTTGCATTGTGGGCCTCTCTATGCATCCTTTGGTAATGTTGCTGAGTTCTTGCACTTTTTTGTCGTCATGGTTACCTTGCCGTTTGGACATTGGGCCTGATGCATGATAGGAGAATGTAACAAATCTTCTTTGCATGCCACTTTTTAAATTAATTCTGAATTATTTTTTCGATATATAAATATGTATAGTTTTGGGTTTTTTTCTGTTATACGATTCTGGTTTCTTTGAAGTGGATTTACTGTTACTTTCCAAATTTTTTTGTTCTGTTGGGTTTTTTGCTTTCTCTTGATTTCCTGTTTCTGTTTTGATTGGTTATGCTGTGCTGTAGTTTATTCCAAACGCATTGTGAGAAGCCAGTGTTCCTGCCCACCCGGTGGTAACTGAACTCCTCAATCCCTCCAGGAGGAAAGGAGTCACACAGCTCTAACGCCTGTCCATGGAAGCCCTACTGTTTGGGAAAAGCCTTTGTTTTGGGGGGAGGGAGGGATCTGGGAAGTGGAAAAGATGGTGAGAACCCGGGGGGGTCGTTCCAAGAGTTAGGGCAGACCCTGGTTCACATAATTGCTTATGTATTCCTTGAGGTGTGGCTCTTGTTCCACATCCTGCACCCAAAGCAAAACCCTGATCCCTGCTCCGAAGGGCCTCCCCAGCGACGTGGAGCTCACTCACTGGGAATTGCCCATTTCCCTCCAGGAACACCAGGAGCTCACCTGCTCTCAGCCCAGGATGGGCACAGGCGGAAAGATTGCTGCTGTTCCCAAATCCCACAGTGTTGCCTCTCCTGGAGCACCCACGTGTGCATGGAGAGCCCCGTGGCAAGGCAGTGCCCAGCTCCTCAGCAGAGCCTGGCAGAATTCCTTGGAGGAGGGTGACACCTCGTCCTGGTAGGGAAGGGCAGCCAGGCAGCTGCCTCCTGGCTCTGCCTCTCCCTGGTTTCCCCGCTCTCTTCCCTGCCATTTATCCATTACTGCCTGGTAAAGGCACCTTGAATCCCAGCCAGGTGCAGTGAAGGTAGAGCCCTCCTTCCCAGAGGAGCACGGGACGAGAACTGCAGCTGTGGCAGACACTGCAGTGGGCTGCTGGGGCACATCTGGCAGCTGCAGCTACTGCAGACAGCAACCAGGAATCTGACCAGTGACATTGGAGCTGAAAATGCCTCTTTTCCCTCTTC
Source organism: Acropternis orthonyx (assembly GCA_035583155.1). Taxonomy (NCBI): domain Eukaryota; kingdom Metazoa; phylum Chordata; class Aves; order Passeriformes; family Rhinocryptidae; genus Acropternis; species Acropternis orthonyx. The sequence goes on from JAWWEU010000082.1 coordinate 470,260, forward strand.
TCATCTCCCTGTTTATCCCCATGAAGCCCCTGTTGCCTCCCATGTGTGCATCGTGAGCCACATGGGAGAGTGAACAGGGGGTTTGCAGTGTGTCAGTGGTGCCCGTGGTGCTTGGTGCTTTCCCTGTGCAGAACTGAATGCCAGCCCTTTCCCTGGATATGCCTTTCCCTCTGCCCGTCAGTCCTCACCTCAACCAGCTACCAAAGGAGTGGCTTTCCTAGGGCACAGGTATTAAAGCTGTGTGATTTTTGAGAAATCCAGTGCAGTATTGACACAGTATCTGTCTCTCTCTTGCTCTATCTCTCTCTTTCTCTCTGTCTGTCCTTCTCTTTTTTCTTAAAATGCTGAGATTTCAGTGCTCGGACCCTCAGTGCTGGTATTCTCCCCTCCCCCTTTCAAGTCTCTCCCCCCTCCCCGTAGGTACAAGGGTTCCACTCCGAAATGCTGCGCTCTTGAGAACGTCTTTGGGAAGAGACCAGCTGTGGCTCTTCTGACTTGGATGCCAACAATAACCGAAAAACATCCCCCAACCCCAAGGCTCTATTTAAAGGGGAAAAAAGTAGGAAAAGAAAAAAAGGCTTGTTCTATTTAAAAAAGCAAGAGAAAAGGAATAGTGTTTGAAACAAGGTTTTCCCATCCCACCTCCCTCCTGCCTAGGACTAAGAGGTGATAATCACTCCTAATTACAGGATCTTCCTTCATGACTAGGAGTTTGAGTTTCAGGATTTAGGTGCAGTTAAAAAGGGATTTATACACCATTGTTTTTATTTCTTTATTTTCTTTTTTCTAAAGTATTTCTCACATGGCCAAACTGCACTGCTGCTGGTAGAATCTCTTGTGATCTGAGAAGGTTTGAAGATTAAATTCTTCCTTAAGAGATAATAATAATAATAATAATAATAATAATAATAATAATAATAATAATAATAATAATAATAATAATAATAATAATAATATCAACAATAAACTAAAGCTAAATGGGATGTAGTCCTGAGAGGCTGAAAGGATACTGGGTGGGGAAATAGAGACTTGATACCTGGCTAGAAGGGCTCGTGTGGTTTGCTAAAGTTACAGTCTCTGAGCAACCTGGTCTAGTGGATGGTGCCCCTGCCTGTGGCAGGGGATTGGAACAAGATGATCTTTAAGGTCTCTTCCAACCCAAACCATGGGCATGGTCCTGAAATTATTGGTTAAGGATTTGCCTCGTGTTTTATTACAGGTCGGATCATGCCATAGTCCAAAATAACAGAGAGTGTTCCAACAGGGAATGTCCAAGGTCAAAGGCAGAAGTGTCTTTCTGAAGACTCACAAAAGCAGGTCAAAAGCAGGTGAGGTGAACTCTGCCACCAGCTCAGGGTGTATGGAAGTTTCTAGGCTGAGCCAGCTGTCCAGGTTTCATGTGTAGTCAGTGAAAAGAAGGACACAGTTCTACAGCACCTTTTGCATCCCGCCCTCAGGTGGGAATGCTGATTTTATGGGAGCCATACAACTCGCCCTGGCTTTCAGGAGTCTCCTTGGATGCTTCTCTGTATCCCTAGGCACAAAACCACCATCGAACCTGTGGCCCATAGTGATTGCAGAAAGGGATGGATCCAAAATCCTGTGACTCAAGAGGTGTCTGTCTGTTGGTGGTGTTTGAGAGGCTCCTGCCTCTCCTCACACAGTCGTGGCTGCCCCATCCTTGGAAGTGTCCAAGGCCAGGTTGGACAGGGCTTGGAG
>JAWWEU010000082.1:472211-482905 GCA_035583155.1 Acropternis orthonyx
TGGCTGCCCCATCCCTGGAAGTGTCCAAGGCCAGGTTGGACAGGGCTTGGAGCAGCCTGGGCTGGTGGAAGGTGTCCCTGCCCATGGCAGGGGCTGGGACTGGGTGATCTTTAAGGTCCCTTTCCAACCCAGACCCCTCTGTGGTACCCGAGGGAATTTGGCCTGAGCCTCAGGGAGTCCCCGCGTGCGGAGCTCGGCCGTCACCCCAGTGAGGACACGTGTCCGCTGAGCCAGGACCTGTGGCCTCAGGTGTTTTGCCCCCTGGGAACAGAGCACTTTGCAGGTGTCCTCTTAATTTGGAAAGCTTGAGCGCCACCTCAGTTTGCTCTGTTTTGATCCCAACAAGCAGCTGCTGGGCTGGGGATGGAGCACTGTGTGTAAGGACCACGTGTCCGTGCGCTCCTCCATATCCCAAAGGGAAGGAGGAATGAGCCATGTGGGCTGTGCTTTGGCATCCTCTGACTATGCAGAGCTGCTGCTGCTGCTGCTGGTGCAGGACACGCTGTCATGGTTGAATATACCAAAATGAAAATTTTTCCCCTCTTTCACGCAGTGGGGCCCTGTCAGGAGGTACAAAAGGCAGCAGTTGGAATGCTGCAGGATAATCCTTTCTCCTCTGTGCTCCAGCTTCTTGCGGCTCTGCTCTTTTCCAGCCCAGGGAGCTGTAAATGGCTCAGCAGGAATTGAAACCAGCCCAGTGCTGCTGTGCCTGCTCAGGCCCTGCCTTTGCTGCTTCACAGAGGCAGCTCAGTGCTTAGTCACCCCCAGTCAGGTTCTGCAGCCCCGGGTCCTGCTGAGAACATTCCCAAAAATTCTCAAGGCTCTCAGGAAAACCTCAACTCATTGAGAGGCCAAAGAGCAAACCATGCCAGGGCTAAACACGTAAGAGCAGAACTAGTTGGAATCAATTCAAATAAAACCCATAGAAAATGCAGGAATAGTGTGCTGAGCACCTCAGGAAATAAACTTCAAAACAGATTAAAATATCACTAATTGAAGCGATAATTTAGCCTCTAGCCTGGGTTAAGTTTGGCTCGTGTAATTTGACCATCAAACCAGAGCTGCTACTTGGTTCCAAGTGGAACCAATGCTGAGCTTTTCTCTTTCAATGCCATTTAGAGGTTAAAGGAAATAATTCCACTTGCACTGGAGATTTAACAAATAGCCATGAGGGCAAAGCAACCATTGGTATTTTAAACTGTAGGAATTTTAATACCTTTCTAGACCAGATTGATAAATTCTTGATTGGAAAAGGAGGGAGGCAGACTCACCACTGGGTTGTCCAGCTGGCTCTGCAGTGCCCAGTTTCCAGGTGCTGAAATTTAGGGATGGAGAATTCTGGGATAATTTCTCAGGGTCATTTTAGCATTTCCATGGGTGGGGGAGCGCCCTGTCCGTGTTTGGGGTGTCCTCAGCTCTGAAATTCGAGTTCCAAATCAAACAAAGCAAACAAAAACCTCTCTGTGTTTCTGCAGAAGGATTTCTCAACGGTATCAGGAAATGGATACAAAAAGCCACCCCCGAAAGAAAAAACAACCAAAACAATCAAAACTGTGTATATATCTATGTATATACATGACTATCTCTCTATAGAGGGCACTTTGCAGGAACACTGTGCTGTACTGATCTCGAAATCTCTGCCTGCCTGTGTCTCTTACACCTTTTGCATTGCTGTTCTCTTTGTTTTAGGGGAAAAAATTAGATTACACCTTGTCAAATTAAAATAACAAAAACTAAAGTAGTAGTCAAGTCTGTGTTTAAAATTACAGAGCTGCTTGAAAAAAAAAAATTGAATTTCGATGATTTTTGGTTTAACTCAGTTAAAAAAAAAAAAAAAGAAAAAGAAAAAAAAACCAGAACAAAAAAAATAATTACAAAAGACCAGAGATGTTCAGCCAGCCTGTCACTCAGCTAATGTGGTTTTTTTAAGTGAAAAGTAACAATTATTGGGAAGGTAATGGATTTCCTCCAGACCAAATCCAAGCCATGGGCTCATTCTTTATTTATCTACCTATTTACTTATTTATTTTTATTTACTGTGAAGGAACTGAGGAAGGAGATGGGCATGAGGAGGGGAATATCTCGTCCTGTGGAGGGACGGAGGTCGGAAATCCAAACCCAGGAGCGTTTGGCCCCAGAGGAATGAACCTGGAATTGGAATGGGAGAGGGAGGAGGCAGAGGCGGCTGCACGGACATGCAGGAGCAGGGACACACCACCTTTTGGGAGGGGAGGACAGGTGTAATCTAAGCTTCACTAATAATGTAGAGGCTGCACATTATTTTGGCACCCTTTCCCTTCCCCCTCCTCATTTTGGAGCAAGACGGAATGACTCCTGTCTCGCCAAAATGGCCAATAATGTCCGCCTTCTCACCTCATTTGGAGCAGCAGCTTGCTGAGTGTCAAAATGTTCAATACCATTTGGTTTTGTTTGGTGCTTTCAACCAGTCACTTCACTTTCTTTCGTTTCCTTTTTCAATTGATTTCTTCTTTAAGGTATAAGATGCGTTTCACTTTGAGTTGGTTTAATGTGAATCGGGGTTTGAAGTGACAGGTTCTTGTCCAGGTCATTCTCCTTTCCCCACCTCGCTCCTCCTCCAACACTGTTTCTCCCTGTGGGAATCTGGAAGGGGCTTTAAAAGTACAGCTGGTGGCTTTCCTCAGCACAAGCTGGTTGGTTGGTCCTCAGATTTCTCTCACTAGCAGCGTCCTGGGAACACATTTTAAGGATGGACTCTGGTGTTGCAAAAGTCAACCCTGATCTCCCAGTGTCTCTTCCGACCAGGTCTGTAAATCTGTCCCTTGCAAAAACGCCTCTCAGCTTGTGGACTTCTCCTTGACTGAGTGGTGGTGGTGGTGGGGAACCTTAGCCATACTGATTGAGATTGAAACTGCCCAAAATGCCACTCACACAACACAAACTGGGTTAACCTCCGCCTCCGTGAGCAGCAACAAAACCAATGGGCTTTTCAAGGGTCTTGAAAAGTTACGGATCGGTTCTGTATCTAAAAAATAGCCCAATTTGGGGTGCAGATTTGCAGCGTGAAATGCTTATCCACCAGACAATTAAACAGACTCATTACTAACTGCACTTTGGAAATCTTCCTGTGCCTCAGAAATGGCTTCTCTGCATTGAAATAATTCAACTTGCATCCCAAATGTCCAGCTCCAGTCCTGAAATCTGATTCTATCAGTAACAAGCTGTATCCTTGTTTGAAAAAAGCTCCTGGGAGTTTTTTGGCCATGGAAAATGTCTGTTTGTGTGTGTGCCTGCTTGTGTGTGTCCGTCGGGAGCTGCTGCACATGGAGCATGAACATCCGTGTACGCATGCGAGGTCGGCTTCGTAACCCAGGTCTGACAAAGCTGTCCTGGAAACCGTCATCCCTGGAATTCAGGGAAGGTGCTTCTTGCACCAGAAACCGGGAGAAGGATTAGATAAATGTCTGTAAAGCAAAGCCACTGCCCCATCCCAGTGTTTCCTGTCCTGAGAGGGCAGTTCTTTTCTTCCTGGTCCTTTGAAAATGTTGGAAAGCAAAATGGAAGGAATCTCTTCACCACATTTTTGGCCTGTAAGATTTCCCTCTTCCAGCTGCTGTGGGTGACACCCAGCAGGACCCAGAGCTGAAACTGGTCTTGAGTCCATCTCTAGCTGCACTTCCAGCTTCCCTCCCACCACTGTTCTCTTCCTCCTGGGCCTTGACCTAAAGGCTGACCCAGAGATTCTCAGCTTGACAAATTCCATGTCACCAGCCAAATCCGAGTGGTGGAGCAATGAAAATAAACAGGACGGTGGTGGTGGGCAGGCAGACATGGACCCTGTGACTATCGTGGTTGTCACAGCCCTGAGCTGTGGCAGGGATGTATCCAGGGGCTCTCTGAGGTCTCCAGCATTTCATTGGAGTTATTTTCCCATCGTAGACCAGTGTGTGGATGTTGATAGATTTGTGCACACACAGGAGTGTGTAGCTTTTTTTAAACCAGGATGCACCATGGAAGTGCTGCTGCCCGTTTTGGGCTCCCATCAGCCCTAATCCAAATTAAACCAGCCCAAAAGTGCCCTGTGACCCCACGGAGCTGACTTGCACCCTGGGAGCTGTGAGAAGGAGGGGAGGGTTTGCTCTGCAGTTTTTTGGGAGCTTGTGTTTTGTGAGTGGATCTCTTCTTCCCTGCCCAAAACCACAGCCAGTAACAGTCTGTTCCCTTCAGACTCCGATTCTCAGCACTCCACCCTACATCAGATAATGCTTTTCAGTTATTAAATTCTGGTTTGTTCTTCTTTTTTCTTTTCTTTTCTTTTCTTTGGGTTTTTTTTTTCCGTTCTCTTTCGGTTCAGTTTCGTTTCTTTGCGATTAGCTTCGGTTTGAATTAATTGTCTTGTTCTGTTCCCATGACAACTCAGTGTTTGCATCCCACCTGCCGTTGTTTGTTGCTGTTGATGCTGTTTGCTGACCGGATCTTGTCCGGATATGTCTCCCCATTCCTCCTCACCTTTCCCACCTTGCCTCCCCTCTCCAGAAGGTTACATGCCAGCCCCTCCTCAAAGGAGTCATCCCCACCCCAGATCTGTCTGCATGTTGACCCCACTTGTTTCTTTCCAAGTTCTCTCCATCTTGTCTCAGACTGTGATAGGTGTGGTTTTCACCTGGCTCCATTTTCTGAATTGTGGTACCTCCAGAAGCAGTGGGAAGAAGGATGGAGTGGGAAATAGGGATGTATCCTCATTTTTAGGTCTGAAAGCCCTCTATAGTCACAGGAGGGAGGAAGGAGCATGTTGCCTGATACCCTGAGCCACTGCTGATCCCTGAGGTGGTACAAACACCTTCCCTACACCTCTCTCCAGGTAGAAAGTCACATTCTAGTGTCAGTGGCCGGGTGAGTTTGCAATCTCTCCCTCCACATTCCAATCCTTTCCCCAGCTGAGGGCATGCCACCCTTTCTCCCTGCAAATTCGTGCATGCAGGAATTCTCCTTTGCCATCCCTGCGCTCCTCGTGCCACAAATCTGGAAGTCTCCTCTTCCTTGCCTTCCAGTACTGGTTCCTGGCTACTGGCACCTGCAGAAAAGGGTCTGACAGCCTGATGGGAAGAGCAGACCTTGCTATGAAGATGTCCCTTATCACCCTGCAGGACAATGCAAGGGCTGTTAGTTGGCTTTTGTTTGCCCAAGCCCCACTAAATGGCAAACAGCCATGACCTCTCCTGGCAGTGCCCTTCCCATTGGAAAAGATCCATAAAGCTGAGTGACAGCCAAGGAAGTAAGATAAATACTAGAAAATCCCAAGACATCAGTTCCAGGGGACATCTGGAGGCACTGGAAGTCGGGAGGAGCGAGGGCAGGCCGAGCTCTGCTGTCCTTTACTTTTGCACGAGGCAATGGCCACTGAGTCTCAGAGGGGTTGTTCAGAAGTTACCTGGGAATAGGACAGCAGGGACAGGTCTTTTCAAGCCCCCAGCACTCCAAACTCTCCTGCCCCCTCGCCCACCCTGCCTGAGGGAGTTCCTGCATGGCTGTCCCTGAAGCTGGAGGAATCCTGTGCTCCCAGTCCCTTCTGGCTGCTGCTGTTCCTGCATTTTTCCCGGGTCCATATCCTTTTGTCTTTGCCTGTGGGATGCGACCCTGCCCTTAGCTCCCTCCCTAGGGCCTCTCTGATGCACACACCTTCTCCTGTGTCCATTCTCCTGCTTTCCCCCCCAAGGAAGGGCACCCACCATTCCTCCAGCCAGCCCAGGTAGTTCAGAAAACGGAGCCAAGGAAACCACAGCCTCCCCTTTACGTCCATGTTCTTCCTGTGTAAGGTCTGGAAGCTGCATCCACCTCTCTGCTAAGGAGATGCACAGAACATGTCACTGTTTTCTCAACGTTAAAAGTTTCATTATCTTGTTTTTCTTATTAATTCTATTCTATTTATTATTCCGCCAGGGCTGAGATGTGACAATGTGAGCCACCACATTGGGTCACATCAGCTAGAAAAAGTATGCAGCATTAAAGTGGGTTTCCCCCTCCCCTCCCTCTCTCTCTCTCTCTTCTTTCTCCCTTCCCCTCTTGTTCTCCTTCTCCTGGTCTTCCTTCCTTTCTCTGTCGCTCACTCTCTATCCAGTATCCATGTGGGCACTTGCTAGCCGCCCAGAAATTATATTTCTCTGCATTTTCCTTTCTCTTTCTCTCTTTCTCTCTCTCTCTTTTTTACCTATTTTGCATGATGTTTGTGACTCTGAGAGCTGCATCTATCGATGGAACCGTGTCAGATCTTAAAGAGGCTTCGTTAGGGTTTCTATACCCGAAAACCACAAAAATTTCATTAGAGTTTCTCATCTTTTCCACACTCTCCCTCGCTCCAGGGGGACTGTGTTCCCCTGGACGCTTCTCACACGCAGACACCAACCAAATTCTGTCCCGCTCCGGGGACTCCCTCTCCTCCCGTGTTTGTCATTGTGCCTTTTACTTCTCAAGTGGCGTGTCTGGATTTTGGGGATGTGACACTTCTCTCTTTGTTGGATTCTCTGGGTGCAACAAGGCAAAATCTTGAGAAGTTTCCATCTCCATCCCAACCTTCTCCTCGCCCCCGCCCCACCTCTGCAGCACCCCTGGGTGGGAGAGGGCCCCTCTCTGGAGCTGGAGGGGGCACCTGGACCACGCTGGGCCGTGGTGGTGGACGGGCTGTTCCCTCTGGGGGAAGGTGATTTGGGATCAGACTCCACTGGGAAAGGGGAGGAGCAGGTTCCCAGGGTGTGGAGCGGGGAGCTGGGGGCCCCAGCGGCCGCAGAGGAGATTTTTGGACGCTCGCCATGCCAGCTCTTGCCAGTAAAGATGAGAAATTGCTAATAAATTTTTGTGTATTTATCTGTGCTGTGATGGGTCTAATCTTGATCAATGGAACCCTGTTGCTATGAAATACCGCTTTTATGTCTATATTCTATATATTGTTTGTGAAGTACAAATTTATTTGAAGTTTCGTTCTTTTTGGTTTTCAGTTTTCAATTTTTTCATTTCTTCGTTTTTTGGTTTCGTTTTTAATGAAGGAAGAAAATAAACGATGACAAACCCCATCTGTATTTAAATTACCTTTTGCTCTTTTTTCTTTTTCTCCCTTGTTTTTCTTTCCTTTCTTTCTCTTTTTTTTTGTTTGTTTGTTTGTTTTGTTTTCTTTTTTGGTTATTTTTTATTTTGTTTTATTTTGGGTTTTGGTTTTGGTTTGGTTTTTTTTTTTTTTTTTTTTTTTTTTGTTACCTCTGTGCGTCTCGTCCACAGTTCGCCGTGTGGCCCCTCGCTTCTCCATCTTACCTGTCAGCCATGAAATCATGCCCGGGGGCAACGTCAACATCACGTGCGTGGCCGTGGGTTCGCCCATGCCCTACGTCAAGTGGATGCAGGGAGCCGAGGATCTGACGCCCGAGGATGACATGCCTGTGGGCAGGAACGTGCTGGAGCTCACGGATGTCAAGGACTCCGCCAACTACACGTGTGTGGCCATGTCCAGTCTGGGAGTCATAGAAGCCGTTGCCCAGATCACGGTGAAATGTAAGGGAGCGTGAGCACGGCCAGAGCGAGTGCGGGGGCCCGGCTGCACGTGTGGGAGTGGGCCCGGGGGCCGGGGGTGCAGGGCGCGTGTCGTGGCACGTGGCAGAGCGTCTGAGCATGTGAGCACACCTGGGCACGTGTCTGCGCATGGGAGAGTTCGCGGCACGCGGCACCAGAGCACGAGTGGGGATGTCGGGACCGGTTCGTGCCTGTGTCATCGTGTGTCTGCATGGGGAGAGCCTGGGACTGTGAGGAGTGTGGGGATACAGTCCCGCATGGCCAGGTGCTCGTGCACGAGTGGCTGTGTGTGTGCATGGAGAGGGACACAGTCCTGCATGTGCAAGTGCTCGTGCACGAGTGGGAGATGGAGAGGGACACAGTTCTGCATGTCCAAAGTGCTCATGTACAAGTGGGTGCGTGTGTGTGCATGGAGAAGAACACAGTTCTGCATGTCCAAGGTGCTTGGGAACGAGTGGGAGATGGAGAGGGACACGGTGGCTACATCATGGGCATACGGGTGCCTGGCTTGCATGTGTGTAAGTCCGTGTTTGGGGACCAGCCTGTGTGTACATGTATAGGTCTGTGAGCATGAGCAGGGAGGCAAAGGCAAACCTGTGCACCACCAGTGCCATGTGCTGGGATCTGTGCATGTGTCCTCGGGGATCCCACACCCAAGGAAACCCACCGTGAAGGGGAAGCTGCTGGCATGAGACCTTCCCCCGCTTTAGGACACCCGAGCTGTTTGTTACGAAGAAGCTGTGGCTCAGATCCCTGCATGCTTGTGTCTGTCCTGGCACATGAGGCTGGCTGGGCACTTTGCAAGGAGCCTTGGATGGCTTGGAGCCTGCATGCCATCCTGTTCCAAGGTTAGAGATTCAGCCAAGGCCCTGAGGATCTCTGGCATGTGAACCCTTGCAGTAGAGCTTAGTTCCAGCATCTTAGTGGCCGTTGTTGCCTCACCAAGATGGGGAATAACCCCAGCTTCCAGCTAGTGATTCCCAAGAGGAGCACGGGTGCCATCTTCAATCTGTTCTGTCCTCAGCAGGGAAGTATTAAACTCAAGCAGGAAGCCCCTGAGGTTGGGTGAGTGTAGAGCTCTGTGTGAGCTGGTGTCTGCTCTGAGTGCTGGTGTTGCCCGTGAGGAATCTGGGAGAGACGGGGTGGGAAAGGATGCAGCGGGTGGGGGATAAGAGGGGAAACACATTGGAAAAGGGGAGGGATAAAGAAAAACAATCCTGTTGCATCAGTGATCTGCCTGAGGAAGGTCTGACAGGAGAAATGAGTAGGGACCAGTGAATCTTGGCATGACACTCATCCTGAGCTTCTGTGCAGGGAGTGGGCTCTCGTGCCAGCAGACGGAAGCCTGGGGCTGGACTCAGGTCCTCTTCATTTTCCCGAGTATTTCCTTCCTTCTCCTCTGTCTTACCCTCTCAATGTAAAAAGATGCCGTGAAGGGTAGATTGCTTCTGCTTCCAGCTCTCCCCATCTCCTCAGATGGGGAATCTTGCCCTGCTGGTACCTTCTGCCTTTTGCCGTTTTGTTTGTATCCTGTTCTTCCTTACATTGCTGTGTGTGAGCATCCACAGCTCTGCCAGGCAGAAGATGAAAGGAAAAGTGAGAGCTTTACTGGTGATCAGGTCTAGAGAAGACTGGCATCAAGGCCAGGTTGGACAGAGCTTGGAACAACCTGGGCTGGTGGAAGGTGTCCCTGCCCGTGGCAGGGGGTGGAACTGGATGGTCTTTAAGGTCCCTTCCATCCCAAGCCACTCTGGGATCCCATGATAAGATGAGGTTGGAAACAGCCTAAAGAGTGTAGTCAGGGCAACACATAAAGCTTGAGAACATGTAACGCTTGCTGCTAAAGGTGTTGGGCATCATGCAGTCCCCAGCAAGCTCCAGGGGGAGTCATGGCTGAGGGAGAGGGAGCTGAGTATTAACACACCTTTGTGGCTTGAGAGGAAGCACTCCCAATATTTCTGGGGTTTTGTTCTAGAGAGCTCAGCCCACACTGTGCCATTACCTCCTGCTGAAGAGGGGGAGGTTCAGCAGTGCCAGAGCCATTTGGAACATCTGAGTGTGTGCTGGGAAGGAGCTCCTGCAAAGCTGCTTCCCTTCCCTGCCATGTGAGCCGGCGGATGTGCAGCTGAAGTCTGTGCTAATGATTCCAGATGTTTAGCTGAACACTTTCCCTCTGATGGAGCAGTTTAAGGAGCATAATAGAGTGTATAACTAGGTTCATAATATTCCAGCAGCACTTTCCCGAGCCGCTGTGATTGGTGCTGTGCCTCCGGCTCCTGCAGCCCTAACCAGCCCAATTAGGCACCATTTCAGCATTTGTGGGTTTTTTTTAAATGCCTGTTCTTCCTGATTCTCAGCACTTCCCAAGGCCCCTGGGACGCCAGTGGTGACCGAGACAACAGCAACAAGTATCACCATCACCTGGGACTCTGGAAATCCAGACCCTGTGTCCTACTATGTCATTGAATACAAGTCTAAGAGCCAGGATGGACCGTATCAGATCAAGGAGGACATCACGACCACGCGCTACAGCATCGGGGGGCTGAGCCCCAACTCCGAGTACGAGATCTGGGTCTCTGCAGTCAACAGCATCGGGCAGGGGCCCCCCAGCGAGTCGGTGGTCACTCGCACCGGGGAACAAGCCCCTGCCAGCGCCCCCCGGAACGTGCAGGGCCGGATGCTGAGCAGCACCACCATGATCATCCAGTGGGAGGAGCCGGTGGAGCCCAACGGGCAGATCCGTGGCTACCGCGTGTATTACACCATGGAGCCCGACCAGCCTGTCAGCAACTGGCAGAAGCACAACGTGGACGACAGCCTGCTGACCACAGTGGGCAGCCTGCTCGAGGATGAGACCTACACTGTGCGGGTCCTGGCCTTCACCTCCGTGGGAGACGGGCCCCTCTCTGACCCCATCCAGGTTAAGACGCAGCAGGGAGGTGAGAACCTGTGGCGCTGCCCTGGGCTACAGGAAGGAGAGGTGCTGGTTAGATTTAGAGATTTAGGTTAGATGTTGGGAAGACATTCTTTACTCAAAGAGTGATGAGGCCCTGGCACAGGTTGCCCAGAGCAGCTGTGGCTGCCCCATCCCTCCTGGAACTGTTCAAGGCCAGGTTGGACGGGGCTTGGAGCAACCTGGGCTAGTGGAAGGTGTCCCT
>JAWWEU010000082.1:483005-535540 GCA_035583155.1 Acropternis orthonyx
AAGGCCAGGTTGGACGGGGCTTGGAGCAACCTGGGCTAGTGGAAGGTGTCCCTGCCCATGGCAGGGGGTGGGACTGGCTGGGCTTTAAGGTCCCTTCCAAGCAAAGCCTTTATATGATTCTAAGTGTCTTTAAGAGACCTTAAACCACTCACTACCTGGACAGTGGTGATGCTTAACTCTCTCTAAAGGACCCAGAAACTTGTCAGACTTAAGTGGGGAATGAGCCTCATTTTGCCTTTTCCTGCAAGGGGAGCAAAGCAAAGCCCTGACTGTCACAGCAGATGTGCTGAGCTGCAGGCACAAGGTGTTTTGTCAGAGGCCGTCACCCACCACACTTTTCAGTGCTTATGATGTGGGGTGCTGGAGAGGAAACCCTGCATCCTCATGGGCTTCCTACTTCCAGAATCTTGTAATACTGGGAATTAATGTGAAGGGCTGTGTTCTGCACTGGTGAGAAAGAGGCATATGATCCAGTGGGGCACTTCATCTCCAGCAGCTCTGGATGTGCTGGAGTCTTGCAGCGAGATTTAACTCCACTGCTTTAGAGGCAGGACCTGCCCACTCTGCAGTGTGGCATTTTGCTGCTGACATGCTCTTCCCACACAGGATTTGAAGAAAACAGGGCAGGAGCCTTATAATTAGCCAAGCTAATGTGTTTTCTCCTGTTTCTCATCTTGCCTCCTCTGCCCCATCGGCTCCTTCTCCATGCCAGTTCCTGGGCAGCCGATGAACTTCCGAGCAGATGCCAAGACCGAGACGAGCATCATGCTGTCTTGGAGCCCCCCACGCCAGGAGATCATAGTGAAGTACGAGCTCCTCTATAAGGAAGGAGACCACAGCAAGGAGGTGAGTCCAGAGAGGAGCAGGGCCGTGGCTGAGGAGCGTCCCATCCCCACCATTCCCTGCGGAGGCAGCTAGAGGGGAGCAGGGCAGATGTCTCTGGGCAGGCTTCACCTCTGCTCCTTTTTGCTTGGTTTTATTTGTTTCTGTTCCCCCCTTGCCCGTCCCAGGTGCTGAAGAACTTCGATCCCACGACCTCCTTCACTGTGGAAGGCCTGAAGCCCAACACTGAGTATGTCTTCCGGCTGGCCGCCCGCTCGGCTCTGGGCCTGGGGGCCTTCACCCCAGAGGTCCGAGAGCGCACCTTGCAGTCTAGTAGGTGTCTCTCCTTTTCCCACCCTTCTCTGAGGGGCCGACAGTCAGGGAGCCAGAGATGGGCACCGGGGTACGGAGCTGGGGGGTGGACGTTGGCGGCGCTGCGGTTTCGCTCCGGGGAGGTGCGGGGGGACACCTTTGGGACCTGCTCCCTTCTCCCTTTGCTGTCCAGGTAGCTGAGACGTGAGTGAGGAGCCGAGCTGGGGGCTTGGGGGTGGGGTGAGGGGCAGGTAGCACCATCCCCCTGGGGTGGGAGCAGTGAGGGGCTCGTGGTGCTGAGCATGCTCAGGGGGGGACGGGACCCCCCAGCCTGTGCCCACGCAGACCGAGCAGCAGCCGTCGGGAAGGGAATGGAGCAGGGAGATGTGGGGAATCGGGACGAAGAGGAGAAGGGAAGGTGGTGTTCCCAAGTCCAGCGTTTTCACCAGCCTTTGGGAAAGCAGTCCTTGTGCTCTTTCCCATGAGCAGCTCCGTGGCTGTGGGGAGGAAGATCTGCTGGCCCAGCAAGTGCTGGGAATGGTCCCGTTGGGGCTCCAGCAGGGTGGGAGAGAGGAGTCACACGGAGGCTGGGAGGGAGGATATTGCTGATACCAGGATGGAGTGTATGCAACCAAAACGTGCTGGTTTTAGTTTAATGGATTGTCTCCCTTTGCTGTTGCCCCGGGGACAATAACCCTGGATGGCAATATTTCAACCTGGGCTTTTCACAGATCTTTGCTTTTAAATGAGGTGTTTTTTCACTGCATGAGTGGCTGTGGCAGCTGTTCTTTGTGTTTTCTGTCTCCTCTCATCTCTACTAAATCACTCCGCTGCAGTTTGGAGTAGCCGGGAGCAGAACTAACTCAGAAATGGCTCTGGTCACCAGTGTGAGGAGGGAGAGCACCCACTCCCATCCCTCAGAGTCCCTAACAAGGGGGAGCAGCAGGCTCTGAGCTGGGCTTTTTACTTGTCACATCCTGCTGTCTCTCTCTTTGCCCTTCTCCTTCTCTTTCTGTCCCCTGAGGAGTGGGAAGAAAGAGGAGTCTGTTTCTGCTTAGACAGAATTCCTCACTGGGGCTTTCTCAGGCCTCCACTCCATTCACAAAATTTTGTTTTCTTCTTTCCTTCAAATGTTTTTCCCCTTTTTTCCTTCTCTTTTTTTTTTTCTCCATACTCTCTCTACGTTTCATAGGAAAATCCTTTCCTGACTCTGCTGCACATCTGCTGGTTCTGATCCCAGTGTGGTACTGTCAGAGGGAGCATCACTGTGGGATGGGGGAAATGAACAGAAAAGACCTGAAAAATAAGTGTTAAACTTACACTCTGCTTTTGTTTTCCAAGGGGTTTCTCTCCTTGAGATCTGTGTGGATGGGAGAAAAAGAGGGTCTGGGATTTGTGCTTTCTGGTTCAAGGAAACAGGCTGGAAGAGGGGTGTGGGAGCTGATGGCAGTAGGGCTTAGCGACACTGAAAATTTGTCCCTAAAGGGCGAGGAGAGGGGATCTGGGAAAGGGGAAGGCTTTGGGGCTTTTTCTAACTTGGCACCTGCCCAGAACAGGGCCGGGTTTCTCTCTCTGTAGCTCAGCTTTCATAAGGGAGAGTTTCCTTAATTTAATGCTCTTAAGAACATCAGCTGGGAGCTGTCAGTGTCCTGTAACAAGGTGAAACATTTTTTCCTGGCTGGCTGTTGGAGGAACGAGTCAATTCTCCCTGGTCCGGGTGACATCCTTCGGCTCACAGACCTTCTGGCTCGGGACAGGCTTTTGTGTCTTCCCTCCGCAGCTCCTTTTCCGTTCAGCTCCTCCTTGGCCCTCCTCTCCATGCCTTTCCTTTCTTTTCTCTTCTGCTCTCTGCTTGCCTGCCTGCATGTTCTGCAGCCCGATGAAGCAGCTCCCTGCTCTCTCTGTCTGTCCCTTGCTGGGTGATGTCACACCACGCTGGCATCTTGTCCCTGGAATGCCAGCTCCTCCTCCCAGCCACTCACTGCTCTTCCCTCCCCGCATGTCACAGCCCCCTGCACTGCACCCCTCCCTCCCTGCACCTCCCTGTCAGGGTGGCTCCTCCTGAGCATCATAACCAAAGTAAAATCCATTAAACTAAAGGTAAAGTATCTTTTTCTTCTTGAAGTAGCTGGGTTTTAACTCTTCAAGTACCAGAGACGTAGATTGTAAAGCTAACAGACTCTCATGGCTGGAAGAAGCTGGTTTGCCCGTTCTGGCTAGCCATGACCTTCCCAGAGCTCCCTGGCAACTCTCCTACTCGGAAATTTCAGCGTGAAAAGCATGGGCAGCAGACAGGGGTGGCAGGGTGGGTGCTGTGAGGCTGCATGTGCAGGTGTAGAGGAACAACAGGGCTTTCTTACCCTCTGTTCCTGCCTAAGAAAGGATGTTTCCCCCTTCCGCCCCGCCCCCCATTAGCTCTGCTCCCCTTCCCGTTCCCCTTCCTCACAGTACATGAATGAAACTTATCCAAAGTCTATGGTACCTAAAGGGTTAAAAAACATGATACTGTACAAGGTCAGTAAGGGTCATTCTTGTGGCTTGGACAGTCAACTTTAAAGCATGTAAAAGATGCAGCTCAGGTGAGTAACTGGCTGGTCTCAAGCCGATTCACAAATACAGTCCACCCTGTCTCTGCAGGCTCACCCACACGTGGCGTGGCTCTGCACACACTCATGGATGTCCTGGAGCCCGTGGGAGGGTGGGGAGGGATCCCAAAATGCTGCTTGCCTGGTGAAAACAGGCCAGCAGGCAAAGGGGGTGCTCTCCTGGCTGGGGGCTCCTGCCTGTGCCGTGGCTCCCTGTCCAGTGAAGGGGCTGGTTACAGCTCTGAACCCACAGCCCCCAGTTTGGGCCGTGGCACTTGGCCTCCTGCAGCAGCTCCCCGGTTCTCAATGCTGTCCCCATGACTCCAGGGTCACACAGGGTGGGCTGGATTGTGAAGGAAACACAGTGCCATGAGCTCCCCAGACGCGTGTCCAGCGTCTGCCAGCACCGGGTGGCTCTTTCCATCCAGTGCTGCAGGCGATGAGAGTGACGGGGAGGGGGGTCCGGGTGGGACCTGGGCCTTCTCCCCCGTCACTCACCCCCCTACCCCACCTTTTTGACCAGAGAAAGTGCAACCCATCCCAAAAGGAGGCCTCACCCCAGGGCCTCTTGGTAGGTCCCTGTGCTGGAGTAGAGGGTGAGTGAGCGAGCGAGACGCGCAGCAGCTGCAGTGCAGTGACCCCAGGGCCAGCTGGAGCTGAGCTCTGCTCACTGGGGCTGTCAGAATGAGGTTCAGGATGGAAGGGTAGGTCAGGTCAGACCCTCTCTGCAGTGGGTTTCTCGACCGTGGTGGCTTTGGCTGGTCTGAGCAGAAAAGGTGGAGTTTAAGATGACCAGCCTCTGATGGGGAGAGAAAAAGAAGGGAACAACACTGTGGCAGCAATGGGAGAGGGCTGAGTCTTTCCCTCCCTACCCTGAAACAGACTCGAGCTGGCTCTGGGCTGTGGGAGGAGCAGTGACCTGTTGTGGAGAAGGTGCTGCATCAATCCCAGCAGATGGAGAGAGCCACAGGGATCCATCAGTGGGAACGGGCCACCCTGCTCTCTGTGCTGATAGCCTAGCAAAGGAGAACAGATTGGGGTCCAGAGTTGCCATTTCTGCAATAGCTGGGGCACTGCTGGCAGGGGGAGGGCTCAGAACTAATCATGGGCAGAGTGGCGTTTTAAAAGCCAGTCATGTGCAGAAACCCACCAGGAGCTTGGTCTGGCCTCGTAGCTCAGTTCCTCTTGTTCCCTTGTAAGAAAGTCTTATAAGTTAGCAGTTGAAGCGTGGAAGGTAGGTAAACAGACTGGGAATGTTCTGGAAGGAGTCACTTTTTATATCAGTATTATTTTATTATTATGATTTCCTTTCTGATGTTTTTTTGTTTCAAATTACTGGCCTGATTTATGTTTTATTTTCCAGTTTGTTCCTTTTGGTTTTGTTCATTTGACATTTTCTGTGTTATTTTGCATGGCCGGCCATGACTGGGGCACTCACCTTCCTCCCTGGGAGTGCTGAGGAGAAGGGGGTTATTCTGCCAGGTTAAAGACAGCAATAAAGCATAAAAATAGGAGGGGAACACCCCAGATGTCCTGCCGGACAGGGTGCTCAGATTGCAGTGGAAGGATTGTCTTTGCCCTTTCTGCAAAGCCACTGTCCTCCATCTCACGGAGGAATGTGGAACGTGTGTGGCTCTCACTCCAGTGCAAACTGGGCAAAGGGTTTAGCAGAGTTCTCAAGGCAAACTGGGCCTAAAGATCTGCTTGTGACTCAGGATGGAGGTACAGGGGTTGAAAACAACCATTCCTCAATTAAAGAGCTTTTTCTTAATTAAAAAGCATCAGAGGAATGAGGAGGGGTGACCACCTTTTATCTACCGCTTCTTTCCAGTGATACTTGGGGGGCTCCTAAGTTCGCCCCAGTTTCTGGCAGTGTCTGCAGAGAGCTAAAATCTCTTTATTGCGGGAGATTGGATTTACAGATTTGCCTTGAAAATGGATCACACTCTGCTTCCCTGGGCTGATTTATTGGCATTAGGGATTGACAGAAGTGTGATCTAATCCCTGGAAGTGTGCAAGGCCAGGCTGGATGGGGCTTGGAGCAAACTGATCTAGTGGAAGGTGTCCCTGCCCATGGCAGGGGGTGGGAATGGGTTGAACCTTGGGTTCCCTTCCAACTCAAACCGTTCTGAGATTCCATGAATTCCCCGAAGCACCCAGACTTAGGCTGGAGTACAGAAGTGACAGACCCTTTGTCTGGACTTTGCCAAGGTCTCAGAGCTGTGGCATCTTCGTTAACAAACCCACGTTTCCTGCAGCCCTCCTGTACCTCAGGCACAGCCCTGCGCTGCCAGCTGTGGTTTCCACCTTCCCCACCTCCTGATCACCCCTAGGCAGGTGTCTGCTGCCACCCTGAGAAGGTGGCTGGGTAGGGCCACGCTTCCCCAGGTGCCCTCCTGGGATGTTCAGAAACACCCTGGTGTAGTTCAGGCAGTGGGAATTGGACCTGCTGCAGCTTAGGAAAATCCCACTGGTGCTGGAACGCCTCACCAAACCTGCCGCCTCCCTCCTTCTGCAAGTGTTTTCTCTAAACCCTCCCGTCTAAACGCACTGTGGGCTCATTGCTTGGCAGTGTCCTGAGCATTCCCACCGTGGGATTTGGCCTCCTCCAGCCTGTGGACAACTAATCACTTCCATCTGGAGGTACAAACTCTTAAATTTAAGCCTCCTGGCAAAAGATTTGCTTTTCTTACTTAATTTTCACAGATCCCTTCAAAGAAATTCAAGATCCCAGAGACTGAGGTTGGAAAAAAGTGCTTTCTCAGCCAGGGCAGGATTTGCCAGACTGCTGTAAAACAGGGAGCCAAAGGAAAGGGCTTTTATAGGGTGCAGCTGGGTGCTTAGTTTGTGCCAGCCAGGCTCCGTGGAAGCAGCAGGACCCCTCTTGGCGAGCCCGCTTGCTGCTTTAGTCCTTTGCTTTACACCATTTCAGTTTTGATGTCCCATTTAATTTCTGTTGGCTTTTTTTTTTTTTTTATAAAGAAAAAACCTCTTCATTTCAAAAAAAAAAAAAAAAAAGACAACAACAAAAAAAGCTCTCTTCTCTTTTAATTTTATCTTCCTAAACCAAATTTTTGTACGTTTTATTTTAGATTTTTTTGTTACCATTTTCCTTTTTTTTTTTCTTTTATCTTTCCCATCTTTTGTTTTTTTTTTTCCCCCCTCTCCCCATCCTCTTCTTCCCTCTCCCCTCCTGAATCTTCCCCCCTCGTAGAACCGTCTGCCCCCCCTCAAGATGTAAAGTGTGTCAGCACACGATCCACCGCCATTCTGGTAAGTTGGCGGCCGCCTCCGGCCGAGAGCCAGAACGGCGTCCTGGCTGGATACAGCGTCTACTATCGAGCGCTGGACTCGGAGGACACGGAGCTAAAGGAGGTGAATGATATCCCCCCAACCACCAGTCAGATCCTTCTGGAGTCCCTGGAGAAGTGGACGGAGTATCGTGTCACGGTGGTGGCTCACACGGAGGTGGGGCCGGGCCCGGAGAGCTCGCCGGTTATCGTCCGCACCGATGAGGATGGTAATTGAGCTGCTTCTGGTTTTCCCCTGAGCCCCCCGGGCAGTTGGTGACCCTGGAGGGGGCTGTTCCCCTGCCACCAGTCCTTTCTCGTGGCTCCTGTGGTGCAAGAGCTCTGCTGCCAGCTCCCCGAGCCCTCTGAGCATTGGGGTCTGGAGGGTTGTCCTGCCCTGCGTCAGGGCATTCCTTGGATTTCTGGGGGGCTTTTTTAACACTGAGCCCCTTTCTGCACCACTTTCCCTGGAAAGATGCTTTTACTGAGCCAGGATCAGCTGAGGCAGCAAGGCACCGGAATCAGGGGAGACCTGCTGCCAGAAGTTGGTTTTATAGAATCATAGTATATCCCGAGTTGGAAGGGATCCACAAGGACCATCCAAGTCCAACTCCTGGTCCTGCACAGCACAGCCCCGAGAATCCCAACCTGTGCCTGAGAGCATGTGTTTTAAAATATTAAGAGTTCTTCCCACACATTCCTTGTTACTGGCTCCTTTGGTTAGCAGTGGAAAGGAGGAATCTGTTAAAGTTTCCAAAAACCTTCAGTGACAACAGTTCGGTGGTGCCACTCAGGTACTTGAATTTCCCTGGCATTTCTAAAGTAGAATAAGGCCAGGAAAAAGCATGACTTGTGCATGAAGGGAGAGCAGCACCCTCACTGTGAGGGTAGGACCTCAGATAATACAGGTCAAGTAAATAACATAAGGAAATCCCAAATTTCTCAGGTGTTCTTCCTCCATCCCAAATCAAAAGAATCAGAAAAAGCCACAGGTTTGTCCCCAGCGTTGGTTCTGTTTCTCTGAGCTTCTCCCCACACCCAAATGGGCCCTGCTCAAAGAAAGTGGGGTTTTCTTGCAGATCAAGCTCTCATGCCCTCTATTATAGTTGTTGTTACTGTTGTTATTATTTAAAAAAATCAGCCCAAGTTCCATCCAAGACGTCTCTTGTTTCCTGTCCTGAAATTCCACAGTGGGTACAACCACCAACCCACCTGCCCTGCCTGAGAGATGAGGGAGCTCCAAGGGCAAGTGCCCCTCCTGATCCTCTCCACCCTGACCTCCCACAGGCAGGACCACAGCTTTTCTGGCTTGTTAGAAATTGGCTTTGCCCTTAGAATGGGATCTGGTACTATATGCTTCCTTCCATCTGAGCAAACTGGGCACAAAGGAGCCTGTGGAGGGATGGCTGGGTGATGAGATGGACGTGTTCCCTCCAGATTTCCAAGCCATGCACATTAGGTCCCTCAGAGCTTCTTCCCTGTTTCACTGGGAGGCTGGTGATGGATGATGGGATGTCTGGTTGGTTAGCTCTCCCCTCGTAGTTTGGTAGGTGTCCTCTCCCTGGTTTGGCAGGTCTCCCCTACCTGATTTGACAGGTCTCCCCTCCCTGATTTGACAGGTCTCCCCCTCCTCTCAGGGCTGTAGTTTCAGTGTGTGCATGTCCCATAGGTGCAGCGACAGGCTCCAGCCAGAAATCCCCAAGTGACTCTTCCCCTTCCTTGCCTTCCTCGCAGTGCCCAGTGCACCACCTCGGAAAGTGGAGGTGGAGGTCCTGAACTCAACTGCAATCCAAGTGTTCTGGCGCTCTCCAGTCCAGAACCGCCAGCACGGCCAGATCCGGGGGTACCAGGTGCACTATGTCCGGATGGAGAACGGAGAGGCCCGGGGGCTGCCCCAGATCAAGGACATCATGCTGGCTGATGCCCAGGTGAGGACTCACCTGCTCCAGTCCCTGCTGGGAGCCCTGAGGGGGTGGGGGCTCCGGCCGCCTTGTCTCGTCTCAAGGAATGTAATGCTGGAGGAGGCAGATGAGAACCCGTGACAAGGTGTGTGTTGTCTCTCTGCAGTTCGTTTATGCTCCCAGACAGTAGTTACTTGCAAGAGTATGAACTGCTGCCCCAGCACTGAACTAAATATCCATCCTCCCTGTGTCTGGAAATTCTTTTAGTTCAGGCAAAGGCCACAGTGGAATCTACTAATTTCTCCCACTCTACTTCTTCCTTCATGCTGGCCTGGTAACTTCTGACCCTGTGTGGCTGCTTGCTCAGGGACTCCTTCCTCATGCTGTGTCTCTATCTTTCCCTTCTTTTTCCCCTCTTGTATTCTCATGTGCCAAACCTCTCTTGTTCTCTGCCCAGTGGGAAACAGATGACACTGCTGAATATGTAAGTAAAAAAGTAAAAATCCTCCCATCCTGGTTCTGTCCCTTCCCTTCTCCCACTTCCTGTTGTGGTGTGATATTTTCCTTTTCCTTTATTTTTTTGCAGCGCCTGTGTGCCTGTTTTAGAGCCTGTTGATGGTGTTCCCATGCATTGTCCCCACCCTGTCACTATGATCTGTGACCCTCTGTGATCGTGTAATGTGTCAGCACGCCACAATCCCACAGGGTTTTCCCTTGGGCTCCAAAGGAAAAATGGATCTGCTGCTCCTCAGTGGGGAAGCAGATGGGTGGGACCTTGAATTTGGGTCTGCCTTGAACATCTCAGAAGCCTAAAATGGTTTGGGTTGGAAGGGGCCTTAAAAACTACCTTGTTCCACTCCCTACCATGGGCAGGGACACCTTCCACTAGGCAGGGTGCTCAGCTGGGCTGCTCTGCAACACCTCTGTGTCTGGAAAAGATGGGCTGGGAAGCACTGGGAATTCAGAATCCATGAGTCGTGAGCTATCGGGACATAAACACTTTGTGCCCAAAAGGACCACGATTTTTAGAAACTCATGGACACAAAGCACTGAATCACTATTGGTGCTTTTACCTTTAAGTACCTTAAAATCAGCCTGGCTGGTTGGCATTTGCTAATTCTGCTAAAATGATAATTGTTTCCCATAATCTTGCAGCCTACAAAGCAGTAGAAGACATTTCCTCTTTGGAATGACAGGGTCCTAAGATAACACAGGACTAAACTGCTTGTATTTGTGTCTCCCAGAGATTGCCAAGTGCCCCAGAGAAGTGAGGGTCCTCTCTTTTTTATGATATGGAAACTGAGTCTCATGAAAGGCAAAGCTCTTTGCCTAAGATCTTAATAAAACTCAGTGGCAGGTGTGAAGGCAGAACAAGTTTTTGACTTCCACCAGACAGACCTGTCCCTGCATCCTACAGCTTCCAAACTTACTGATCAAAATCCCACAGTTCCGAAGTTCTGTTCTTCCATTCCCTGCTCACCTGTGGGCAAATAGTTATTTTCAGGACTAGCAAATTCTTCCTAAGTGCTGCCCTGAGGTTTAATATCAAAAGCACAGAGGGGTGGTGGGGGATGAGGAGAAAGGAAAGCCATAAAGATGCACAATATTCTCATCTCCCACCTTTCTGGGGCCTTGGGGAAAACCCTGCTGCATGTGCTGTCCCCCTGTTTGATTTAGCACGGGTGTTCCTTTTCCAGCACAGCCCTTTGAAGGGCTGGATCCCTCCTGGGGAGGGGCTGTTCTTCAGGCCGGTGTTCCAACAGAAGCTCCTGGGAGGCAGCTGTGGGGAGGCTGATAGAGGATGGAAGGAGGGGCTGGGTTTAGGAGGGAGCTTTAGTGTGCGAGCTGAAAACGTCCGTCTTGCACTTTGCATTCGAGCAATCCCTTTGCTATTGTGAAGGCATTAAAAATATCTCCGAGGAGAGAAGAGAGGGGTAATGGTGGAAAAAATGTAATCTCCCTGAAACCTCTGAGCCCTCCTCTGAGGCTGCACAGTGGAGAGGAAAGCTTTGAAGGAAGCGACGGCTTTTGGATGCTGAAGTGGTTTGTGTGGAGACAGGGAAGGTGTGAGAGGTAGATCTGGAGGAGAACGCCTTGAGCAGGGCCCTGCAGAGACAGGCCGTGTTCACAGAGCTGCGAGTGCCTCATCCTGGGGCTCTCATCCTCCTGCCAGTTCAGTTCCCACAGCTCCAGTTGCCCCAGAGTGTCTCCTGCTTTCGGATTCAGTGTTTTCCTGCATGCAAGAAAAGGGCTGAGACTCCTGCAAGGAGGAGAGATCTGCCCATGTGTGTGGAGCTGAATACTGACACGATTTTCCTTTGCAATCCCATAAACAGGAAATGATCATTGCTGGGCTCCAGCCGGAGACTGCCTATTCCATCACTGTAGCCGCCTACACCATGAAGGGAGATGGTGCTCGCAGCAAACCCAAGGTGGTCACCACGAAGGGTGCAGGTGAGAGCCTTTTCCTGAACTCTTGGGATTCACCCCTCTCCTAAAGCCAAGAAGCTCCTTCTCCAGACTCAGCTTCTTTCCTCCCACTCCATTCTTGAAGGAGAGACTTGCAACAAGTGCCATGCTGCCTCGAAGGCAAAATTAGTTCTAGCAAGGCAGAAACCCCTTCATCTTCACATGCAGCCCTTACCAAATGTCACAATTTTCTGCCCAGTGCTGCAGAAAGCCCAGGCACCCCCAGAAGGATGAATTGATCACGTGTAATCTCCTGTGCTATAAATTCCAGTGCACCAGCATTACAGACTCTGCCTGGTCTGACACTGGAGAGACTGTGTAGCTTTGGTGGTTGGCCCACACAGGTACACTGGGGACAGGAGAGGCAGAGCTCTGCTGTCATGGTGGCAACTTGCAGAGGTCTGAAGAGCAGCAGGAGACAGTGGTGCATTGTCCTCCCGCTCTTCTCTTCTGCTGTCATGTCTGAATATACATCCCCAGTGTTCAGGACTAGCAGAGGGAGAAGTACTGACAGTATTGACCTTTCCTGGCTCACATTTCAGGGACCTGGGCCGTGCCTGCACTTACCTGGGTTCACCCCTCCTTTGACCTTCCTGGCACAGTCCCTGCCAGCCTCAGTACAGACACTGGTGCCCAGCCAGGATGGCAGGGCCTGAACAGAGGAATGACAAAGGGCAACAGGGTGCCTCTTGCTCCCCCAGACAGTTGTGCTGCAGGCAGAAGGGGCAGGTACACACATCACCTGCCCTCTCAGCGTCTGAGGTTTCTGCTCTCATGACTAAACCCCTGCTCCGCTGTATGGAAGGGCTTTGTGTGGTGGAGGAAGACTTGGAGCTGTTTCTCATCCAGCCCATCTCTTGTTAACTGTGGTTACCTTCTTTCATCCCGTTTTGCTTGTGCTCTTTCTTTTGTTCCTGCTTTCAAGTGAGGGCTTCCTCCCCTTGCCATTTCTCTGTCTGTCACTCCCCAGCCCTGGCAATCTATTTATTCGCTTCTCAGTTCTGGGGCCATTGTCTTCACCCTCCCTGTAGCAGCTGCATAAAC
The DNA here is from genome assembly GCA_035583155.1 of Acropternis orthonyx. Classification (NCBI taxonomy): domain Eukaryota; kingdom Metazoa; phylum Chordata; class Aves; order Passeriformes; family Rhinocryptidae; genus Acropternis; species Acropternis orthonyx. The sequence continues at coordinate 495,429 of JAWWEU010000082.1, forward strand.
TTACATCATCCCTTGTTTCTAGAACACTGCTCTGCCTCCGCAGGGATCTAAGGCCTCTGCCAGCACTGCAGAATTAACCTGGAAACCTCTGTCCGTGCTCCAGAGGCAGCTCAGACACTCAGCCCAGTGTGCAGGACAGAGGGCTTGAAAGCCCTTCCTGGAATACACAGAGCTGGAGCTGCCAGTGCCCTCCCTGCCCTGACTCACATCCCCATCTCAGTTTATGTCCTTGTTTAGACAAGTGGGAAGGATTTCAGCCTTTCTCTCCCCTCTTGCCTGTCCTGCCCAGTTCAGAGACTGGTTCACAGGAGAAGGAGGTTGCTTTCCAGGACACAGCTCCTGCAGATGTTCCAGCTGGGTACATTTGGTGTCAGCGCTCAGGCTCCTGAGCTCACCCCCTTGCAGTGTCACTGCACTGTCAGAAGCCTTTTCCTTCACCCACCCTCTTCTCCTTCCCCTCACTGGTTCCCTGGTTCTCTCCTCTCCTTTCCTTCTTCCCAAGGCTCTCCAACCCGTTTTCCTTTCTAAGAGCCTTTCTCTCTGCTTTGCTCCCTTGTCACTCCCTCTTGTCACATTCCCTCCTCTCTCCCCGGTAGGATTTGCAGTGCAGGTGATTGGTCACAGAGGGATGTTTTCTCCAGCACAGCAGCTATTACCCAAAACTCAATTTCCCCCAACCCAAAATAGCTATTTTAAAAAAATTTCCAAGTGGCTCTGTAACATTCTTACCTTCTTTGCAGTGTTGAGTCAATACACCTTCTGAGAGGAGAGATCTCTTTCTTTATCATTCAGGGCTGGGGGCTGAATTTGAATACAGTAATACATCCAGTTTTCTCCTTTACTGTCCAAACCAATTGCAAAATAAAACACTGCCCCCCCCCTGCGCTTTCTTCTCACCTTCCTTCCAAACAATATTTGTTGTGCAGATGTAATATTTTCAAGCTCAGCTGATTATAGTAACATTTGTGATAAAAAGTGAAACATAAAGGTAATGGCGTTGTTTTTCTCTTTAATGTGTCCCTTAGGCATTCCCAAGGGAAGAGGCTGGTTCTCTCAGCTCTGTCCCCAGTCATTCCTTGGCAGTTTGGAAGGGATAAAGCATTTATTTCAGAGACAGCCCCTGATCCTCGTGTTCAGATGTCAGTGGAGACAGCAGGCAGAGGGTTCCCCAGTGTTTGCCTGACACAGGCAGCATCCTTCCCTGCTCCCTCCATTAGCCACACCAGCATTCCAGCCCTTGCCCCTCAGTTGGACTCATGCTCCAGGAGCAGGATGGGATCTCTCCCAACTCCATTCTCCCTCCTCCTGCCCAACCAGGAGAAATACCAAGGCAGAGAGAAGGAAATTAGATTTTTAATGGTGAAGCTGAGTGTCAACGACGCGTGAGCTGCTGGAATTAATGCTCTGCTTTCTCTGCCTGCAGGAACCTCTGGGCCTGCACGTGTCATTTAACTGTGGCTGTGGCTTGCTTGGCAGTCAGGCAGTGCCAGGGCTCATTAGGCAGAGGCATGGCACTACTGAGCTCCCCAAATCCCCCCAAATGCGGAGGAGATCCCTGACAGGTTAAGGAGGAGCTCGCTGGAAACACACCAACACTCAGAGGGCTTCTTGCTTCCTCCAGAGGAGAGAAACAGCACAGAGGGAGCAGCAGCTCTCTCTGCCCTCTGCCTCACACAGATTTTGGGCTCTGCACTCTCCGTGCTTCCTTCTGTACCCAACTGGGCGATGAGCTGCCTGCCAGCCTCACTGAGCTGGCCCTGTGCCTGCTGCTCAGGACCTGGGGCTGCCCAGACTTCCTTCCCCATCCTTCATTACTTCACCCTCAGCTGCTCTGGACTTTCCAGCCTGAGCCAATCTGTTCCAGTCTCTTTCTGCATGAATTGGGCTGTGTAATGGAGAGAGACGGAGGACAGGATTTTGGGGACTCCAGGTGTGTTCTTCCCTGCTCTGGGAAGCAACTGGGACAGGAGGCTGGGAGACAGCACTCCTGAGTTTGTTCTTCCCAGTGGTGGGAGGGTGTGTGCTCCCTTTTGCTGCAGTTGAAGGAAAGCCTCTGCTTTTCCTCTCCCCTGGTCCTGCCTTGGCTGAAGGTGTCTCTCTTCTCTCTTTCTAGTCCCAGGAAAGCCCATCCTGTCTGTGCACCAGACAGAAGAGAACACTCTCCTGGTGAAATGGGAGCCTCCGCTGGATGCGGAAGGCCAGGTGTTGGGCTACCGGCTCCAGTTTGGCCGCAAGGATGTCGACCCTCTGGCCACCTTGGAATTCTCGGCGCTGGAGGATAAGTACCTGGCTCCCAGCATCCACAAGGGCGCCACGTACGTGTTCAAGCTGGCCGTGAAAAGCCGGGCTGGCTTTGGGGAGGAAGCTGTGCAGGAACTCACCACCCCTGAAGACATCCCCAAGGGTTACCCCCAAATCCTCGAGGCGAGCAACGTCACTGCCATGTCGGTGCAGTTTGGCTGGCTGCCCCCCGTGCTGGCCGAGCGCAACGGAGCCATCGTCAAATACACCGTGGCCTACCGGGAAGCCGGTTCTCCCGGCAACCTGCTGGAAAAAGACCTGCCCCCCTCCCCAGAGAACTCGTACACCCTCAACGGCCTCAAACCCAACACCGCCTATGATGTTAAAATCCGTGCTCACACCAGTAAAGGCCCCGGGCCCTACAGCCCGACCGTCCAGTATCGGACGTTCCAGCTGGATCAAGGTAGGACTTACCGGTTTCTCCTCCCTCTCTCCCCTTGTGTCCGGGGCTGGTGCCAGGAGGCAAGAGAGCTGGAGAGGTCAGGCCAGGCTCAGCCAGGCTCGTGAGTAAATGCAAAGCACTCTGGTGTCACACTCAGTCCCTCCGCTCCTCTCTGCCTTGTGCCAGGTAAGTCCCTTTTACCACTTTCTTCTAAGTTAAGTCCGGACACCTTCTGTCACTGGCACCTGAAGGGGGGGCCAGTCGCTATACAGGTGGGAAGAGCATTTTCTTCAGCTTTTGCAAACAGCCAGAATTAAAGAGAAGAATCAAAAAAAAAACACCTCAAACTGTGAGCTGGGATGGGATTCCTCACCTGAGCATGCTCAGCCAGCCAGCACCTCGTTCCTCAGCAGCCACCCAGGCCCTAAAGTGTGGGGGCAAAGCCATGTGCCCTCCCTGGGTTAGGCAAGGGGACAGGGAGCACTGGGAGATGGACCTTGGCAAAACTTAAGCACAGTGTGGAGGAGGGAACAATCCCTTCCTTTCCTGCAGCTGCAGCAGACCCAGCCTGGCAGGGCCCACTTCCAGCACCTGACATTCTCTTCCTTCTCTTTTCTGCTCTTCCTTCCCTCTGCTGCCTTTTCTTCTCCTTTCTCCCCTTCCTCCTCACTTTTTTCTCCGCAGTTTTACCCAAGAACTTCAAGGTGAAGATGGTGACAAAGACATCAGTCCTTTTGAGCTGGGAGTTCCCCGAGAACTACAACTCTCCCACCCCATACAAGGCAAGTGGAATGCAGGAGTCAGATCTGTGTTTCTGCCCAGTTTCCTGGAAGTCTTGTCTGTTGGGTTGAGTAAGAGGTTGTAAGAGGCAGGAATCCAGAATTCCTGCCTCAGATATGGGCAGGTAATGGTTAATCAACTACCTCAAGGATGTGGGCTGGAAAATCAGGGCTGCTGGGTTGCATTCCCATCTCTGTTACCAAATCCTTGCTTCCCTAGACAAGTTACCATTCTTTCAGGAAGAATTGGTGGAAGAAAGGGTTGGTAAACATTGGAAGGTGATGGAATCCCAATCCCTGGAGGTGTCCAAGGAATGACTGGATGTGGCACTCAGTGCTCTGGGCTGGGGGACAGGGTGGGTGGGCGTCAGGCACAGGGTGGCCTCGATGACCTTGGAGGTCTTTTCCAACCTAAGTGATTCTGTATTTCTGGGATAATTTTTCCATTTCTGGATAAAAATTTCTCTTCCCAGAGGAGTCTCAAGGCTTTGACCTGTGTCTGTCTTGTGCAGTGGGCACAAGAGATTGAGAGCTCCCCACTCAGACGCTTCTGTTCCTGTGTTTGCACCAGCTCTGCAGAGCTGAGAGCCCCACAAACCACAGGGATGGGGAGGAAAAGGAAGGAGTTTGGCTGTTTGAGCAGTGTCAGCCTTGCTCAGGGGACAACCTCTGCCCCTCCCACAGATCCAGTACAATGGGCTGCACGTCGACGTGGACGGACGCACCACCAAGAAACTCATCACCCACCTGAGGCCCCGCACCTTCTACAACTTCGTGCTGATGAACCAGGGCAACAGCATGGGGGGCCTGCAGCAGAACGTCGCTGCCTGGACTGCTGCTGACATGTTGTCCAAGAAGCCAGAGGTGACCCACAAGCCTGATGCCGATGGCAACGTGGTGGTGATTCTCCCTGACGTGAAGAGCTCTGTGCCTGTCCAGTAGGTTCCTGTTAAACGGCAGGTCGGGGGGGGGGGACTCAGTTCATGTTTTTGGGAGTCAGCCCTGATGGCTGGAGACCACAGCGGGCAAACCCACAAGGGCAGTGCCAGGGGGGGGTTTCCTGCATTTGCAGCCTTCCTGACTGTTGCCTTTTGGAGGTGCTTCCCAGAGCTAACAGGGGAAACCAAAGAAATGCAAAGGGAATACATAAGGAGGTGTGTTGTGGGGCTGCCACTGAACCCAGCTCCTTCCAGGAATAACAACTCTGCTAAATTAAAAATAAGGGGCTTGCTGGGTTGAGCCAGTGGGGCAGTTTGGGCAAACCTACATCACTGTGTGCACTCTCTTCTGTAGTTTGTGGAAGGAGATTAATTCCTTTTATTGCTTCTATTTCTTCTGATTATTCCCAACTCTTAGGGCTTTCTACATTGTGGTGGTGCCTCTGAGGAAGTCCCGGGGAGGACAATTCCTCAATCCTTTGGGCAGCCCTGAGGAGATGGACCTGGAGGAGGTGAGTGTGGGTGAAACTGGAGCCAGCTGTGAGGAGAGAGCAAACATCTGTAATGGGTGGGACGGTGAGCTGAGAGCTGGGAAGGGGCTTTTGAGGTACCTCTTCTCCCCATTCAGAGTAGCCAGGCTGTAGGCAGTCTGAGAGGGGTGGTTTGGCTCTCCTTGCTGCTCTCTTCACAGCGCTCAGAGTGTTCCTCTGCTTCCTGCAGCTGGTTCAGGACATTGCCCGGCTCCGGCGCCGGAGCCTGCGCCACTCCCGACAGCTGGACTTCCCCAAGCCCTACATCGCTGCCCGCTTCCGCTCCCTCCCCTCCCACTTCATCCTGGGGGACATGAAACACTACGACAACTTCGAGAACAGAGCCCTGGAGCCAGGGCAGAAATATGTCATCTTCATCCTGGCAGTGCTGCAGGAACCCGAGGCCGTAAGTTGTCCCTCCAGTGGGAGCTGCCAGCAGCCCTGCTGCCCTCCTGTTGTTTCCCAGAACTTTCTCCCAGCAGATTCTTGATGTTTTTTCCTTTGTGGAGACCTTTCACTCCAGCTGTGAGGCTTTTGGATGTGGCTCTTGGAGCTGTTGGTGCTTGTGCTTGTGCCTGCATTAAACAACTGTGCTCTGCCAAGCAGTCAGGCCAGTGACACAAGCAGCTCTGATTTTCCCGGTCTTCAAGGGCAAGACTTGTTCATTTGTGGCTAGAAATTGGAGTCCAGGACAGGGAGGAACAGTGAACTGTCCCCTCAGGACTACACTCGAGTTCAGAGAGCCCTAGGTCAAACCCCTTTTCCTTTAAAAGCTGTCCTTTAATTCCTCAGAGCAATGACCCCAAACATCCTGCTCTGAGAGCACATCACACACCCTGGTCATTGCTGAATTCCCCACCAAGCATAGAGGGGAGCATTTTTTTTATGGAAAACTACATGTGCTCTCTACCACTTCAACAGCACTGCTGCTTTCACTGGGGCTGTGTTTGGCTTTATGAAAACAACTGTTTTAATATTTACCTGCCTCCTCCCACATGCACAGTGGGAAACAACCTAATACTTCGTTGTTTTTAAATCCCCCTATGGAATTGTAGCAGGGAGCCATTGAAAATTAAGGGTTTTCAGAGGGTTTTTCCCCAATAAATATTTCGTTGTGTACTTGATATTAAGGGATTAGGCTGACACGCTTCTGAATGGGTTTCTCAATCGGATTACAGCAGCTTGTGGTAATTTCTGCTTTAGAACAAGGTGCTGCAGACTCGCTCTCAGCAGCCTGGATCCACAGCACCTCCCCAGCATGGAGCAGTATTGCAGTCTGCTCGGAGCTGATGGAGTTCAAGGACCCAGAGCCCCTGTTCTTGTCCTGCCCCTGGCTCCTCTCCCAAACTAGCTGTGCCAGTCCTCTGTGCAGTTCAGTTCCTGGAGTTTCTCTGCAAGGTGGAAATGCATCCTCCCCAGAATGGGGAGATTGTAGTGGTCCTGAGAACAAGCAGTGCCCATTAGTCAGGATTCTGATTCCTCTGATGCTCCTCAAGAGCCCAGATCACTGCAGAGGGAACAAAGCATACTGCATTCTATTAGTTTAATTGTAAGGGGTGGTTTTTTTCAGTCACCAGACCAAACGTTAATTCTTGTTTTAATCCCTTCCCTCTTGCTCTGTAATCCCATCTGACTGTCAAAATTCAGATGGTTACATGAGAGCTTGGAAAAAATGTTGTGTGTTTGTGGCAGCGGTGAGACCTCAAAGGTGTGGTGTAACAGGGAGAGGCAACTGATTCTCTTAAAGCACCTTGCTGGCTACAACGTGAGTAGCCACAAGCCCAAGGCAGGCTGCAGCTTCACGTGAGTATGATCCTTCAGTGGTCTGTCTCACCTGGAGCATTGGAGAAGGAAGATACCTGTCATGTGGTTCCTTCCCCCAGGGGACACTGCCCAGGCTCCCCAGGGCAGTGGGCACGGCCCCGAGGCTGCCAGAGCTCCAGGAGGGTTTGGACAACAGGACAGGGACAGGAGGGGATTGTTGGGGTGTCTGTGCAGGGCCAGGGCTTGGGCTGATGATCCTTGGGGGTCCCTTCCAGCTCAGGATATTCCATGATATGGGTGCTCACAGACAAGAGTTTTTTCTCTAGGTTGAAGAGGGCATTTTCCCTGCTATTATTTGGTTTGTTCTGCAGGGAGCTCGTGTCCTCTCCAGCAATTTCTCCTGTGGAATTCCAGGTGCTCGCCTGCTGTTTTCAGCCCCCCTTCCATCTCTGAGCTGTGCTCCACCAACCTTTGTGTCTTCCCCAGACCTTTGCTGCGAGCCCATTCTCTGACCCCATCCAGCTGGACAACCCTGACCCACAGCCCATCATTGATGGAGAGGAGGGACTCATCTGGGTCATTGGGCCCGTCCTGGCCGTGGTGTTCATCATCTGCATCGTCATCGCCATCCTGCTCTACAAAAAGTAAGAGCTGCTCCTTGCCCAGGTCTGAGACCCTGCTGAGTGTCCCCAGCTCTGGCCTCTAAAGGGAATTTCCTCCCTGGTCTTGTGATCAGCTCAGGGAAACCCTTCCATTGGCACCAGTGAGAGGAGCCTGAGGCACTGTGGAGTGGAAGGGTCTGCCTAGCACAGGGGGATTGAGCAGTGGGTTGCAGAGCCTTCCTGCTTCAGACTCTACCCTGTGGCACTCTCAGGAAAGCTGTGCTTGCCTCTCAGACTCATGTGCAGTGAGTGTGTCAGGACTCTTGCCTGCCTCCTCCAGAATTGCTGCCCACAGCCTCAGGCCCCCCTTTCCATGTGTGTGGGCACAGTGAGGGGGATGCAGAGAAGGCACCTTTGAGCTGTGGCTCAACAGAGACCTCCACTATCTCAGACTGGTTTTCTGCTGGAGTTGGGAGGCGGGAGCAGGGTGTGCAGGAGAGAGAAGGGAACAACCCCTAGAAGTGTCTCCATTTTCCTTGGCTTTCTGAGCAGCTCATGGTGTGTGGATGAGAACTGGGGGGTCCCTTGAGAAAACACTGTGCAATGGAAGGGAAGCAGGAGCTGAAGAAAATAAATGATGGCAGCAGTGGCCAAGACAAAGATGTCCTTAGCTGGAACATCTCATACCCAGAGTGGAGGGAGCTTTCTTAACCCTGCTGCACTCTGATCTGCACAGGTGTGTTCAGTTATGCCCGTGGGTGTGTCCTCTGCCTCCCAGCAGGTGTGAGGCTGCTCTGGGCTCAGGGACTCAGGAGGTTCTCGTTGGTGTTCGTTAGCTCTGATCTATCTGGTCCCACCTTCCACCTGTGCTGCCAGGGTTAGAGCTGAGCAAATGCTCCCCTTTTCCTCTGCAAGTCCTTTCTAACCTGAACATTTGTCTTGTCTTCTCTCCACTTACTGCTTTCCTGGACAGCAAGCCAGACAGGTAAGAGCACCAGATTTGCCATTTGTTCAGGTTTTTTCCTTGATGTGTGTTAAGCAGTGTTTGCTGTCTGTGGTGTTAGGGCTTTTTTCCTACCCTTAGATCTGTTCTTACAGAAAGGCTCTGTCAGACTGGCATGGGACCGTGTTTAAATTGGGGCAGAAAAAGGAAAGCAAGCCCAGCTTTCTCCTGCTTATCTATTCCTAAATATAACGACCCTTTCTCAGGCTGAGCAGCAGGGACAGTAAACGGCTCATAAAGTGGTGGGTTAATGGAGCAGAGAAACACTCATTTGTGTGGCAGTCAGAGGTGAAAGTGGGTTTTTTCTGTGTCTGGCTGCTCCATACACGCTGTCCCTGAGCTACTGGAACTCGAACTGGAAACAGAATCTCACCAGCTGAGCTGTCCTCACCCCATTGCAGAAGCTATTCTTGCCCCCTCAGCCAAGAGCTTCTAACAGAGTCTGTTCATGACTGCAGAAATGAGACTTATTTCCAAGACTGGGAGAGCTTTCACTGGAAGTAACTGATGGGTTCAGTCCTTGAACTGTTAACAGCAGTTTCAGAACTGCGGCAAAAATAAACTGCTCCAAAACTGCAAAGTGGTGTCATTCCAAAATGCTGCCCCATGCAGTGCTGGCAGGGCTCACGCCACTTCTTCTGGCTATTAATGACATCAAGAGACAGCTAAAAACATCCTGAATAACCTCCTCTCTGCCTAAGTAGTTGCCATTACTGCTGCAGGCAAATAATTGAAAGCTTTTGTGTGCCCTAAGCAGGAGAGGTGAGGAGTTCCACAGCCACCTTGCTGGAGGGGCTGTGACCCCATTCCCAAGCCTCAGGGTGTGGGTCCCTGTTCTCTGCTCACTGGAGAAGTTCTGTTCCCAGCAGCTCATCGCTGTTCCCTTGCCAGAGGTTATCACATCTTTAGATCAGCACTGGGCTTTTCTTCCAAATTCTTTTCAAGGAGAACGAGCCAGGTCAGCAAAGACTTTTCAACTGCCTCTGCTAAACTAACCCATTTGGAGTAAAATATATTGGGAAGCATTTCCATGTGCAGCTCAGCTGGCAGGTTGGAGCAGGCTTCAGGTTCTGGCAAGGAGGTGAGGTGGATCTCAGCAGGCACACCTGTGCTGGGAGAGGATGTAGACACAGTTTGCTGAACCCAGATTTTTGGGGTTCTGCAGTTCAAAAAAGATTGAAAACTGCTGCTCTGACTTCTCTGTCTGCAGTAAGGCAGCTCTGAGAGCTCCTGAACAAGCCAACAGCAATATCAGTGCTTTGTGTCCAAGGTCACAGCCAGGAGATTCTGTACTTTTCCAAATGATTCCGTTGGCTCTGGTTCTTCTAGGCTGGAAATGGCTTGGCCAGAATTGGAAGGTTTTTGCTTGCAGAGCTCTGCAGAGTGCAGTGGAGGCTGGTCTGAGCAGGCAGGCTGGAGGTGTGAGTTCAGGGCTGCCTGTCTGTGCTGCTGCTGTGAGAAGGGGGAAACTTCCAGACTTGCCTGAAAGGTGCTGAGGGGGCTGCTGGGCTGCTGTAAATCCCTCAAATGCAGCAGTGACAAACCTTCCAAACCTCAGCCCTTTTCTGTTGCAATTTATATACTTACACCCTTGGCGGCACCTTTGATTTTTGGTGGGAGCTTTGCTCGCTTCTGAACATCAGTAGCTGAGAAAACTACAAGGGACCACGAGGCCCATAAGCTAAGCTGCTTTGTCTTTCTGGTTTTTTTTTTTTCGTTTTCTTTTTTGTTTTGTTTCAAAGCAAAAGGAAAGATTCAGAGCCACGGACAAAATGCCTCCTGAACAACGCTGAGATCGCCCCCCACCACCCCAAGGACCCCGTGGAAATGAGGCGCATCAACTTCCAGACTCCAGGTAACCGGCTGCTACCCAGCCTTTCCCAGTGGGAAGGCAGGAATGGAGCACCTGCCCCTCCCTCAACCCCTGCCTGCCTGGAGACACAGTGCTGACCTGGGGTGCAGCCAAGGAACCCCAAGCCTTGTCTGTGCTAGGTGGGATTGCTGAAAGAAGCCTTTGCTGGGAACCTCAAGACCTCGCACGGGCCCAGGCAGGAAGAAGGGTTTTCCTGGATTCCCAGCTAAATTGGTGCATTCTGGGCTAAGCACACAGCTGCAAGAGTTGTGGCTGTGCCAAACGTGCCAGAGCACCAGTGGTGGTGCCCTGTTCTTCACACTGGGAGCTCCCAGGGTGGTGAGGTGGAGTGTGGCAGGCTGCCCAGCACCCAGAGCTCCAGCCACATCTGGAACTGGTGCTTTCTGGAGCAAAACCACTCCTGTTGGGAGCCAGGGGAAAAGGTGGCTGGTTGTTTGGCGCAGACACTGTCATGGAGTCCCAGACTGGTTTGGGTTGGGAAGGGACCTTAAAGCTCATCCAGTCCCACCCCCTGCCATGGGCAGAGACACCTTCCACTAGCCCAGGTTGCTCCAAGCCCCATCCAGCCTTGTCTGGAACACTTCCAGGGATGGGGCAGCCTGGCACTGGGGGCACTGTGGGTCAGGGCACTGAGTTCCTGGGCAGAGAGGCTCCCCACACACGTGTCCCCGTGTCCATGCGTGTCCAGGCTGCCTGCATGGCACCTCTGCAAAGCCACCACCCACGTGGGCCAGGCACGGCCCTGCGCACACCTCTGCCTCTGAGTTCCTGGTGCTTGAGGATTTGGAAGGGAATTTATTGTGCTTTTTGGGGGCTGGCTGTTGTTTTCAGTTCGTCTGTATTTTTATTTTGCTGTTTTGTGCTCGTTAATAATGTTTCTGTAGCTCCTGTTTGCCCTTCCCATTCCAGTCCTGTCCTTAGCATTGTCCGAGTTTCCTTAGGGAGAAGGTTGGCGACAGGTACCCAGAGGGCAGGGATCTGTGGGGAGCAGCAGGGCAGTGCTGAGCTGAGGGATTCACAGCCAAATGAGTTAGGAACAACCAGTTGGGATCAGCCCAAGCTTAGCAATGATGCTCAGCTGAGGGATGGCAACGGGTTCAGTCCAGCCTGCAGGGACTGAGTGCAGAGCAGTTCTGCACAGGGAGGTCCCTAAATCAGCTCTCAGTGAATCTGAAGGTGTCTGATTGTCCCCAGGTGCAGCTCAGCAGCAATCTGCACTTGTCTGGCCACAGTGTTATCCTGGGTGGACCCAAGAGCTCCCTTTGAGGGCATTCCATGGGCTCCTCCAGGTGGATGTGGGAGACCCGAGATTGCTGCACTCCCTCAGGTGAAAGACCTATGCTGAGGTAGAAATAAAGCTAAAAGGTTGTGGTCTTCCAGCTTCGTGTGGGTACCAAGAAGCAGCTGGAAGTGCTGGTTCATGTGTTTCCCTGACTGGGAATTTCTCCCTGTCCCACAGGACACCAGAGTCAGCTAAGGATGCTTCCAGCAGGTAATGGGATTGATGGATGAGTGAGTCAGTCTGCTGTTGACCCCACTGGTTTGGTCATGCTGGTCCTCTGAATTGTGGCTCTGAGAGGCTTGTTAAAGGTAGCTGAGACGTGCAAAGCTGCGTCAGGGTCTGCAGATCCCAGAGACACCGGCTGTGTCCGGCGTGGCTTTGAGAGGATGCTGCCATTTCCTTTCCAAGTTTATCTGGCCGCAGAGTTGACCTGGCTGGTTTATTCTGCTCGGTAATTTGTAAAGCAGTAAAAGGTTTTAAAGGATTCAGGGGAGTTGATCACCAGCCTCCCACAGAATTTTGCAAAACGTTGGATGAAAATGGAAATGGATGGAAAAATCAGCTTGGAGTGCATTGGTGGTGATGGAGAGGTTGTGGTGCAGTTTGCAGGGGAAGACTCCACAGGTGCTGTCTGAATTAAAGGCATTTAAATCCAATATATTGTGGTTCAGAAGGGGCTTGTAGGCTCTTCTCCAGCCAAGTGACCCCAGGTAGAAGCTCAGTTGTGTCCCCAGGAGTGAAACAGGAGGATGTGGGAATGGGAATGTGCAGCTCAGAGAGGGAAAGCATAGCACGTCTTAGATACCCTGTCCTAGCCTCGTCGGCACAAAAAATACTGTTCTTTTCCTCTTTAGATTTATGTTGGTTTTTGTTTTGTTTTTTTTTTAATTAGCATGAAATTTTTACAAAAGTGTATCTTTTATTTATTTATTTTTTACTGTTTTCTGCAGATTCTGGTCTGAGCAGCCCTCTCAGTGACCCTGAGTTTGACTTGGAAAGTTAGTTCCTGTGTGTTTTTGTTCCTGTTGGTTTCATTTTTCCTCCCTCCCATTTTTATTTTCTCTTCTGTCTCTTTCCTTTCCAATTCTTGTTCCGTTCCTGTTACTATTTTTTGGTTTCTTGCCGAATTCTCCGTGTTCCTGCGGTGTTTGCCCATCTCATCCCTTCTCTGTGCCATCTGTTTGTCTGAGCTGCGCTTCCAGTTTTACAGTATCCCAGAGCAGGACAGGGGGAGCAGCAGGACATGCCACCCCCTGGTGGCTCCAGGGCCACTGGCCGTGTCCCAGGAGAAGGGCTCAGCTCCCCAGGCTGCCTTGACCCCCTTGTGGAAGATGTTCCGTGGCTCCATGTCCCTTGTTCTCGTTCCTGCGTGGGGGGTGTGTGCTTTGCTGTTCGTGTTTGGAATGCTGGGGAAGAGAAATGGGAGCTGCAGCTGATGATCCTCCCTCTGGAAAGAGCCACGTGGGCACCTTTTCATGTCAGATGAGGAGAAGGGCTCTTTCCCATCTGTGGCAGGTGTCTGTTCCTTGGCACCAACTTGTCCCAGGAGCACAAAGAGCAGAGGCCACTCCACAGGCCTCCGCCCCCCTGGTTTCTCATGGAGTGCCATCCAGCCACAGTGATTCTGGGGGATAAATGGGCTCTGGCCCGTGGAACAGATGTCAGGGTGACGTTTCTGGCAAGTTGGCTGGTGCACAGAGAATCAAGTCTTTTGTGATAAGATTAGAGAGATTCAAGTGATTGAAATGTTAGATGAGACTGGCTTGGAAAGACTTCATCCCATTAGGAGCCAAGATCCCAGCCTTGCTGGGTGGTTTGGGCTGGGTTTTTTTAGGGCTTTTTTTAATACTGAGCAAGGGAAGTAGGTGTGAGGTTCAGCTGAAGAGCCACAGATGCCACCTGTGCTCGAAGATTCAAGGGCTGGGATGTTTTCTGAATAATTCAGTCCAAATAGTGGTCTCTTTGGTATGGAAGACTGCTGCCACTGTCGTCCCAGTTTGCTGCCACCTCTCCTCGACCCCCTTACTGTAACAGAGGGGTTGTGTGTATTTTCCTGGCTCCCACTGCCATCCTGGCTGAGTTGCCTGCAGTGGCCAAGAGGCCACTGAGCAGAGGAACCTGTGAGCCATTTCCCTTCATACCTTAAAATGAGTTGTTGAATTAAAGCAAAGAGCAGCTGCTCTGCTGACACAGCAGCGTGACGGGTGCCACTGGAAGTGCTCCTGCCTTGTTTAATACCAAACTCTTGGATCTTAATGGAACCCCCATGCACTTGGCATTTTGACCAGGGAAGTGTTTAGCACTGCAGAGGTTTCTGGTTTTCTTTTATTCTAAAAAGCCCCATAAATCAATCCCATAAGGAGATTCTGTCCTTAACAGCAGCAAAACAAGGCAAGTTCCCTTGTGCTCCCCGCCAGTGCTGGTGCACAGGAGGCTGGAGGGGAAGCAGGATGTTCCCCAGCAAAGGGCAGGGCTGGTTTTCAGGAGCTGTTCACACTGAGGATTTTTTTCTGGAGCTTTTAAGAAGGAAACTTGTGAAATTTCTTCAAGAGGAATGTGACTCCTTGTTCCAGATTGGCACAGTGGGCCTTTCCCATGCAGCCCACTGGCTCAGAAGGAACGACACATGTTGCTCCAGGACTCCTGAGCCAAGGAGAGTCTGAGGTTTTTTCTTGCTCATTATTGCTGGGGTTTCTGAGTGTTGTTTTTTTTCCTTTTGACCTGTGTGTCCATCACTTGGGATTTCATGTGTGGTGCTGTGTTTCTCAGCATATAATCTCTGACTTTTTGGAGTCAGGAGGTGGCAGCTGCCTGGGGAAAGGAGTCAGTGACCCCCAGAGATCTGGAAACAGCTGATTAAGGTGCCAAGAGTTGTTTTGGGTAGGGTTTGGCTTCTCTCTCATGCTCCTGCTCATGGTGTGTTCACTGCCCTCCTCAGCCCGCACTTTCAGAGGCAGGACAGACCCTGAGGGAAGTGCTGATGTTGTTAAACTGATTTGGTCTCTGATTTGGAACATCTCAAGCCAGGGTGGCCTTCCCATCCCACACAGACATAAAGAGGACCAGCTTCTCCCAACACCCCCAGTTCACATCGGTGCTGTGGTACTGGGTGGAGTGGACAGCAGCCACCCTCCCTCCAGGGGGAGAGACCCTTCTCCAGGTGCAATGGGCCAGGACAGCAAGAGATGAACTGAGAGCTTTTCCTCCAGGAACCAGGAGAGACTTCCTGCCCTGATCCCCAGCAGACTAGAATGGAGCCAGTGCAGCCTTCAGAGTACTTTGGGGTTATTTTTGTGAGCTTTTTTGGTCCGTTTCCCCCCTTCTTCTATTTTCAGCCAGGTTTCCTTGTGCTGAAAATAGATATCCCGTTAGCTTAGGAGAAGCCTGTCCCGGTATGACTGACTCATGCCATGCCCAGGCCTGGGGGAGGCAGCACCTCTCCCAGATCACTGTAAAACTGAGGATGTCATGCTTGCTTTGCCATCTCTGTGCTGAGTTTTCAGAGTATCTGACCATGCTGCTGCCACCGCCGCTGCTTTGTCACCCACCAACACCCACGGGGCTCGAAATTCTCCCTGGCTTCCATCTCTTCTTCACCCCTGTCCTTCTCATCGGGGGCACTGCCCAGGGCTTCTGAGCATGCTGCTCTCCCACGCCATCCGGAGCGGGATGGGCTGGCAGACGGCATGGGAAGCCTTCGGAAAAACATAATCCAATGCAGATGAGCAGAGCACGGAGCGCTTTTCCACCTGGATTTGTAGCGTAGCTCTTTGAGATGATAGGAAGGGATGGATCCCTGCTCTTCCCAGAGCTCCAGCTGCCCCTCTGAGAGCCGAGTCAGCCGTGGCTGCTCACCCCGTGGGTGGCTGAGATGTGCCTCGGTCTGAGCAGCCCGACCCAGCAGGACCCCGTATGGCTCCGAGAGGCTCCCGTGTTCCCTGGCAGCTCTGGCTGCCTCGATCCCACCCCACCAAAGTGCTGGGCAGGGTTGCAGGGGCAGCAGGTGTGCCAGGGCAGGAGGCATCGGGCTCTGCAGCAAATTGTTCCAGTCCCCCTGACTGAGAAGGGGCTGGGGCGTCTCTTGCCTCCCCATCCCGAAAGGTGCCGACATTCCCAGCAGAGCCTGGCTGGGGTGGGTACAGCCTGGCGTGGTGGGAGGGAGGGCTGTGCTGTAGAGGGAACATCATCCACTAGCCGTGAGTGGGAAGAGGAGCCGGTGCTTGGTGTTTCCATGCCTGGCTGCACTCTGGGAATGGTGGAGGCCAGACCTCAGACTGAGAACTTACAGAGCCGATGTTGTACAAAGGACAACCCACAGAGCCCTTGAGGTTGGAAAAGACCTTAAAGATCATCAAGTCCAATTCCTGAAAAGCCTCCCCTGCTTCCCCCCATCTGCATACTCCCATCCCCTGCCCCACATCACCATGGTTGGCTGAATCCTGCCCCTTCCCTCCTTTTCTGTTGGAGTTGGTTCCTGATCCTGGCGGGTGCTGTGCCATTTGCTGCGTAGGTTCCTCTGGCAGCGTTTGCTCATTCCAAGTCCACTATTGGAATTGCTAACACGCATCTGCTCTTCGGATTTTCCTTTTTGTTTTGCTCTGATTTACACATTGAAAATGGGGCCATCATGGGAACACTCTCATTTTACTGTTAGTTTTTTTTATTTCCTTGATTTTTATTTTCTTTACTTCCAAGGACACAATTTCGAGCCCTGAATTCTTCTCTTCTAACCTCCCTACTTTCATTGCAGATCTTACATTGTAATTTATTTTCTTTTCTTGTTTCTTCTTTCTTATGAAATGCGCAACGGTTGTGAATTTCAGTTATTATTAAATGAGATCCTTTTCCTGCTGTCTTGTCTTTTAGGTATGCTCAGCCACCCACCCATCCCCGTTTCCGAGCTGGCTGAACACACAGAGCATCTCAAAGCTAATGATAATCTGAAATTATCCCAAGAGTATGAGGTATGAGCAAGAGTGAGTGCCGTGCATGGGTTTGCAGAGCCAGGAATTAGGGAATTCAGGCAGACCCTCATCCAGATAAACATAACTATGTTATAAGGATCTGGTTAGTTGAAATTTGAAAGTTTTTTATGATTGGAAGTTAATTGCTTAGTGCCTTTACTGGGTTCTAGATCATAAAAGGTTTGGTCCATGAGCTGCTCCCGCCCAGTGAGCAGGGGCTGAGCTCTCTTAGAGAAGGGGATGCAACTCTGGCAGGTGACTGCTGGATGGGATGGGGAGTTGTCCTGAGTGTGCCTGTGTTTTGCTGCTGGGCACGGAGAGGACCAAGCCAAGGAATGGGGACACCCAGTTTTAGACAGCTGAGGTTAAGTGAGCTGAGCAGGGAGTTGTCCACAGCTGAGCTGAAGCTGAGAAAACAGAGTGATCTCCACCTTGTACAGTGGCAGAGCCGGGTGCTGCTGGGCTGTCGGGGGGTGGGATGCTTCCAGTGCAGAGGGAACACAGGACCAGAGAATCCCACAGTGGTTTGGGTTGGAAGGACCTCAAAGCCCATCCATTCCCACCCCCTGCCATGGGCAGGGACACCTTCCACCAGCCCAGGTTGCTCCAAGCCCCGTCCAACCTGGCCTTGGACACTCCCAGGGATGGGGCAGCCACAGCTTCTCTGGACACCCTGTGCCCCCACCCTCAGAAGGGGCAATTTCTCCCAAATCTCTTCTAAACCTACTCTCTGTCAGTTTAAAGCCATTTCCCCTTGTTTTACCACTCCATGCCCTTGTAAAAAAGTCTTTCTCTACTATTGGTTTTGTTGTTGAAAGACATAAATGCCTCAGTATTTTTAGCCTAATGACTAGTCTAGACTGCCGAGGTCTGTTTGCAGGGGATATTCTCCAAACAAAGGGATGCTTTCTCCCTGCTCTTGCATCCCAGACGTGAGCCTGCGGGAAGCAGCCCCGTGCTCTCGGCTCCGCAGCCCCAGACAGGGTGTTCCGCGTTGGAGAAGGCATATCTTGCTCTTCTGGGGTCTCTCCCCCCACGTTGGGCCACGGGGGCAGCAGCAGCCTGTTAATATGCTCCATCCAGATTCCAAAGGCTGATTTGCATAATGCCATATCCCAAGTGCCCTGGCTCCGTGCCAGCCCAACCTCCTCCAGTGGGAGAGCCAGAGCTGAACAAACATCGCTAATGAAGTGAAGGCGAGGCATGATTAGAGGGATGGAGAGCAAACAGACACATTACAATAGTATAAATACCCATTAGTTAGAAATTCTCTGCAGCCAGAGTGCACGGGGAGGCTTTGGAGGAGGGTTTTTTTTGGGTGGTTTTGTACCAGCGTTGCCACAGCGGGCCTGGGGAGCTCCAGGGTGGGCACAGGCAGGGAGGGCAGAGGGTGCCAGGCAAGGGTCAACCCCTGCCAGCTCTGGGGGATGGGTCTGGGACCCTGTCCCTGACAGGTGGCAGGGAAAGGGAGAGCAAACAGCAGGAAACAGCTCGGCACGCTCCTGCCAAGCCTCCAATTGAGGCAAACCCCAAGGGCTCTGCAAAATGATGAAGGAATTAAGCCCTTGTTTTATTTAATTCTCTGGCTGAGGATTTAGAGGTAAACGTAATTAACCTAATTTCCATATCTGGGACAGCTGGACTTTAGAGAGAAGGAAAAAAAACCTACCCACCAAACCTGGCATAAATCACTAGGACGGGCAGAGGGGATTTTTCTCTCCGGTGCATTTAATTGTTTATTCCTTCATCCCTTCTAGGAAAAATCCATGTTGATTGAGTGTCTTAGGGATGAGGTCCTTACCCTTGCTCTGTGCTGGGAGCTGCATTCCTTGCCCTATGAGCAGGAAGCTGCTTCATGCCAGGCTCATACGGGGTTTTCTCTGCCCTTTGAACTGGGATGCCTTTGGTGCTGAGTCCTTGTGGCCCCAAGTATCGCTGTCCCTGTACAGAGCAGCCTGTTCCCTTCCTGCTGCCCAGGAATGATTTTTAATCACAGAATCACAGACTGGTTTGGGCTGGAAGGGACCTCAAAGCCCATGCAATGCTACCCCCTGCTATGGACAGGGGCACCTTCCACTAGCCCAGGTTGCTCCAAGTCCCATCCAGCCTGGCCTTGGACACTTTTGGCCTCTTGGTCTTTCCCTAAATACACCTATTGTGCTCATTCCTGTTATCTCCCAGTTCCCGAAGTTTATCATGTTGGTAAGGTGGGGTTGTAACTAACCCAGTGCAGCCTGGAACTGCACTGATGCTTTTGCCATGGGGTTGCATCATGCCAGAGGGGGAATTACCTCAGCTGTACTGCAGTGGGTGGCCAAGGAAGATGGGACATGAGCTGTGCCATTGGGGCTTTCCCGCAGCAGAGTTGGGGGAAACAAACAGTGATCACTCGTTCCTAAGAGAGCTCTTCCGAGCTGCAAAGTCCCCCGTGGAACAAGGGATTCAGAGCTTGATTGGCTGCTGTTCTCCTCGCTGACTCTTCCATTTTCTTTCTCAATTCCTCCAGTCCATTGACCCTGGCCAGCAGTTCACCTGGGAGCACTCCAACCTCGAAGTGAACAAGCCCAAGAACCGCTACGCAAACGTGATCGCCTACGACCACTCGCGCGTCATCCTGCTGCCCATCGAAGGTACGGAGCATCCCCGCCCCTCCCAGGTGCTGCTGGGGTGGAGTTGCTGCAGAGTAACACATCTCACATGCTCTTCTCTTGTCTCTATTTATATTCTTCTCTTAACATCTCCCTGGGAGTTTAACAAGCAGGAGATACCGCTGTTAAATTCCGGGGACTGACATATTCCCTGGAGCTGCAATCCCTCATTTCAAGGGCTGGTTTATCAAGGAGCTGTCTTCCCTTTGCTTGGAGATCCCTGTTTGATACATCTGTGACTAACAGGAAGACTTCAGACCACATAGTGCTTTAGGGGGAGAGCAGGAATGGGGTGGTGGGTGGTGGGGAACACGGAGTGTGGCTATGCAGGGATGAATGAGAGGTAACACAGGGCTGATTGTACAAATGTGAGCATCGCAGTAGCACAGGCATAAAGATCACTTGATGTGCAGCTCCTGCTGTAGCCCTGGCCCCTAAAAGGCTCGGGATAAGAAGGGGTTAGGGCGAGCCTGGTGGGTCCATAAACTGTTTGCTGAGCTGCTTCTGTGAGCGATGGTGCAGTCAGAAAATTTACATTAAATTTCACAACTCGTGGGTCTTGACGGAGTTGCTCCAGTGCACACCAGGATAAGAGAGGCTTGAGATGGAGTTGAACGGGGCAGCTGCTTGGGTTGCTGCTGCCTGGAAAATACAGAGTTTCATGGACTCGGGTTGTGGCTGCGCTGCGGGGATAAAGCGTTTGAGGCCAGTCTTGGGTTGCCAAGAGCTGATCATCGGAGCAGGGAGGATGTGGGATGGCCTGGTGACGTCCTGGTGAATGGAGAGGTTCATTCAGGAGCCTTTGTGAGCAGGGAATTGTTAGAATAATCTCCCTCAGTGACTCCAAGGGTCATGGGGAAGGGGAAGAGCTGGTCCTGAGGCAGCAACAGAGTGTGGTGACTTGCCAAAAGACTGCATGAATCTGGGTTGGTCTGGTCTGCTATTAGAGGGCTTTAAGTGTTTCTCCTTGTGAAGCTGACTCTGTTCTGGCTTGGCTTAATTCTGAGATTAATACTGTATGAGTCAAGGAAAGCAGAGGCTTTAAAACGTTGCCTTGTCATTCAAGGAAAAGAAGAACACAACTGTAGGAGTGAAGGACACTCGGGCTGGTCTTGGATCACAGGATTGGATGCAGGCAGCAGTCCCAGCTCTGCCCAGGGGCTCTGTGAGGGGCCAGTGGTACAAATATGATGGGCCAAGGTTGAATTTTCAAGCATCTGAGAGGTTCTGACATGTCTTGGCTGGTGTGCTCCTTCCTGCAGGGCTGTACTTTATGCTCAGGGCTGGAAGATGAAAGGAGCTGAAGGAATCAATTGTTGCTTTCTCTTTGCTTTAAATCTGGCTTTGCCAAGGCCACAGAATGTCACGCTGGGTGCTCGGTCAGGAAGAAGTAGAGGCTTTAATTCTGTGACTTCTCTGAAACTGGGCCTGTTACAGAGCAAAGCATTGCAGGAGCTCACGGGGCCACCCTGTTAAATCACAGTGTGGGCCCCAGAGGGCTGGAGAGGAGATTCCTTCCGGAAGCTCAGCCTTGGTCACGTTCCTGCCATTCCTGCACAGCCGCCTGCCTTCCCTCCTGGAATACCAGACTGCAAGGGAATGGGGGCAGGGAACCCTCCAGAAATTTAATCAAAAGCCATTTCTAGCAGCAGCTGAAATGCTGAGTGCCCTTGAGGACTGGCAGGCGGCTCCTGGGATCGCACCTCGCCAGCAGCACCGATGCCTTTTGCTGCAGCCCAGTTTGGTGTTGGTGCTGCTCCCCAGCCTTGGCTCCCCTCGAGACAGGAGGGAAGGGCTCTGCACCGAGTTAATTATGGGTTAGCAGATCCTGCCAGCCTTGCCAGCCGCTCGGCTGGAATTAGGAATGGGCCAAACCACCCACCAGCTCCGTGCCAGGCGCAGCTCTCTGGAGCTGAACCTGAGCGGCACTGCTTGCCAGGGTCCGTTTCAGCTTCAGAGCAGCTTTCTCCTGCCATGTCCCAATCACTCTCTTCACTCTGGCACTGCCTCCTGCTCATCCCAAACCCTCAAGCAGGGACCCAGGCAAGCAGCTGTAACTCAATAGCCTGTAACTCATGCGAGCAGAAAAAAAAAACCCACTCCTAAAAATGACAGCGGGCAATTTACAGTGAGTCAAAGCCTGTAATTTCAAAGCCTTCACTGGCTGAGTCAAGCCTGGTTTTATTCCTTGCTCCGTCCAGCTGTAGCTCTCTGCCTGGGCTGAGGTTATGGACCACACAGTCATTGACCAGGTGCATTTGGTGCCTGGGCTTGGGGCACGCTGGGACAAGGACTTGGGTTTGTCCTACAGGAGACCAGTGCAGCAGGAGCTCTGGGCCAGGACCTTGCTTCTGTTGGCCACAGCAGTAAAAAGACCATGATTTCAAGGCTTGATACTCAGTCCCTTCAGTATCTTTTGCAAGGAGTTACTTGTCTCCCTGCAATGCAGGAGCTTGAGCTGGGAAAAACATGCCAGGAGCCTGTTTCTCCTATCTGTGATTCTGACCCAACAAGCCATAAAGGTGTTTTTGCAGGGGAATTCTCTCTTAACAACATCCCTGCAAAGATCTCATGCTTCAAGCTGCGTGAAGTCCTGTGCAATTCCCTGATTTTTTGATTTCACACAGGAATTGTGGGCAGTGATTACATCAACGCCAACTACATCGATGGCTACAGGAAGCAGAACGCCTACATTGCCACTCAGGGGCCTCTGCCAGAGACCTTTGGAGACTTCTGGAGGATGGTGTGGGAGCAGCGTTCAGCTACTATTGTTATGATGACTAAGCTGGAGGAGAAATCACGGGTAAGAGGCATGAGAGGGATGACTGGTTAGTCATAATCCTGGGGGATTGGAGGGGAGAGTTTGGGGAACAGCAAATCCCTTTGATGTGCAGCCAGTGGGGGATTTCTGCCTGCTTTGCCAGCACCCTGAAAATTCAGTGATTCATTGCTTTTTTTAAAAAATCATTCACCCTGGAAAGCTGCAGCTTCCTCCAGGAGAAGATGCCATTGCCTGCTCCGTTAGTTCTGTCTCAGAGTTAATCATGTGGCAGGTTTCATATTCAGTTCTCTCGTTTAACAAGCCCCAGTACATTCCCTTTAATCTTCAGGATCATTCCAGTCTGTTGTCTGTGGGATTGATGTGGCATTAAAGCCTGTGCTTAGTCAGTAGGAGCTTTTCCTGCTGGGTCTGACCCTGTCCTGGTGCTCTGGAAAGATGTTTCTTGCTCCTCTCCTTCCCTTTGCCACCTGTAACCATCAGGGCAGGTTGGGAACAAGCTTCCCCAGCAGCAAAGGGTCTGTCCCAGCACTGAGCCATCCCTCCCATCTTCCAGATCAAGTGTGACCAGTACTGGCCGGGCCGAGGCACGGACACCTACGGAATGATTCAGGTGACGTTACTGGACACCATCGAACTGGCCACGTTCTGCGTCCGAACGTTCTCCCTTCACAAGGTGAGCTTGCTCCTGCTCCTGTTTTAACCTGGAGGGGGGGCTGTGGCTCCCTCCCCACGCACAGCACGGGTGGTTTGGGGGTGCTGGTGCCCCCCTGACTCCTGGTGCTCCTCTGTCCCTGCAGAACGGCTCCAGTGAGAAGCGGGAGGTGCGGCAGTTCCAGTTCACAGCGTGGCCTGACCACGGTGTTCCCGAGTATCCCACCCCGTTCCTGGCCTTCCTGAGGCGGGTGAAAACCTGCAATCCCCCCGATGCTGGTCCCATCGTGGTGCACTGCAGGTACCAGTGCCTTTCACCTGGCGCTTGCATGGGGCCACCCGTGAGGGAGGCAGAAGTTCAGGAGGCTGTGGTGTTTGTACCTGGGAGACAGAGGGCTGTCCTGTGAGGTGGATTCCCAGGCAGCCTCTGAGCTGGTTCCATTGAGCACAGCATTTCCTGAGGTGGTGAGGGGTGTAGTTTGCAACAGACCACTTGGATCAAGTGTCCAAAGCCAGGTTGGACAGGGCTTGGAGCAGCCTGGGCTAGTGGAAGGTGTTCCTGCCCAGGGCAGGGGGTGGGACAAGATGAGATTAAAGGTCCCTTCCAACCCAAACCAGTCTGGGGTTTGATGATCTTGTTGAGCAGTGGGAAGTGCCCAGTGCTGTACTGGTGTCTGGTTCTGCCTGACGGGGTTGTTAGAGGTCGTAGTGGGAAAGGAGGAGGGTCAGGTGTGACCTCGGAGGCTGCATGGGGTGTTTGGGAGGCAGAGCTGCCTCAGCTGCCCAAGTAGAGCTGGCAGGGATTGGCAGGGGGTTCTGAGTGCTGCAGCCGTTCTGATAATGCCAAGCTGAAGGCAGGTAGAATCCGCTAATTCAATTTCCAACCCAACAAAGAGTGCTTGAAGCCTCAATGCAGATAAATCCCCGTGTTCCTCGGGAGGGTGTGGAGCAGCCTGCAGGTTCCTTGGCACTGAGGGAAGCTCTGAATGGGACAGGCTGCTGGGAAGGCTAATCCTGCCTCTGCTGGAGGATGCCATTTAAACAGTCTTTGTGAGTGGGCAACTTATCACTGCCCTTGCAGATGGCAATTGTTGTGCACCTCCGAAAATGAATAAAGAGGAGCTGTCAGCTCACAACCAGCTCCCAGATCAGCTACTAAATTCTTGCCAAAGCTCCAGTCACCTGCTTGGTTCAGATGTTAGGCAGTCTAATTAACAGAGATCAAGGGGACTCCATGAAAAAAAAGACAGCACTGGAATGGTATAAGGAAACCCTTTATTAGCAGGGGCCATGGGCACAGAGCACTGAGCCCCACTGAGGCACAAATGCCATTACACACGTCTGATGTTACCACAATGCACTAAAACATTTAGGAAGAGAGGTGAGGCATGTTACTCATTACAACATGAGTGGTTTCTCAGCTGCTCAGAGATCTGAGTGATTAAACAGGCTTTTTCAGCCTTTACATCGTGCCAGCCCTTTGTTCGAGCCTGGAGCTCGAGCTGGCACAGCTTTATCTTCCCAGGGTGTCACAGATGAGGAGATGGGGCAGAGCAGTGTGGAGGGGCAATAGGCACCTCACCAGAGGCAGCTTGTCCTCTTCAGCCTGTCCTCTGATGACATAAAAGCTTGGTTTGGGAAGGTGTGACTAAATTGAGCTGCTCAAAGCAAACCTCTGCGTGTCACAAACTCTTTGGGGCTAAGCCCAAGTGCTGCTGTGTGGGGCAGAGGGGCTTCTGCATCCACTGGTCTGACCCAGCTGCCTTTGGAGTCCCCACTGTCCTCCACTGTGTGTTTTACACCTCTCCAAACCCTCCAACAGAGTGTTTTGAACTGTACCAAGAGCAGCATGCTGAGGTGAGAGGGCAGTGACATTTCCAGCACCAGTTCCAACTGACAAAGTTCCTTTAATTCAACAAAAACCATAATGTGGCTGAACCCGCCTCCAGAGAATCTCCTGAGTTGGAAGAGACCCACAAAAATTGTCAGTCCAACTCCTGGCCCTGCACAGGAAAACCCCAAAACCCCACCACTCTTGGCTGGTTTGCCAGGATTTGCTTTGCCTCAGCCCATCACCAGCTGTTTGCCGAGGCTGTGGTTCCTTGGGAAGATCCTTGCTCGTGGGTGGCCTCCTGAGTGGCAGAATAACCCACCACTTCCTTCTTCCCCTGCTGTCCCCAGCGCGGGCGTCGGACGGACCGGCTGCTTCATCGTGATCGATGCCATGCTGGAGAGGATCAAGCATGAGAAGACAGTGGACATTTACGGGCACGTCACTCTCATGAGGTCCCAGCGTAACTACATGGTACAGACAGAGGACCAGTACAGCTTCATCCACGATGCCTTGCTCGAGGCCGTCGCCTGCGGCAACACCGAGGTCCCAGCTCGGAATCTCTACAGCTACATCCAGAAACTGGCGCAGATCGAGGCCAGGGAGCACGTGACGGGCATGGAGCTGGAGTTCAAGGTAATGGCTGCTGGCTGGGGAGGGCTCAGTATTCCTCCCCGGAGCGTTGTTCTGGCACTGGGGCACGGCAGACATGGAGCCTTTATGAGGCTGGTGGGAACTTTCTGGTTCCATGTTCGAGGTAATTACTTTTCTGAGTTATGCTGCTGCAGTTCCCAGGGGAGACCTGCCTGTCGCCGCAGGAGGCTCCTCTGGTCATTTCAAATCGAGATTGAATTTGCTCCCTCTTGTGTTTTTTAACTTTTTACTGCTATCCTAAAAGTTTTGCTTCGGTAAAGGCCTCAGGCTCTGTCCCCACCCCCCAAAAAAACGGGGCAGGGAGGGCACAGCGAGGGGGTAGAACACGCAGGGGGAGGTCAGTGTGCTGGCACGGGGTGAGGAGAACAGCCAGGCTGAGGAGGTGCTGTGCTCTCTGTGCCCTCAGCGCCTGGCCAACTCCAAAGCCCACACCTCCCGCTTCATCAGCGCCAACCTCCCCTGCAACAAGTTCAAGAACCGCCTTGTCAACATCATGCCCTACGAGACGACGCGGGTGTGCCTGCAGCCCATCCGGGGCGTGGAGGGCTCCGACTACATCAACGCCAGCTTCATCGACGGCTACAGGTACTGCTGCCCGGGCCGTGGCACCAGGGCTAGGGCAGCTCCGGGCCTGGGGATTGCATCTTTAGTGCTATTCAGGCCCAGAAAACATCGATTCTGGTTTGTAGGATCAATCACAGATTGCTTTGGGTTGGAAAGAAAGGACCTTAAAGTCCATCTCGTCCCACCCCCTGCCATGGGCAGGGGCACTTTCCACTAGACCAGGTTGCTCCAAGCCCTGTCCAACCGGGCCTTGGACACTTCCAGGGAGGGGGAGTCCACAACCTCTCCAGTTTCAGGAGTGGAACCCCTCCAGTTTCTAGTTCCAGTTCCTCCATAACCTCTCTAGTTCCCAGATCCAGGAATCCGGAATCGAGCATGTTACACCTTTTTCCATGTAGGGCACCATGGTAGAGCGAGCTCAGTTTACCCCTTGGAAGTGCTAATTAGGGAAAGCTTCACCATTGGCTGTTTCTCTTTGACCATTAGCACCAAAGGCACCCCCACCCCTCGCGCTGTTCTAGTTCTTCCCAAGCATTTCCATTTGCTGTCCTGCTCTCCAGCCTTTCCACGCATTTTCCAAAGCTTTCACCCAGGCATTTCTCCACCCCTTGACCCCTCCTCGCTCTGGGCTCTCCCCCAGGCAGCAGAAGGCCTACATTGCCACGCAGGGGCCGCTGGCAGAGACCACCGAGGATTTCTGGCGGATGCTGTGGGAAAACAACTCCACCATCGTCGTGATGCTGACGAAGCTTCGCGAGATGGGGCGGGTGAGTGGGGGCTGGGGGGGCTGGGGGGGTGATCCTGCAGGACAAGCACTAACAGAGACCTGTCTTGGCCCTGGGCAGGAAAAGTGCCATCAGTACTGGCCCGCGGAGCGCTCGGCACGGTACCAGTACTTCGTCGTGGATCCCATGGCAGAGTACAACATGCCCCAGTATATCCTGCGCGAATTCAAGGTCACCGATGCCAGGGTAGGTGCCGGGATGGAGCGCTTTGAACGTGTGCATGGGGAAGGGGCTGGCAGGAAAACAGGGTTTGGTGGGTTTAGCAGGGTTGACTCCTTAAAAAAAGGCTGAAGTGAAAACATTTTCTCTGGCAAAGTCTGGCATTATCAGTGGAGGAGAGCTTATAGAGTATCCTGGTTGGAAGGGACCCACAAGGATCGAGTGCAGCTCCTGCCCCGGCACAGGACCAGGTGGGGGTCGGGCTCTGCTCCCAGGGAACAGAGACAGGAGGAGAGGGAATGGCCTCAGGCTGTGCCAGGAGAGGGTCAGGTTGGATATCAGAAAGAATTTCTTCCTGGAAAGGGTGGTCAGGCATTGGACGGGGCTGCCCAGGGAGGTTTTGGGGTCCCCGTCCCTGGAGGTGTCCAAGGAAGGACTGGCCATGGTGGGCACAGAGTGGGCTCCATGGGCTGGGAGGGCTTTTCCAACCTCAGTGATCCTGTGACAACCCCAAGAATCCCACTGTGTACCCGAGAGCTCAGCTGTGATGAGGAACAGAACACACACACACACACAGATTGTACTTGAATATTTGTTCTTACAGATTGGAAGTAATTCCTAAGCTCTCTCACAGTCATGAGTCACTTTGTTAGAAACATGCCTGACTTTTGGATTTACTTGAGATGAGAGCAGAATATATTTCCCCTAAAAGCTAATAAAAACCTTGCAAAGGATTCTCTGCACCCTACAGAAAACGTGCTCTTCTGTGGCTGGAAGAGGAGCCACTGTCAGTCATGTTCAAAGGGACACATTCACTCCAATAATCTTCACTGATGTCAGATTTCTCATCCAAAGGAACGTTCAAATTTGTTTAGCAAATGTAACCCTCCCTTTCACAGCAGAGTCTTTGCTTTTGAGGTTGTCAGAGTATTCCAGAACCTGATAATTCAATTTGCAAGGCTGAGAAGGAGGATGCCTCATCAGTCCTCGTAGAACAAGATTTATCTTCCTGTCAGCTGTAATTCTGACACTCTGGCAACGCTTTGTGAAGATTGATAGAGAGGCCATCACCTCACCTTGACTGTTCCCTTGCTGAAGACTCCATCTGTGCTGTCTGCAGTGGTCAGAGCTTTCAGCACCTGCCAGGATATGGATCTGTGCTGACAGGCTGACTGGGGGAATGTCAACTGCAACATAAGCAGCTTCATCATGGTGGATCTGGATGAGAAATACGTGTGCACTTGCCTAGAACAGAGTTGGCTCAACTTTTTGTGCCCTTTAACAAATTAGCAACAGATTTTTTTTTAATTTCTTTTTTGCCTTTTCTGTTTGTTCTCACAACTCCAGGATGTTTTAACTATTCCTGTTTTTTCCCCCAGGATGGTCAGTCACGAACTGTTCGTCAGTTCCAGTTCACTGACTGGCCAGAACAAGGTGTGCCAAAATCAGGAGAAGGCTTTATTGACTTCATTGGACAGGTACACAAGACCAAGGAGCAGTTTGGCCAGGATGGCCCCATCTCTGTCCACTGCAGGTAGGCAAGTGCAAATGGAAACACCTCATTCATCTGGGGGTGCAAAAGGAATTGAAATCCAGGTATTTTCCCCCTTTCCAGCCCCATCTCTGCAGGCAGATTTCTTGGGGAGGGGTCAGTGCCAAACACTCCTGCACCCAAATTCATCTCTCTTCAGCCCTGGGCACTGCCCACAAGGCTTTTGACACTTTATAGTTAGAGGAGGGGTATAAAATGCTGATACTCTGGTAGTGTTTTTTTATATATACATATATAGAATGTATGTAATATATGTAATGTTTGACCTGCAAAGTTAGAAATACCCTTTTTGCCACCTTCAGCCCAGTTCTGCACCACTAATGTTTGCTGATAGCAAGAACTGCACCTCCCTCCTCATGGGCAGGAGAGGATGATCCGTTCTTCAAATCATTAAATTTAATGTTACATATTAGTACTAATGTTCACAGTGAATGCTGTTTAGCACTACCCAAAGCTTTTAGTTCTTTTCTATTTCACTTTCTCAAACATTTTTTGGATCAAACTCTGGCACATTGGCTGTTTCTGGGTATTTATCCTGGAGGACTGACCCAGGCTCTCCACTTCCAGCACGATCACAAGACACAGCTCAACCCTACCCCAGCCTCAGCCTTTGCAGGAGCACTTGCCCACTGTAACATGCAATTCCCTGGGGGTTTTTGTGTGTTCCTGCAGTGCTGGCGTGGGCAGGACCGGAGTGTTCATCACCCTGAGCATCGTCCTGGAGCGGATGCGTTACGAGGGGGTTGTAGATATTTTCCAGACAGTAAAGATGCTGCGAACACAACGACCTGCCATGGTGCAGACAGAGGTGAGGGGGGGGGGGGGACCCTGGCTGCCTGTCCAACGTCCTTCCTGCCCTTAGAATCATGGAATGCTTTGGATTAGGAGGGACCTTAAAGCCCATCTCGCTCCACCCCCTGTGCAGGGACACCTCCCACCAGGCCAGGCTGTTCCAAGCCCTGTCCAGCCTGGCCTTTCCGACCTTCACCAAACCCTCCCCTGGGGTTACTCAGCAAGCCCAGGCTGCACTGCTGATTTTACCTAAATAATACTACATAAATAAATAAATGCAAATTCCTATTATTATAAAGTCTGAAAGATTTCATCCCTGTCTGGCAGCCTCACTTCTTATCTCTTTCCCACCTCTGAGGTGGGGGGACTCACCTTCCTCTCAGCACAGCCCCCACTGGCTGTGGATCCCAACAGGGGAGGGGGAGATGAGATGTTTAGGCATAAAGGGAAGGGCTGGGCCTTCCTCTCCCAGGGGAGTCAGGGAGGTTCCTGCTCAGCTTTGTGCTGTCTGGAAAGCAGGACAGGGATCCTGAGGAGCCATTTCCCACCTCTGAAGCTGCTTCTCTTTGCTCTTGGCAGGATGAATACCAGTTCTGTTACCAGGCAGCTCTGGAGTATCTGGGAAGTTTTGATCACTATGCAACATAAAAAGCCATCGTTGTGCAGACTCTACCAACCACTTCAGTCCTGGAAGGCCTCTTCTGACCCAGGAGGAGCGCTTGAACTTACAAAACTGACTCAGAAGAAGTACCTTTTCATGTGGACAATGCATCGGGGAGCAGGGGGGAGCATTGGAAGGAACAGCCCTTGGGGAACTCCACGGTGTAACCTGGCCCGCCCCAGGAGCTGGGGGGGGCTGAGGGGCTGCTGCAGGTGGTGAACTGCTCTTTGTTACCTCAAGTGGTGTTCGCTGTGGAGGACATGTGGACATGGTGAAAACAGATCCAAAAGCTAAAACACACCTTGGGAAACGTTTCTGCTGGAGAAGGGAAGGAAAAAACCGACTTTGGTTACATCATTAGAGTTCAGTTTATTTACTAATATAGTTGGCAGTCTTTAAAGGAAGTCACTTGCAGAATTGAAGGCGTTCAGTGAAAGAAAAGGAACCAGATCTCAGAACTTGGGCAAACTTAGGGTCAGGAGTTCTTCTAGCTGGAGTCTTACTAACCTCAGTAGCAGCACTGGGAGGATTCTGGGCTTGCAGGCACCTTGCAAACAGCATTCATGGAATGCCCCTGCCACACCAGAGGTTTTATAGCTCACATTTTGAATACTTGGAACATTCCTCATTTCTTCTAATTCCAAAATTTATTTTTTAGGATATTTAAAATGATAGAGAAAAAGAGAGAGAAAGATGAAACCCCAGAGCTGGCTGTGTGGGGTGGCCCCCTCCCCTGGTGCAGTGGTGGGACCTGGGCTGGGCTCACTGACTGCTGGCTCTGCTCCCCTTCCCAGCACATCTGGCTTTGCTTTGAGCAGGGTGGGACACCCCGAGAAGAAAGGCAGCCCCTTCCCCAGGCTCTTTGCACATTCACCCCCCCCATTCCTGCTGGGAGCAGCTCCCTCCCAGGAGCCCCAGAAACCCTGGGAATGCTTTATTCCCAATATCCAGGTGGTCCTTGCTGCCAGCCCCTCACCTCTGGAGCCATGGGGAGCTACTCTCAGGACTGTCCCAGACCACGTCCCACCTTGGCACAGCTCCCGCGGTGCTCCCCATCCCACGCTGTCCCTGGCACAGCTCCCAACGTGCCCCAGCTGTAAAAGAACTGGGAAAGATCCAGGAAGGTGCATCCAATGGCAAATACTGTGAGTGGCTTTCTTTAAAGTATCGATGTAACTGTAACAAGTGACATTACCTTTTTTTTTTTTTAAATAGTGTATTTTTTCTTTTTTTTTTTTTTAAAAAAAGACAAAGAATATCAGTCAATGAATTTAAAAGAAAAATTTGCTTATTTGTTCATATTATGTTCAAAGACAGTCTATTTTTTCACTGTAGAAATGTTACGTGTAATGGCTGTGATATATAAAAATGCAGTGCAAATTGCTACTTCTACATATTGCTTTTCTACCATTTAAAAGGTTTAACTTGCTCATGTAAGAACAAAAATGTCCTTTCTCGATTTTGTTTTTATTTTATTTTTTCAGGGTTTTTTTTTGTGTTCTTTTGTTTCCAATCACAGACATATCCCAATGGCCCTGGAAGGGTGGGAGAGCAGCAGGTGTAGAGGTGGTGGCAGTGCCAGTTCCCTTCCCTTCAGCTGTGGCCACACAGGGCCAGGGCTGAACTGGGAGAGGCAACAGCACCAGTGGCTTAGGAGGGCTGGAGACAGAGCCCTTGCTTTGGAGCTTTGACACCCTTGAGGTGCTTTAACCCCCCAGCTCTGTCTGTGTGCTGGGTGTAGCTCAAATGCTTTCCCAGGTGTCCATGCCCAGCAGTTTCCCTGCACAGAGGACAGGATTTCTGGGAAAACACACACTGCCCCCAGCTCTGCTTGCCTCTGACTTTTCCCTTTTTTTTTTTTAATTTTTCTAGAAGGGGTAATCATGGCCATCAAGTGCTGCCCAGACACCCCCACACACCCATTTCCTGTCTTTAACTGAAAAAAAAAAGGAAAAAAAAAAAAAAAAGAACCAACTGAAAGGCTTCTTCGAGATTTTACTTATTTGTGTGAAAGTTGCCCAAATTTCTAAGTATGTTGCAGCAAAATCTTACTGGACAAGTTGGGGGGAGGGGGGAGGTTTTTTTCTTTGTATGAGAGCAAAGTGCTGTTGCTTTCACACTGTTATTTCAAACTGAAACAGTAAGTGGTTTTCATACCACGGTGTATGTAGATATATTGACTTTGTATTAAAGGAAGATTGTCTGAAGCCTGGCTGGGCCCCGTGTGTGGGGGGAGCGGGCAGGGAATGAAGCAGCTGCTCTGGGATGGCTCCCCAACCCTTCCTGCTCCTGCCCAGGGCCAGGTAACAGGTTGCTCTCCCTCTGCTCTGCTTATGCTCCTGCTAAAAATAGTCCCCTGTGCAAGCCAAATGTGGCTGCAAAGAAAGAGGCTCATTCGGGAGCTTTGGGCCAAACAGTGCAGTGGCACAGGCTCGAGTTTGCTGCTGGTCTGGTGAGGGAGGGGTGGTGGGAGCACAGCCAGGACTGGGACTATAACTGGGGTTTTAACCTCTGGTGATTGTTTCTGCTGCCTTGTCAGTGTTTCCCTGCTGGGGCACAAAGCTCAGCATCCCTGTGGGACAAGGGAGCAGGCCCACAGTCCAGGTGCCATCCTGGCTCAGGATGGTGGCTCTGAGCTACAGCCAAGGAGTGGGGAAACCCTCTGGGAATGAACAGGCTCAGAGCAGGAGCCACAGAAAGCAAAGGGTTCCAGGTGAGGGTCAGGGCCACCCACAGCAGATGGAGGTTCCCATGTCTGCACTGAAGTAGTCCAGGAGAGAAAGCAGAGAGCTGGAAAAGCCTGTGCCATCACCTGCAGAGCAACAGGGGGGTAAAGCCAAAAGCAGGAAACCTGAAACAGGCTCCCCCAGCCCTGGGAGTGTCCAAGGCCAGGTTGGACAGGGCTTGGAGCAACCTGGGCCAGTGGGAGGTGTCCCTGCCCATGGCAGGGGGTGGCACTGGATGGGCTTTGAGGTCCTTTCCAACCCAAACCATTCTGTGATTTGCTGCTGAAAACCTCTTGTCCCACTGAGCCAGACGCTGCTAAGCCAAGCCCCAGGCTTTCCCAGGTCTGTGTTCTGCATCAGGGATTCTTCCCTCTCTTCCCACAGCTGGGCTGGACCAGCACAGCCCACCCCCTCCCACCTACACTGACACCACCCAGCAGCAGCTTGACTCCAGCTTAAAGAAAAGAACAAAAAATTAATTAGCAAGTTCACACTAAACCATAATCAGCCATCAGGTGAGCTGAGAGCCCAGGGAATTACATCACCTCCAAAACGTTGTTACTCCATGTGATAGATGGAGCAGGGAGAGAGAGCCAACCAAACATCAAACAGCAACAACCCTGATGGCACAGGAAAAAAGGAGAAAGGAATAAAACCCAGAAATCTCCTGGTTTATAACCACGTCTCTTGTACGTGTGTCCCTCCAGGCACTCCTGGGAATAGTAAGGAGTTTTGAAAATTCATAATCTGGACCCAAAGATAATTTGTAGCACGAGTGGCTCCACAGCTCAGCCACACGACAAGACAGACGCCTCTGCCCAGCCCTCCAGGAGGGCATTTTTGATGCTCACTTTATGTTATCATTGAAGAAAGGAAAAACTGATCTTTCTGCTAAGCTCTCTTCCTCCCCCTCCCTCCTTTCCCCCCTACCTGCTCTCCCAGCAATGCTATTCCTGTCTCTCCCTGACGTTAATCACTCCCATCACTGCTCTCCAGGCTCTTATTTTGGCTCCATCCCTTTCTGAGCTGGCGTGACCATCCCCCGGGCTGAGATGCAAACCCCTTACAGAACTGAAATGAATTCCACACGGAGCACAGGAAGGTGAGTGACAAAGAGAATTGGAACAACAGCTGGGAACTAAGTAAATCTTTCAAAAAAACCCCCAAGCAACACCACAGGAAGCCAGTTAGGGAAGCAAACAGAGAATGAAATCTCACTGGAGGGGTAAGGCTTACTCAGAGATACAACAACGCCGAGTCCACACTGGCCCTGCAGCAGTGATGGTCCTACCACGGCTCCTCTCAGAAGGTCAAGGAACAGAAGCAGCATCCCTAGAATATCCCATTCCCATCTTTCCCTCCTGGTTTCCTTTGCATCTCTCCTTGGAAATGTAAAACCCATGAGCAGAAATTGCAGCAGAGTCTGTAGCAGCATTAAAGAACTTGGCTCCCTCCTGCTCCTCATACCAGGAGGGGAGAAAGAGCTTTGTGGGAGGAAAGAGGCAGAAGAGCCCTCCATCCTCAGCTGATGGAGACACAGAGATGCTCCAGGGCTCTCTGGGCTGGGAAACACAGCTCACATGACTCAGGGAAGGGCTGACTGAGACCAACAGAACCAAACTGTGCCAGTCCTTGCACTTTCAGATCCCTAAGGATTCCAGCAGCAAAGCCAAAAGGATGGTAAGCCAAGAGCAGAGACCACGAACGAGCTCCCCAGGGCAAGGAGGGGTAAGGGAGAACCTGCTGCCACCTGATCTCAGCTCCACAAACCCTCCTCACTGGAACACTTGCTCCTTTGACTCAGCTCCCACAAAACTTCATCACATCAGATAAGAGCAGGTTTGATGCTGAAGGCCAGGACATCCTCAGCCTCAGGACAGCACGGACACATGGAAAAAATCCACATGGAGCAGTCCCACTGATACAGCCTCTTACTGGAGAAAGAAGCTGCTGGAATTACATCCCAGTTATGGTTTGTGGATGTGACAGCCCAACATGCTGGAGCTGTGATTAATGGATGATCACAAGGATGATTCCAGGCTCTGGGATGTGCCTGGGTCACCCCGACTACCCACCCCGGCTGCAAAGAGCAAATGAAACAGGAGTTCTTGCTCCAAGCTCAGTATTCCGGGGCTCCCTGTGCCAGACAGCGCCAGCCTAAAACCTGGCACGTGGCTGACTTTTATTTTAATTAACCACTAAGTGATGGCCCATTAATGCCCGTTCCCAGCAGGGTGGGAGGGGAGGCTCTTGTTCCTTATTGATCCCGGGGTTTTTTCCCTCTCTCTGTCTCTCCTTTCTTTGTCTTTCACATGAGCTCTGACAGCTTTGACAGCGAGTTTATTAGAGATGTGAGCAGGGATGGAAGGAGTAAATCATTGCAGGCAGTATTTTTATAGAAAAGGGCTGTCACAACAGCTCTGCATCTACACGGACACGATTCCCCTGCCAGAGGAGCGGGGTTAAGGCATGGACATGGTTTTACAGGGGAATCTCAGAGCCCTTTGTTATTAAAGATGAGGAGGACACTGAGAACAGAGCCAAACCCATCCCTCCAGAGCAGGCAACAGCACTGGCCTTCCTTATGGAGCGTCCAGGGCTTATCTCAGCGCCTGCTCCAAGGAGCAGTATCCCCCAGCAGTGGATTCAGGCAAGAGCACCCCTGGCAGGCTTCAGAGCTGTCCCCAGCCCTGCCCAATGCTGGTCCCATCTCCAGGGACCCCAAGGTGAGCACCTGCATCACCCTCACAGCCCTGTGCAGCACCCCCAGGATCCCCCAGCATTCCTGCCGTCACTTCTATGCAAACCCTGCACAGGTTCTTCTCACAGTTTAATAAATGACTCTTTAAGCCTTTCCCTTTAACAAAACTTTATGCCATATCCAGAGATCAATCCTCAGTGACTCTGCTCGAGTGCAGCTGCTGGAAGGCCACCAAGCCCCAGGTCCCCCTTGCCAGGGCCATCTGCAGAGCCCAGACCCTGTCCTGGCACAGAATAACCACACCCTGCCTGCTCCAGCCCGGCCACCTCATGCCCAGCCAGCACAGACCCTGCATGTCCATCCCTGCACCTGACATGGGACATCCCAACAGGCCACGAGGGGCACCCAGACCCCCACAGCCACCCTGGTGCTGCCCCACTGAGCTCAGAGCAGCAGAGAGCCCTTCCCAGAGGCTCAGAAGAACGAGGCTTGTCCCACTTCCCATTTACACCGCACTGACCCTCAGTCCGAATCTGCAGCAGCCTGGAAGCCAAATCCCCGAGGGATTGATTTGCAGAAGCCCCCAGGCCCCTGCACAGCCCTAAACCAGGAGCCCCCTCCATCCCCTGCAGCAGAACAAAGGCTTTAAAGGAGCTGTAGCTGTAATTTACATTCCAGAGGAAAAGGAAAAGCTTTTCTTGGTTTACAGAGTTACCCAAGTGGCAAAGCAGTTCCCAGGCCAGGAGAAATTCCTCACGTTGCAATATGCTTTAATTATAGCACGAGCAGCAGTAAGAGACTAAGAAATCAATTCCTTCTCCTAAATAAGATGGTTGCAAATTCCAAGTCGGTAAGTGAACAGATGTAGAACTGAAATGGAAAAAGTAAATACCCTCAGAGGCACAGAGAAAACTGTCTTACTATCACTACAAGTTCATCCACTGGGAAAGGGATACAGGGAGCCCACTCCGGACTTGCTAAGGAGTTCAATCCCTTCCACTGCAGTCACAGCAGGCACCTGAGAGGCCCCGGCCCCTGCACTGCACCCACGGCTGCACATTCCCCTCCTCAGGAGCAAATCCCACCCTGGAGCACAATGGGTGTCATCACAGCCCCAGAGCCCTCACAGCTTCTGACACCTCACCAGGGGCTGAAGGAAAAGCCCATCCCAGCTCCCACTTTCCCCCCACCAGCTGCTCCTGCTCTTGGCACCACCCTGAGCTCATCCCACACCAACTCTCAGCACAGCCAGATCCACAGGGCAGCCCTTGCTCTTCCCAGGAGGCCAAACAGCCCACGAGCCCAGAGAGGAGCCCTGCCCACCACTGAAACCCCCTGGCACAGGTTGCCCAGAGCCCAGATGTGGCTGAAGCCTAAACAGCAGCTATTTAATAACAACACACTCTCTCCAACCATTTAATGTATTCACCCCAATCCATCTTTAATCTCCCTGTTTTTCCATTGTCTACTTATCCATCCACCCATCCCTAGAGTGGGAACCCCAGATCCCTTTGTGCTTTGCAGAGATCAGAGCCCGATGTTGTGCCTTTATCTCCTGAATCAGCGACACACACAATTCCCTCCAACCATTAAAGGGAGAAATTCCTGATTAAGGGAGTTTGGGCCCCATCCATCTGTGTCCATACCCGGCCCTGCATCCATACGGGCACACACACACATGCAGATGGCAGTCCCAGATTAACAGGTTACACAAGGGGTTTATCCCAGGCTTACTGAAGATAATAAACCCCTCTGAAAAAAAAAATTGTCCAAATGATTAGGGGAAAAAAAAAACCCCTTTTCTTCAAATACTTAACATTCTGCCTGAGCTGCATGTAAGGTGTTGTTCAGGAAATTGCTAAACATTATTCATTCAGGGCCCACTTCCACCAGGCCCTGTTCCCATCTTCTGGCTGGGAGAGCCAAACACTTCCCAGAAGAATAGCTTTTTTTTTTCCCCCAGGATTCCCCATTACAATAAACAGATGTCCCACTTGGAAAGCCAGGGATGGGTAAAGGGGGAGTGGGAGGAGCCCTTTGCTGGGCAGTTTTTTAACCCCTCTCAGATGCTTTGGGTCTGATTTTGGTAACAAGCTCCTGGTCTGGGTTCCCTGTTCCTCACCCCTCACTGTGACTCCAGGACTAGACCAGAGCAACTTCCTTCACTTCCCACAGCCAAATCCTTCAATACCTGGGGGAGCAGGAATACCAGCAAAGGGCTCAAGTGCTGCCAGGGACCTGCAGCCACAAGTCTTCCCAAAGGACACAGCGACAGCACATTGAACAGCAGAAACCTCCTGCTCGGGTCCTTAATCCATACAATCAGTTTAAAATAGATAAAACTGAAGTAACATTTTCTGCACTGTTATATTTAACAAACAGAAAAGGACACAGCAGAGATTTATCTGTATTCTCCCAAAATGTGGGGGAGGAAGGATGGTGCAGTTTGGGTATAAAACACATCCATCTTCACTTCCTCCAAAACACACCAAGAAATGAGCTGCTGGAGCATTTGCCTTGGGGGTGAGGTGCAAACCCTTCCCACAGCCCAGGCAGAGCCAGCACCTCTCTGAATCACACAGCCAGAAATGCAGTGAAATGACAAAAAAAGCACAAATGGTTAAAAAAAAACCCTCATCAGGCCCTGCAGATATTGGCTCCAGGGTATTTTTAGAGGCTGGGGAGGAGATGCTGAAGGTGCCTTCGGGGAAACCATGCCAGTGAATTACCAGCAGAGTGGACCTGAGTCTGCCCTGGGCCGTGGCGGGGTCTCCTGATGCCATGTGCTCCCCACAGCTCTGGAGCAGACCTGGAGCTACATCAGCTTTCCCACAGCACCACCAAACTCCCTCACAGCCTCCAGAAGCCTCCCGGTGCTTCACACCAGCAAACAACAGGGATGTGGGGGGTGAGACACTGATATGCCAACCCCCAGCCCTCCTGCACCAAGGGGGACAAACAGCAGGAAGGCAAAAATGCCCCGGAGGAAGGAGAAAGGAATAACACCAAAGCAGAACAGGCTGAGAGGGCTATTGCTAAGAAGCAGGTCGTGTTGTAGCTGCGGATCAACCACAGGGAATCCCAGAAAGATTTGGGTTGGAAAGGACCTCAAAGCCCATCCATTCCCACCCCCTGCCATGGGCAGGGACACCTCACACCAGCCCAGGCTGCTCCAACCTGGCCTTGGACACT
The DNA here is from genome assembly GCA_035583155.1 of Acropternis orthonyx. NCBI lineage: Eukaryota > Metazoa > Chordata > Aves > Passeriformes > Rhinocryptidae > Acropternis > Acropternis orthonyx. Next base: position 533,545 of record JAWWEU010000082.1, read on the forward strand.
TCCAGGGATGGGGCAACCACAGCTCCTCTGGGCAACCTGTGCCAGGGCCTGCCCACCCTCCCAGGGAGGAATTCCACCTCAACATCCCACCTAACCCTGCCCTCCGTCAGTCTGAAGCCACTCCCTTCTGCATCACTTCTTGTAGCACAAACTCCACTAACCTTGTCCTGCACCAGCCAGCCTCCATCCACAGCAAAGCCTCTGGGTGACTCCAAGCCCCTGCCATGGCTATCCTGGCACAGGCACAGGCAGAATGAAGCTGGAGCACAGCAGGACTAGAGAGGATCAGGACCCGAGGTCCTGCAAAGTGGCATCAGGTGTGTGTGGTTTGGGCAGCAGCAGCTGCAGGCAATTACTGTTCATCTGCTACAGCTGCCACGCAAGAGAAAGGGCCTTAAAACTGTTTAAGAAGAGCATTCCTAGAAAAATTGCTTTTCCAAAATGGAAAGAAAACTGGTTGTTTTATGAAATGTTACTAAGCCAAATTCAGCACTGTCCTGGTGAAGCACCAAGGTCTAGAAATGACATTCCTCTAAGCTGGACATTTATTCCACCAGTGAGACTTGGAGCTCTTCGCCCAGTTTTCCACACAGACCAATTCAACCTTAACCCACCGTGCCCTTTCCCTGGGCCAGTGCAGTGGTTTTCCAGCTTGGCTGGCATTCCCAGCCTGCACTGCAGTGAAATGGGACTAAATGAATTTGGGACATCAGGATGAGCTGCAGGGCAGTGCTTGTCCAAGAGAGCAGAGCTTTGAAAGTGACTCAAACAGGTGTTTTTAAACAAAGAAATCAGAAGGGACTTGCTCACCTTGGGCACAGAATCATTAAGGTTGAAAAAAAACCTCCAAGGTCATCAAGTCCAAAATTTGGTCAAACAAACCATCCACGGGTCTAATTCACAAGGCAGGTCAGTGTCAGAGGGGGAATCTTTCCATGTGTCATCTGGAAAGACAAATTTGACCTTCTGAAGCAGGAAGAAACACTTTCACAATTTCTTAGCCTCAAATGTCTCACTGCCCATCTCCCACCACCATCTCATCACACCCAACACCCACCCCTCACCCTTGGAGCTCTGGGATTTGCAGGGGGGGTGGGTTGTATTTTAGGGTATCCTCTTTTAGCTACAAATATTTTTAGGCTGAAACCTAAAGATAAATCAAACCAAATTACTATTCCCCCAGGAAAAGCAGATTCAAATTGCTGCGCAATTTTTTATCTAAATAATGTTTAAATTTTAAAAAGGGGGGAGAAAAAACTAATTACATCTTTGTATGGAAGATCATAAATCACGTAATTACAATGGGAACCTCTGCATCTTTCCAACAGACCAAAAGCAGACTACACAAGTTCTTATCTCATTAGTGTTTAATTAAGAATTATGTTTGAGCATCTTCTTTTTAATTATCACAGAGCCCAGATGACTTCTAATCTCCTTTTTACCCAAAATGAGGGAAGGTGCAGTCCAAAACGGGCACTAATGAATTTACAATTTGCTCTTTGGGGAACTTTAATAAAATTTCCTCCACAGAGAAGATTAGCACTGATAAAGTGAACTTCCAAAGAGAACATTTGGTTCCTTTCAATTAGCATCACACGACTGTCAGGAGCTTATGAAGGGGATGCTGAGGTGTTACTTTTTGGGGCAGGGATGGGAGTTTCACACCTGGTTCTGTGACCCCAAAACACAGCCCGGGGGGGGGACAGCAGTGATGGGGGAGCAGCAGAAATCAGCACCTCCGTCTGCAAATGCTCCCAGGCCTGGGAATGGCTTCTTGCCCTTCAGGTGAAAAAACCAATCAGATTACAATAATTTATCCCTCACTGAGCACAGAAATCTTAACCAACATCAGAAGAGAAAATCTCGGGAAAGCTGTACCTTCTGGGGTTTTGCTGTCTCCGGATAAAATCCGTTTCCAGAGGCTGCAGGGGCTTTGTGCCCACTACAGCAGAGCAGGAGGCAGAGGATTCCTCCAGCTCCTCAGATCACAGAATCA
>JAWWEU010000082.1:535640-601999 GCA_035583155.1 Acropternis orthonyx
CCCAGGGATGGGGCAGCCACAGCTTCTCTGCCCAACCTGTGCCAGGGCCTGCCCACCCTCACGGAGAGCAATTCCTTTCCAAAATCCCGTCTAACCCTGCCCTCTGGCTGTTTGAAGTTCCATTTCCCTCCTCTAAACATCAGGAGAAACTTTTCCCCACCAAAATGTTTCCTCACCGAGCTGTCTGCCGTGCTGCCCATTGCCACCTGAGGTGACAAGCTGCAGAGAACACACACATATATATTTGCCCAAGCCCAACACACAGCAAACACCTTTTAATTCAATTGGTTGAATCGACACGGAGAGATTATTAGTTTTCAGTAAGATTTGATTCAATTAATTAGCCTGAAAATATCAGCACAGCCAGGCAAGCAAAGAAAAACAGAGATAAATCCCTGCCATGGTGCTGCTTCATCTTTTAAAGGCAATTAACTCTTAGTTATTAGCTTTTAATTAGGGAATAATAATGACACCATTAATACAGTTTATTATACTTGTCAGCAGACAGCTGTTCCAACCAGATTCTATTATCAGATCTTGGAGGCTTTTGTGTGCTCCTTGTTCAGGGGGGGGAAGCAGAGCCTTCCCAGCCCTGGCTGGGGGGCGGTGGGTGCAGCCCCCAACACGCAGCCCAGCGCTCTGCCCCGAGGGGATCCGGCCCTCACCCCACCCCCTTCCCAAGCAGGGATGCAGAAGGAATATGAGCTCCCTCCCACGCTCCAAAGGCGCCCTACGTGATTACCAGGGATTTGAGTGTTTTGTTCAATAGCCATCGGGAATGGCTGTTCTCCCCCCGAGGGTCCTGGGGGCAGCAGGATCCAGCCCTGACTCTGCATTTGATGGCTCTCTCCCGGTAATTCCCATGCTTTCCTGGAGGGGGGAAGGCTGGAGCTGTGCCAAAGCTGGTTTTACACCTCACCTCACAACGTCTGAGATGGATCTGAAACATTCCCAGTGCCAAAAGATTCCCTGGTTGGGTTTGTTTTCCCCCGAGCTCATCCCCCCCTTTGGTAGGGCCGTGCAGAGCAGAGATGATTTGGCAACAATCAATCACTTGAAAGAAATGAAGCGTTTGGAATAATTCCGTCCATTCCTAATGTCGCTCCACCCCCCTGCCAGGGGCACATCACGACTCACTGGCAGCTACCAGGGCTGCCAGAAGCACCGTGGAAGGCTCTTTTTTTTTGCCCCAAATTTACCCTGAAACTGTAAACGTCCAATCCTGCAGTAAGAGCCACCACCTTGGCAGTGCCAAATGCCTCAGGTTTGCATTGAGGTTTTCTTCTTTCAGTGTCTGCTGAGTCACCAGAGCAAAACCTCCAGAAGGCTGGCGCTTACACAGCAAACCAAATATTCCTGTTATTTTTCCCATCATCCTGTTTCACTGAGTCCAAGGCAAAGCTGTGGTGTCCACCCAGCAGAGACTGGAAATCATTTCCAGGGCACCAGCCTGTCTTCACTGTTGTTTATTATTCCTTTATCACACAGGAATTAATCTTACTCCTAATTATGCATGCAGGATGCCACAGCAATGCAAGAACGCAATGCCATACATTTCCCTGATCTACTTTGGAGTTAATAAATCACAAAAGCAAAAGTAAAATGTTCTGCTGGGTTCCACTACCTTGGTTTTAATTTGTTTTCCTTGCCCTGGACTGGAGGAAGCCCTCAGGGAAACCCCAGGAGCTTCTTGCACCGACAGCCTGCCCATGGAAGGCATTTTCCTCCTCCTCTCCCAACACAGAGCAGGGAAGAAATGAACCTGGGGTAGGAATAAAGCAGCTGGAAGAACCTATTTGCAATTTTCTACAGGAAAGCAGAGAGTTGTTAAATTGAAAGCAAAGCTGTTCAGAAGGAAAAACTCCCACTGAGAACTGAGGTAAAAATAAGAAGGGAAAGTATGGCAGGATTAGAACCGTGCACACCCAGACTGAGGAACTGCGGCCCAGAGATCTGCACTGAAGGGAAAAGGAAATGGTAGGAGGAACACCAGTGGTGGGAAACTACACCAGGGCATGGCAGCTCCAGGGGCAGACGGCCTGGAGTGCTCCAGAGCTTCCCAGGAGCTAATTTTATCCCTGTTTTCACCCCTCCTGACAGGTCCCAGGTGCGATGCTGGAGGCGTTCGGCGCATCTGTGTCGGCAGCTCCCAGACCAAATTCCCTCTTCCTTCACACCAGTGACTAAGCCTGAATATTTTAGGAGAAACTGTTGTAGATGTCTCGGTGCAACGATAAAAACTTCTCAGCTGAGGGGAATTTTTGTGCTCCAGGCAGAAGTTGGGAGAGGAAAACCAAGGGAGAAATTGAATTTCAACAAACTTCATCTCTAAAATTCATCTGATGCCTGAGATCACGAGACACTTTGGGCTACTCTGCCCACACAGCAACAACAGCTTGAGGTGAGGGTGTACAGGGACTGAATCAGTGCCCTGGTAGCACGAGCACCACCAAGAGCTTGGGGCAACTCACCTTTGATTTAAACACCACTCGAGGTGGCACAGCCACGCTGGGAGGGAAGAGCAGGTTGCAGGTCCACAGAGGAGGATGGGTTCCTCCTGTTCTTTAGGGAGGAATGTCCATCAGATGCATCCAAAAGGGATCCCCAAGAGCTTGGTGGCAGGAGGGAATTAACTTACCTGGAGCTGTGCAAGTGCAACTTCTCTGTGGGTCCAACTCACCTTCCTGGCAGTGCCGGCTCAGCTGACAAACCATCCCTGCCCTGTGCTGAGCTGGGGGGCCCAAGTCCCTCCCCTGGACACACAGGAACACCACACATCCAAGGTGGGCAAATCTGCGGAGAGAAGCAAAGGACAGCCCAGTTAATACTCTGCTATTCTCAGTTTTAAGAGGGGATAAGGGAAGAAAACCCCTCTGCAGCCCAGGGCCTTCAGGGACCCCAGCTGAGGGCGAGGAGTGCTGAGATCCTGCCCCAAGCTGCCCATCCCAAACCCCATTCCCATGTCAGTCTTGCAACAGGGGATTGATTTCCAATTTTACTGCTGCTCTTGCTATTATGCAGTAATTATGGCAGGAAATAGCAGCATATCAGAGAGATGACACTGCCAGGCCCCATCCATGTGGCACCAGGGGGCTGGAAAGACCCAGCCATGCCAGGGGCTGGACAAAAGAAACCCAAGGAATGGTCCCTTTTATTGGGCTTTTGGTGAGGGGAGAGGGAGGAGTGTGAGATTAAAAGTACTCCAGTCTAGGAGCGGGAGCACCTGAGCCAGGTTCAGTGGAAACTGTGCCCAGAAAACCCAGAGGGAACGGAGCAGTGCTTTGTTTCCTCTCTTTGCAGTCAGTCCCCTGCTGAGAGTGAAATATTGCAGAGGTTGTGGCAGTGCTGTTTGGTCTTGGTGCTTGGAGAGCAAATCTTTTAAAAACATTAAATTACATCCTGAGTCAAGGGAAGCACCTACAGTGTAAATCCCAGTGGGGTTGGGAGGCTCAGCATCGGGGTTCCCTTCCCAGCTTTGTCACACAACAAGGAACCCCCCGGGCAATGGTCAAATAAAGGAGCTTCAGCCTCTGCTGCCGTGTCATGGAATGGGTTGGGTTGGAAGGACCTCAAAGCCCATCCAGTCCCACCCCCTGCCACAGGCAGGGACACCTTCCACTCTCCCAGGCTGCTCCAACCTGGCCTTGGGCACTCCCAGGGATGGGGCAGCCACAGCTTCTCTGTCCAACCTGTGCCAGGGCCTGTCCTAAGTCGATGCTGCTGCTCCCTGCAGAGCTCCCCCAGGACCAGCAGGTACTTCACCTCTCAGGCCTGAGCACAAACATCTCAATCCCAGCTAGAAAAAAAACCAATGAGGACATCTCTTACTACCAAGAAAAACTGCAGGGAAATTAATTTGGACAAAATGGACCAGGGTCCTTGATTTGGGAGTATCACAGAAGTGAGAGAAATCACGGCGTTTAACAAGCAGCCAGTTGTGTATAAGTGAATTAGTGAAAAATGTGATGATAAATTGCTCCTGTAAACCAGAACCATCCCTGGGCACTGGGATCTCACACAGTTGTGCACAGGCAGATTTTTCACTACAGGCTGACAAAAATCTCACACTAATCAGCCGACCCAGGCCACAAAGCTCGTGGATTGCAGTGCTAATTCCATGTTACAGCTGAATCCCAGATTAATCAGACATGCCGTGCCTTCAGCTCCAAGTGGCTCTGAACTATCAAAGCAAGAAAAAGCAGGAAACCTCAACTCCAATTAGAGCCATGAGGAAATCAAACGTGCACCCCGACCCTTCTCCCACCTCGGTGCTTCTCCAAGGAGAAAAATGCCCAGAGACCCTTCTGTACCTGCACTCAACCCGGATTTGATCTGTTCAGTCAGGCACATGAATCCCTGCCCTCCTCCACGGCAGCAGCATCTTGGCTCGGACCGTGGCTAACTGACCATTCCCTCCTAATCAAAGACAATTTGCTGTGTTTTCCAGAGATGGCTCCGTTAAGTGAAGCAGATGAGCAGTGGATCTGGCCATTTATTTATTTTTAAACCCTGATCTGGGGCACAGGGGAGGGTTTCACTCCTGTTTCAGAGACAGCTTGGCCACGAGCTCATTTGCTGGGGGATATTAGCAGCTGGCATCTGAAATGGCAAGGCTGGGGTGCAGAGGTAAGCCAAAGTCAACTGTGCTGAAACAGAGCCAAACTCCTATTTATTCCACAGGAAAAGTGGTTAAGCTGTGTCATTCCAAACAGTATTTGCACAGTGACCTTTACGTTTCCCCTCTTGGAAACTAAAAATGTAATTGTTTCGCTGCCCTCATACAGAATAAATAACTCCTAACAATTTGCTGTTGGTGAGCAACTAACCCAAGGACTTCTCTTCTTCTGCCATCAAAGCTGCCAAATCATTCTGTGTCAACAGCTCCAGCTCATCTGGGTCTTGGTACCGTGCCAAAATTGCCTTTGTTTTGTGTATGTGCCAGCACAGTTGTTCATGGGACAAGGAGCAAGTGATGATCTGAACGTGGGGCTGGAAACCAGGAGCCCACTGGACCTTCCTTTGGAGTGTTTCTGTTGGAGTCTCAAGAGATTTGCTCCACCTTTATTCCCCTTGGCAAAGTGCAGGAGCACTGCAGGTATCACCTGGATCAGGTACTCTTGAAGTACATCACAGCATTTAAATTTCACAGGGTTAAACTCATTTTTCAGGGTCTCCTCACTGGTGAGCAGGGACAGGCCCCGGGGAACGGCTGGAGTCGTGCCAGGGGGTTGGGATGGATCGCAGGAAAGGTCCTTCCCCCAGAGGGCGGTGGGATTTTGGAAGCCCCTCTGGCTCTTCAGCAACCACAGTTCTCTCAGTGAGCCAGATGGAGCAAACCCTGGACCTTGGACAAAAACACATTGCAAACCTGGTTCTTAATTTTGGGAAGGGGTGCAATGACAGACCTCTGCTCCTGCCCAGACACCAGAGAGGAAGGGAACGACCGTCTTCTTCATCAGCCTCAGCTTCTCTTGGCTCAGATTTATCAGCCACCTCCTCCTGCTGTACAAAAGACTTTAAACTTAGAAATGAAGAGACTTCAACCCCCCAAAAAGTGTCATTCTGAAATGCTCAACAGCCTTTAATTCATTTTGAACCTAGAGGCAAAGAAAAGAAGGCAAAAAATACATCACAGCCTTAATCTAGGGGGAGAAAGAAAAAAATCATTATTTTTATAGCACATAATCAGACATTTACAAATATATTTCATTGGAGGAAGGGGTAGGAATGTGCATTTCCTATTTCCTTTTCAATAGTCTGGTGCCCAGAGGGCATCAATATGGCCATTACCCCAAATCTGCACAAGTCACTCCTAAACCAAAGGGAGGGATCTAAAAATCAACAAAAGAGAGAAGGCCCTTGCACAGAGAAAGGGCATTTGACAGTTCCAGGTTCATGTTTCAACATAACTCAGCATCTGAGTATGGGGGGAGGAAACACACTTTTGTTTTTACATTATAAATAGTATTTTTAAAAGGTACTACTTATGGATACAGGAATGGTGCTATTGCAGTCAGGATTTCAACATGCAGAGGAAATTCCCCAACAACCACTCATCCCCCCTCCCACCCTCCCCTCCCACCTGCAAAACAAAAAATCCTCTGCTGGTTAAATTTCTCTTTCAATTGTTTTAAATATTTCTCTGGTGGCCTGGCAACATCCGTAGTCTTTTATACAAGAAAGTTTTCTATTAAATCCTATTTGAACCGACAGGAGACAGCTCTGTAGGAGGAACAACTGAGGCTTTGAAGAACCTTGCCAATTTTTGAAACTTTTATTAGTCTCAGTTTGGTTTTACTCGTGGAGACATCTACTGAAAACGTCAAAAAGTCAGAAATTAAAAAAACCAAAACACAACCCTGTTTTTCGAAGGCCTTACAAACACACACGCAGCCACACACACAGAAAATAACCCGTAGCAGAGGGAGGAGGAAAGGCTGGGAACTCCAATCCTCAAGGGAGAACAAAACCAAAGTTAAAAAAAAAATTAAATTGCTTTATTCTATCTCCACTCTTTCACTAGGACAGTTTAATACCCACGGAGTCTCTTAAGATGCTAATCTACCATCTGCCAGCCCACAAATCCTTCCCACTTATTCCCTTACAGATCCAGCCAGTACGTTGCTTAAAAAGCCTCTCCCCGGAATAAGGGCCACCTTGCAAAGGGGCTTAAAAAAATAATAATAAACCCCAAGAATATTGTCTCTTTCCACCCAGTAATTTCAGGGAATTGAGGGGCAAAGGCTGCGGCGCCGCGCTGGGGGCCCCGGGGCGGGCATGGCCCTCCGCCCTCGCCCACCTTCAGCCCGGCCCCTCCGCAGCTCTGGCCTAGCACTGCCTTGTCCTCTCCCTCTGAATTGATTGAGGTCCTCCCAAAGAACGTGGAAGACTTTCCAGTGGCTCCAGCAGGGTTTGGATCGGGCTCTTTCCCAAACGCTGCTCCGCAGCAGCTCTTCGGCCAGAGGAGGTTCCAAGCGTCCCCGTGGGAGCTCTGCCCACTCAATACTTTAGGGTTTGGGCTTGCCTTTAATGCTCGTTCAATCCTCAGGGAACTGAGTCCAACCAAACGCAGGGCTCGCCTTCCTCTTCCCCAGGAGCAACTCAAAAGGCTCAGTCTTTACGTAAGTAAAGGATGTCACGACAATCAAAGATGGTTGGGGAATTTCTCCTTTAATAGGATAAAAGAAAAACATACAAACACCTCCCAGGCTTCTGTCATGGAATGATTCTCACACTGTAAGGAGCACAACTCAAAAAAAAATAATAATTAAAAAATAAAAATAAGGAGACAAAGAAAAGGGGAAGGTTCCTAAGGGAGACGTGCCTACCAGAGAGCCGGAGCAGCCCCTCGGAGCTCTCGCCTGCAGCAGGAAGGGGATGGCTCGGAGGGAACTAACACAAGCAGCAACAGAACACTTGCCAAAACAGAGTGGCATCTTGGAACCAAAAGCCATGCTGATCTCGACCTAGAAAGCAACTGTGATGGCAAAGATGGGGAAGGAAAATGACCAGAATGGCCCAAACTTGGCCATTTCTGCCCTAAGTGCCGTCCTGGTGACGTGGCAGCGATGCCCACGCCTGTCCCAGGGTTTTAAGAGAGCTAAAGGTAAGAAACATCCCAGCTGTGCCACATTTCTTTCCCCATCTTCCCCAGCTTACAAAGAAGATAGTGTTTCTTTACAAAAAAGAGAACCCAGAACGTTCCAGGACATCTGTTCTTGCACTCCCTCTCTCCAGTGTAACATCAGTCACAATTCACTTGGAGGGGAGGGGGAAGGATTTCATTTATTTTCTGTTTTAAAGCCATAATCTAGAAAAATGTTTTGTGGAAACTTTTGTTTTCCCGTTTTTGCTTGATTTTTTTTTTTTAATAATGCTCATTCATAGAAAACTTCACAAAGGTGACGTCTCTGTACAGAAAACATGATTCCAAAGGCTGCTTCAGTAGTCAATGTAATAGCACCTTGAAAGACAAAAGTTTGACAGGTTTGAAAAAGTCATTTTTGTGAAATTTTAACCCTTTCCAAGCCTCATAAAAAAAGACCCAGTCACAAAGCTCCATCTGTAGGAACTCTTCCAAAGTCTCCGTGGGAAATGCTGTCTGCAGGGTTTTTCCAAGCTCCCCACTCTCTTGGGCAGCAACACCTGGCAAGGTCGAGGTAGGATGGAGCCAGACAGGGCTTTCCTGCAGTCCAAACCAAGAGGGGATGAAAGAAATTCACAGCAAACTATTGCACAGGGCTGGTCTTCCACTCCACAGTTTCCCATTTATTTTTAACACGAACTCAAAAAGGGTTAATTTAAGATTTTTTTAATGAATCCTGGTTAAAACATGTTGCTCTGAGTCCCAGGCTGGTACTGTGTCGTCTGCAAGAGGCTCTCCATAAAGGCCAAGTAATCTGGGTTCTGTCCATATTCCTCTGGATTTCTTGAATTCCCCAGCCGGGGACGCTTGGCTGGTCTCACTTCATCTCCCAGAAATACATCTTCCTGAGGGGCCCCAGTGCTGAGGGACTGCAGGAGACACGAAATACAATCATTAGGGGCACAGCAGGAAAACAGGGAGAGAATCACGGAGCACACCAGCAGAACAGGGAACAACCTGGGTCAGGGCATTCCTGTAGAAAACAACTCCAAAACATGCAAAACACGTGGCTGGAATCAAAAATTCTGGGCTTCTGGAACCAAACTGGAAGGAGAAACCCTCAAGTTGTCTTTTTTTCTGCTTCGGACTATCTTTCACTTCCTTGCCAATCCTCTCTTTCTGCCTATTCCTTCTCTGCCTCTTCTCCCAGTAGTAGACACAAAGGAAATTGGGCCTTCCCTAATGCCTTTAAAAACGACCCTCAGGAAGCATTTGGGGATCACTGCACAAACAGTTCCTGCTCCTCTTCCTGCTCTCACACTCCAGTGAGGTGCATTTCACTTGCTTCTGCTCAAATGAGATGAGGCGGCACCACTGTGGTCCCTTCCAGCCTTCTCCATCCTGGGATTCCTTGCTGGAAATTCTGCCCTATGGCTTTGCCCCTTTGTGCTCCTGCCCTACAGCATCCCCTCCACACAGCACGGGCAGCAGAAACACAGGAGAAAAGCTTTAGTTTTCAACCAGACTTGAAGCTTTCTATTCCCTTTACTCCCTTTCCAGCTTGCATTCCTTCCTCTGGAACTGTTACAAAGCCTGATGTCTCCACTGAACAGAACATGCTTCTTTCCAAATCCTGGATTTCAGGGCTTCAATATGTTGTCTTTATTATTAGATAAGCTTAAATAAACTGGAATATTGTGCATGTCTTACACAGTGCTGCTGTGGTGCTTCTTTACCACCAGAAGTCCTTTGAGGATAGCAAGGTAAATTATTATTATTAACCTCTAAAATTTAGGCCGTGAGATCTCGTAAACACCCTCAAAGGAGATGGAGAAGCCATTAGGGCTGTATCACAGAGAGCATTTTACATGTGGGATTTTTGGGGTAAAACCCTTGCAGATTTCACAGAAAAGAGAACAGAAATTTCCTCCACCCTGTCCTCAGTGCCCCCCAGAGCTGCCTGTCCCTGGGCCACCTCTGACAATTTCCACCTCACGTGCCTGCTGGTGCCACAGATCCACAGGGAGCACTGGTATAACCGGTGTGTTGTTCCTAAGGGAAGGTTGAATCATCCTCCTTTGGTCTCTTAAAAGAGACAGACCCCAGGACCTTGTCACAGGTTGCCTCTGGACCCGTCCCTGTCCTGCAGGGCCTGCCAGGCAGACATTTAGAATGAAAGAGAAAATGGAATATTCTCCAGGCTCATCATTTGTTTAAATGAAATGGCTTTAAAGGTTAAAGCACCAGGTTTGAAAACACCCAGCAAGTCTGGAACCAAAAAAGCTTTGAAATAAATCCCTCATCTCTTCTAGGCTCAGTAATTCCACTGTATGCACTTAAAGACAGCCTGATCTTGTAGATTAAGAGATTTATAGGTAAGAGCTACGTTCTAAACCTCCTGTTTGGTGAGAAAAGGGGGTTTGGTCCCAGGGTGATAAATCAGTTCTCCAGAAAGCACTGAGCTGTAGCCAAGTTCACCTCACATTTGGACAAAATGACTCCATGTAACTAAATTCATATGGTGTAAAATGATCTGAACATAATCTTTTAACCAGAGCAAATAAAAATGCGATCTGAACATGTGCAAGGGAAAATCATTTCTGTGCTTCTCAAGCATTCACAGCAAGGATTACTTCTCCTTTATGGATTTGGGGAATGACAAGTGGCTTTACAGCCACAGAAATTGGAGGCTGCATTCACCTAATGTCTAAAAAATACATGAGGAAGATGTGAAGGGGTTGTGCAGCCTACAGCTGGTTCAGTGCTGCTCTTTGGGTACCCACCAGGCGAGACTTCACTCTCTTGGGAAGCTCCTCCTCCAAGGTGTAAATATCCCCACGCTTTACCATTAGCTGAGAACCATCTTCAAACTCCACCTGCAGAGAGACAGAAGAGGAAATCACAACTTGGCCTCCACATGTCCAGCCCTGGGATGGTCCATTCCCAGCCTGTGCCACACCTCTGGTCCCTTCAGGGAATACCAAGGAAGTATCAGGGGCCAGATCCCACGATCCTGTTCTTGGCACTGCAGGACTCCAGGATTGCTCTGGAATGAACATTCCTAAGCTCTACTACAGATGCTGAACCCAGAAAAGTCCTGCTTTCAGTGCTGTCCAGTCACCTCTGTCTTATCCAGCCCGAGTGGTTTCATCCAGTGCTCCCCTGGATCCCAAAATACCTGCAACTCCAGCTGGCCCAGCACCTCTGCTCCCCTCTCCCACTACACATTTCTACTGATTTTTGATTAACATCCTGGAAAAAAGCAGTTTTTCACTCATAAAAAAAAGCAGCCCTGTATTCAGGCCAACATGGTAATAAGAATTTCTTTCATCTTAAACAAAGCATTTTCACAGGTCACAAGGAAACAACTCCAGCTACTGAAGTACATTTGTATTTCAACCAGCAGAAATAGTCAGCCAGGTACAAAAAACTCCTCCCATCAACCCTTTTTGCTAAACACTGATTATATCATGAATTATGCATCAGATGTTCCAGGAATGTTTATTCATGGGAAACGTGCACAGCAAAATGTTAAAACTATTAAAAGTTTCTAAGAGGTTCTTATTTCCTTTGCTCAAGACTTTAATACACTTTTCTGGATAAAGCCTAGTTTAATAGGGTGTCAGGCTCAGGCTGCACAAAGCCAGAAGGGATGAAGCCCCTGTGCTCCCACCTCCTCCTCCTGTCCTGTCCTGCTCCAGCAGCTCATTCCTGCTGCAGGCTCAGCACTCCCACCATGGAGCAGCATCCATGAGCTGGGATAACTGTGCAGAGCCCAGGCTCTGAAGAGTGAGCTCTGCTGGGGGTGGGTAAGTTGGTACTGGTCCCATTTACACCCTGGTTTTGCAGAGCACCACCGTGGAATGGAGTCAGAAGGGAACAGGAATCACAAGGAGTAAGAGGCAAGACACCAGCAGATCCCCGTCTGCCTTTTCCATGTCATGAGCTCAACTTCAAGGAGAAAGGCAGCATGTGGAACTGAGGGCAGTCTCAACTATCAGAGTGGCTGGACCCTGATTATTTAAGTTCCAAATCACTGCTACAGGTTAGATCCCTGTTAGAGCAACCCATGGGCTGGACCCCCAGGCCACAGCAAGTCACAGGACAGTTGGCTGGGCCCAATTTTTAAAAAAATACACACGTCCAGCCTTAGCACACCAAACCCAGGCTGGAGCTGTGAACTGGGAGGCTACTGCAAAATAAGCCAAGTTTAAAATGCAAAGCTAATCCAGGCTAATCCAGCTCCAGACACCAGAGGACTTCAAGTAGGGCACTTTTGGTCTGATCTATAAGGAAAAAGGCAAATTCATTTGTATTTTAAAAGCAGGTACAGTCTAGACCTGTGCCTATCCACACACCCACAATCTGCCCTAGGAAACCTTTCCCCTGACCCTGTTTAACGCCCTGTTTGACTTTACCCTACCAGCAGTATTCACTCCAGGAGGCAAATTCTCCTTCGTGACCAAGTGTTCAACACTGGGGAGCTGCACAATCCCAGGAACCATCAGACACGTTGCCATGACGTCCCTGGGTCCTCACCTGGTAAATCTGACTGATCTGGGCTGCAATAAACTTGGCCTTGTAGATGATTCCATCCGTCCACTGCAGCTGAACCAGCTCCCCCTCCGAAGGGGGTCCCATCTGGATGCAGTCCCTGCTCTGAAGACGGAGTGAAACAGGTCAGAGGCACAGCACCAACACAGCCCAGAACCAGAGATGTGTTAAAACCACTGCTCAGGGAAGCTGCTACAACAGCACTGTAATTAGGTACAAGTTTCTACCCTTGGGATTGATCGTGGGCATCTCAAACAAGACCAGTGTGAGAGACTAGGAATCAGCACTGGCACCTCTCCTGCTGACAGCACCCATTGCCCACTACAAATCCCAGAGCAGCACATCTCCTGTATCTCAAAAACAAGCAGGGCAGCTCAGTGACTCGCTGGCACAATCAGGAAGGGAATGCATGAGTTGACAAATCAGCCTCTTCTAGACATTCCCTCTATTAAGTGAGTTCCCTGTTTTGAAGCAGAAGAGCTCACAATGTGCTTCCCCCATGAATCACACTTGTCAGTTGAAAAATAAGATTATTCAAGCACAAAATAAAGAGGACGAAACTTAAAAACAAACACTGCTTTCCGTGAAGTCATCTGCATTCAGCAGAATCACATCTTTGTCAAGGAACCAAAAAATAAATGAGATAATGTCAGAACAAGAACTGTAATGAAGAGCGGGATGAGATTTCCTAAGCAAGCAGCAACTTCACTTTTTAATTTTCTTTTTTTTCTTTTTTAAGTTTACTTTGCGTTTCCAGCCCAAAGCACACAAGAGGAAGGCACAAATCACGCTTGACACTCATGTATAGCACAAGGGTCTCCCCAGAGCTGCTTACAATGATGCTTTCGGGGTAAACGTTGTCGCTGTAGGAACCGTCGTCGAAGTTGACCTCGTAGAAGGTCTGTGTCGTTGTGCCGATCACGCGGCACCGGTAGTAGAGCCCGTTGCGGTTCTTTGTGATCACAGTCTGCCCCAGGGCCACCTCCCTGCGGAACGGCACCTGTGGGACGGGGAAACACCTGCAACCTCCAACTGGAAAAGCAGCACGTTCCCAACTCGGCACATTCTCCGATTCTGCAATCTAACCCCCCCCCCCGCCCCGCCAAAACAAACCAGAAGCCCCAAAAAGCCCAGAGCCAAGGGCCTACACTGTGGTTTGCTGCTTTGTGCTTGAAGCAGGTGATGGACACGACGTAGGGCCAGTCGTCCGGCTCCATGGGCACCCCGGCCGCGTGCGCGCACGTCACATGGAAGGAGGTGGAGCAGTGCTCATAGGAGCACTGGATGCAGGCCCCGGACACCTTCTTCATCCGCTTCCGACAGTACACACACCTCTGGAAGGAAACAGAGCCTGGGGTTACACACACACACACAGGCCACAGGTCCGAGGGGAGTCCCCGGGATGTGCCCAGGGCACAGCAGCCGCGGGCACAAGTGACGGTTGGTGTCAAGAGGGTGGTCCCACACTGACAGGATTGTCCACGTACACCTGCCTACAATCACTGTAAGCCAAAGCTCACCATTCCCTAAGCCAGGACAGCAGCTCCGCACCACTGAGCCCTCCAGAGCCACACCGGGCAGTGCCTTAAGCCCAGCCTGAGCCTCTGCTCTCTGGAGGGCTGTGAACAGGAGAGCTGACCTGGCAAGGACCCTCAGGGTTATCAGGGAACTGCTGCAACCCCACCCTGCTCAGACACAGCAATGTACCTTCTTTAGCTCCAAAAGCAGCTGGATCGTCACAGATGCACTGCTGGAAAATAATGTTTCTATTTTTGAAAGAACAGAACACAATAACTGGGGAGTAATTTGGCCCATTATCTTTCATGGAACATTCTATCGATTAGATCTAATAGAATATAATTTTATAGAATGGGAACAAAAATATTGTGTGTTTATTTTAGATGCATAAGCCTATCAACCATAAATATTTTATTGGCATCCATGGCAGATGAGCCACTGTAGATAATTCAGGCAGTTTTGCAAACAAAAGAAATAAAAACATCGTACCAAACACCAGAATTACAGACAGGAAAAGGTAGGAAATCTTTCAGTAATTTTTACACTCACTTTCTGCAAAGCAGATCCAGTTATTAGGTAAATCAATGTAAGATGTGTGACTACCTTAAAAAGAAATTGCATTTTTTCAAACTGTGGCTGCTCCATCCCTGCAAGTGTCCAAGGCCAGGTTGGAGCAACCTGGGCTAGTGGAAGGTGTCCCTGCCCATGGCAGGGGGTGGCACTGGGTGGGCTTTAAGGTCCCTTCCAATCCAAACTGTTCTATGATTCCTTCTCCAAGATTCTCTCTCTTCCTTGAAAGCAAAAGATTTCAAAGAAAAGGAGATGTGTCATTCCCTATTCCTGTGCCACATCCCTGCTCCCTGCCTGGGCTCTGCCCCACGTGTATCTGGAATAAGTCACGTTCCTTCCTGTGAATGAACTGAAGTCAGTTTGTTTACACCAAAGATTAATTTGGCCTTTTTACACAAACGAACAAAAAGCAGGAAATTCAAAGGCAGAGCCTCAGTGCTGCCAGAACGTGGGCTCAGCCTTTAATAAGCCGAGCCTTTATCGCTCTGCAAACCGTGTTCCAGAGGCAGATAAGCAGCAGGGAAGAGCACGGCAGGACACGGCGGGAGCGAGTCAATGGAGAGCCCATTATTAACCTGTCAATAGCCAGCTGTGCCAGCAGCACATCTGCTGATACACAGGGTGCCCAAGGGAGCACTAACCCTGCTGCGTGGAGGATCTGCCCTTGCTGATGCAAACAGGATTTTTCCAAGCAGAAGGATTAGCACACACCTAATGCCACCCGTGCCAGCACGAGCTCCGCGTGCCAGGCAGAAGAGCTGCAGCTGGGGGGTGTTCAGTGCAAATACAACCAAAAATAAAGACAAATGTGAGTTACAGCAAGCCTGAAGCGTAGAGAGTTATGGAAAAAGTGACAATTCCTGGCTGGGAGGGTGGGCAGGCCCTGGCACAGGGTGCCCAGAGAAGCTGTGGCTGCCCCATCCCTCGAAATGTCCAAGGTCAGGTTGGAGCAACCTGGGACAGTGGAAGGTGTCCCTGCCCATGGCAGGGGGTGGGACTGGGTGGGCTTTAAGGTGCCTTCCAATCTAAAGTGTTCCGGGATTCGAAGAAAATGCAGAAGATCTGGATGTGTGGGAGATGGGATGGACAGAAATACCAGTGCCAAGGGCTGTGGCAAAGCAGCACAGAAAGACTGAAAGCTGTTTTCTGTGGGAGGAAAAGAGAAGGTCTAAAACACAGGAGAGAAATCTTTGGCATAAATGCACACCAGAGAGTCAGGTCACAGCTGAGGGTAAGAAATGGGCTGTCTCCTGCATGATGAACACTGCAATTCATTTACTCCTGAGGAATGACAGCTAATTATTCCAAATTTCCACGTCATAAATAATTTACACACAAGCGCCTGTAATATGCCATCAATCAGGAAGCACAGAAACTGCCTTCCTGAAAACGATGCCGTAGCCACAAAGGGACTGAAAGTTTCTGCTTCAACAGGGAGAGCTGTTACAAGCTCCAAGAACAGGATATACCTTTAACCAGATCGCTGCAACACCTTGGTACTTCAGCCCTCTCACAGTAACTTAAAACAATACAAACACATTAGAAAAATCAAACAGTAAAAATGGATAATCCCTATCCCCTCTTTCCTCCATTACCTTGATCTATTCACTTCAACTGTCCTCAACCTTCACATGACTCCTTTTGTCCTTTTCCATCATTTCCCGTCACAAAGGTCACCTCTCCAATTTCACTCAGTACTGCCTCAACTCCATCATTCCAAACTCAGCAGATCCAACACCAGCACCTTTTAGTCACCCTCATTTTATCTTCCTAAATGCAGCTGCTCATCTCCAAAGCACAGACACCCCCAACTCCTCCAGACTCCTCATGTGCTCCATGAATTACCTGCAAATTCCTATGAAGAATCTTGAAGCTCCCCAAGGTGGTTCATAAGTGTTTCTCCACGCAACCTTATCCAACTTAAATTTCCTTTGTACTTCACACCCCACACCACTTCTGCTGCTGGAAGTGCCTCTGCCTCTACATTCTGCCATCCCAATTAATTGTTTAATCTTTATAATCTAGTTTATAACCTTAAAACTTTCCAAGTGTGGGGCTTAAGGCCAGGCTTTGATATCTGAGCTACAAGGCAGGCACATAAGGAATGTGTGCCTGTAAATCCCAGCCCTGGACTGTGTAAG
Organism: Acropternis orthonyx; assembly: GCA_035583155.1. NCBI lineage: Eukaryota > Metazoa > Chordata > Aves > Passeriformes > Rhinocryptidae > Acropternis > Acropternis orthonyx. The sequence goes on from JAWWEU010000082.1 coordinate 552,009, forward strand.
TCAAGGTACTTCACACAAATATTCTCTACTTCCCCTGAGACAGGAAGAAGACAGGAGGTGCAAATGGAATGCAACAGGGAAGAAATCAAGCAGAATTCCATTCCAGAGCTCAAGGAGCATTTGGCCAACACTCTCAGGCACAGGGTGGGATTCTTGGCGTTACTGCGTGCAGGGCCAGGAATTGGACTTTGGTGATCCTTGTGGGTCCCTTCCGATTCAGGATCTTCTCTGATTCTATGAAAATACCAAGTTTTGACTCAGGAAGGAAAGAGAAGGGTGAGCAGAAGGTCCACACAGAGGCCCAGCTAACATTTTGGAGCAGAGTGAAGCACCAGATTTGGCCACACATTGATAACGCCCTGCAGGACTGCAGGGCAGCCATAGAGGAGTTAAAGAATTAAGTCATGTTTCCTTGTGAGGCTCCATTAAGCAATACAAGCGAGTGTTGTGTAAAAGGATTTGAAGTTCAGCGTTACAAGTGCTGGTAATGAAGAGGATGCAGGCTGGAAATGTCAGCTGATCCATAAAGACCCACCGCGGCAAGATTTATCACCCGAGCATCGCTCTGCTCCAGCACTCCTCCTGAATAATGAATGCTTTTTACATTCACATTTGTGTACAAAACCCATTTGCACAACAGAGAAATAACTCTGGAGGCAGGGATACATCCTTCCTAATCCCTCACCCAGGCCCCCTGCACTAAGCAGCAGCTCTGCTAAGGAATCCATCAGTGCTATCCCATGTATCACTGCTCCAGCACCTTCCCCATCCCACACTGTGTCACCCAGATGACTTCTGTACCAAAAAAAGCAGCAAAAGCACAATTTAGTTTGCAATAACACACTATAGTGATGGAGCATTAACTAACATTAAGATTAATTGCTCTGAGCTAATGAATCATCCATTACTAATCCCTCAGACGAGGCCACGCAGCTGAATAACAACTTGTAGCTGGACTGGTATTAAAATCTTTGCAGTCTTGCCTTGCAGTCAGGGTCACAAAATGTTTACTCATTTCTACAGGAGATTTCTTGATAGAAAAAGAGAAAGATTGTAAAGAAAGATAAGGCAAATTAGAGATGAACAAGTCACTTCTCTCTCGTCACCACCTCCCTCCCCAGTCCCGCTGTGCAGTACTCAGACTAAATGAAGCTTTCAGGCAGTTTAGACCTGACTGCAGGTGGGGAAGGGTCCTGAGCTTTGCCCAGGGTACAAGCACGTTCCCAGAGAGTAAAGGCACACTGGAATTCACAAGCTGTTTGTGTGTCAAAGCACTCAGACAGTGCTCAGCAGAAACAACCGATGCAGCTTCCCAGCGCTTTTGTTTGGAAATAAGAGTGAGGTCACCTCCAACCTCAGCTACTTTATGAACCCACACACAATGTTTTTCTGTCTAGTTACAACTTTTTCCTTTGGATCTTGTTCCCAAACACTCTCCCCAGGCGGGAGACACCCACCAGTTTCCATCTCTGCTCCGGAATCGCGCTGATATCCACAGGATGACGCTCTATCACGTTGAGGAAACGGGCCTCGGGGACAGCAATAGCACAGATCACATGGACCCACCTGGGGAACAAGGCAAAGAGACAAATTAGAGTCTGCCATGAGTTGCACTAAATGCTCAGGAGGGCAGTTAACATTTCCCTGCCTCCTCTGCATCGAGGCACATTTGTATGGGTTGGCAGCCTTGGCAACATTATCCACTGTTAATTACGGTCGCACGAGGTAAATGTCTCTGGAACAACAGGGATCAACCTCCTTGTGCATCTGATTTTGCATGGTACTAAACATTCTCTGAGAAGACTTTTCTCTCAGAAACAACCACATTCAACAAGTGTTCAGAACTCTGCTATGGAGCACGTGGTGCACTGTGAGACAGCAGAGTCACTCATGCTCATGCTGCCAAGTCAGCGAGCACCAAACCTTGCTGCTCTGCTGAGCATTAAGACTCAATTCACAACAGCAGCAGATTAGATGCCACATGGAAGGAAAATCCACAAAGATCCAACACTCACCGCCCATCAGTGGTCATCTGAAGAGCTCCTCCCCTGAGATTGCACAGGCAGCATTCCTGCAGGAACACAACTCCTTCAGAACTGCGTCCAACAGCCCAGCCTATCCTTCCCAAAACCAACCACAGCAGCTCTGGGATGTCAGAGGCAAACTGAGCCCTCCCAGCACCCCATGCCTATTCAGCAAGTGAACAACCCCCAGAGCCCCCCAGACAGGTCAATGTGTGACCCCCAGACCCCCCAGGCAGGTCCGTGTGTGACCCCCAGAGCCCCCCAGAGCCCCCAGGCAGGTCCGTGTGTGACCCCCAGAGCCCCCCAGACCCCCCAGGCAGGTCCGTGTGTGACCCCCAGAGCCCCCCAGGCAGGTCAGTGTGTGACCCCCAGACCCCCCTTACCGCCGCCCAGGCGCCCGCCGAGCACCGCGAGCAGGACCAGCTCTCGTTCACCAGGTCTGGGCGGATCCCGTAACAGCCTGAAGGGAAACAGTCACACCCTTAGGAGATCCTCCCAACACACCTGTAGCGCTGGCTGGCTGATTTTGCAGTTCAGGAGCATCTTTGGGTGTAGGTGCAGCATCTGAATAACTGTATTGAACAGGCTCAGACAAAACTCTTAAGGGGGGACAGAATTTGGAACCAACAGGTCTAAAAATAAAAAAACCCATGGACAGGAAACTCTCAACAACGTTTTTTCCACTTTTCTAAGGACTGCAATAACAGGACTTTGATCCTTCAGGCAGGAACTGGGCTCCAAATGCACTCAGACATCAAAACACATGAGGCCACTGAACTCTTGCCAGATTGAAGCAGTTCTCGTTGCTACGTGGTGTAATGAGAAAGGACAAACCCAATAATACTGCAAGGAAATCAAATACCTGCATTTCACATATTTAACAGTACTTAATTTATAGTTATATGAAGTGTTAGAAACATCTGATTTTACAGAGCATCAACTCCTGTAACATGCAAGCACCAAATCCTCCTACAGCAACACCAAAATAGTAAAGTGGTATTACAGCCATTATAAAGACAGGGAAATAAGAACAAAAAAGCCCCTAAAATTCTATAAAACATATTGACGTTTGTCACTGAAAACAATGGGGAAAAGACACAAAAATAGTTTTGAAAAAGTGGATCTACGTGATTCCTGCAAGCTTGTAAAGCAAGTGGAAAATTAAATGTAAGCATCCCAACTAACACACAGCTCATCCCATCCAGCCTTTACCTATCCTAAAAAACTGAACAGATAATTTCAGCTGGGAACAATCTCAAATTACTGAATTAAACTTAAAAGAAGTCATTCAGAAAGCACTGGGATTGCCACCATAACCTGATTTATAAATATCATCCACTTAGCCAGATAAACAGCTTGTCAGAAAAAGTCAATACTATGGATCTGCAGCTGTTCTCCACAGCTGAGATCTCTTTTCATCATATGGCAAATCAGCAAAGCAGATTCCACCCAGTCCTAGAACAGGGGAGGGTGTTTAGTCCAAAACCTGAGCTGAGAGAGAATCAGGCACTGAGCTGGAATACTGCTGGAGCTCACAGAGGTGGGGAACAGGCTGGAATTCCAGCAGGGATTCCAGGCAGCTGGAATATGGGATCTGAGAAAAGGAGACTGAGGGGAGACCTTATTGCTCCCCAGCCCCCTGGCAGGAGGTCGGATCCCAGGTGGAGGATCACGCTCTTCTTCCACATGAGAGGAAACAGCTTCAAGTTGTGCCAGGGGAGGTTGAGATTGAAAATTAGGAAAAATTTCTTCACGGAAAAGGCTGTAAAGCATTGGAAGAGGCTGCCCAGGGCAGTGGTGGAATCCCCATCCCTGGAGGTGTTCATACAACACGTGGGTGTGGCACCTGAGGAACACGGTTTAGTGGTGAACTGGTGGGGGTGATGGGTTCCCTGCTGGGCCTGATGACCTGAAAGGTCTTTTCCAACCTTAGTGATTCTATGAGGGGAGAACAGTCATATTTACTGAACCCCAGATTGTCCCGTAAGGACAATCCCAGCAGACCAAGAGGAATATGCTCTTTTCATGGATTTTGTTAACGCCCCAAGAGCCCAGAAACCTTCCCAAAACGTGCCCTCTCCACATGGCCCCGCTGCTGCTGCCGTAGCCCAGCAGTCTGGGAGGGCACTTCTCAAGAACACTCGAGCTGCCAGCTGGTCTTACAGCACAGATGAGCCAAAATGCACCTCTCCACTGCAAGCCTGCAATAAAAGCAAATGGATCCTCTGCAGCAAAGTCAAAGGGACATCACAGACTGGGAGCACAGACAGCAACAAGGAAACAAGCCACTGGAGACCACCACATTTAAGGTCTGCCCTGGTCTCAAGGGTGGAGCACAGACAAAACAAAAAGCTGCAGTCCTCTACACCCTGAGTCTGCAGATTAACATCATCTTACTCACATCCCTCTGTCCCTAAACAGAATTTGGCCACTGAAACCATTTTGATAGACTGGACCGTTGCAGACATATGAATGGACAAGATGCAGCATCTCTGATGGCAACAGAGGCCACAATTCCTGAAGTGAGGCACATCCTCACTCTGCATCCCACGCCCTCATTAGCCACAAATGACCAAAATCAGGGATTCAGCACAGAAATAAAAATTGCCTTCCAGTTCTCCACAAGAGCCAGCACTGCTGAGCTGCATGGGGACCTGCAGGCTCTAAAATTGGAACAACAAAAGTAATTCCAGCTGATGCAAGTCAGATAAGATTCCCCATCTGTCGAGATCAAACAGCTGAGGAGTAATTCGTCACATCTCGTACGAGCCCCAACGTTAACTGGATGTTGTACAATGCACACTGAAGGTACACTCCACCAGGATTAATCAGATCTTCTTTCAGACATAACTATCAGGGAAGCAAACAGACATATGTTCCCTTTTGTAATCAAGTGCCATTACTACAAACAGCATCACAGACACTAATAAAATGTATCTCCAGCTCCCCCACAATCTCTGCTGCACGCAGGAACAATACAGCCTCGCCCTGCAGACCAATATTGGGAGGAAACATTTGAGAGAAAGAGTGCAATAAGCCTTGTGAGCTGTGCTTTATTACAAAAAGTGAAAGATATCAAAAGAAAGAATCTTTTCTGTGAGACAGAAAAAGTCCCAGCCAATAAAACAGCCACTAAAAAGAATATTGGTCTGTATTTTTAAGATCAGTGACTGCCAAGACAGACTTGAATACACAGATATACCTTCTAGTGGAAGGTTCCTCACCCGTGGCAGGGGTTGGAAGTGGATGACCTTGAAGATCCCTTCCAACCCAAACCATTCTGTGATTCCATGATATACTTGTACCAGAAAAGGGGAAAAAAATGGTAGTGACAGGTGTAGCAACTTTGGCATCCAAATACAGGCAACACACCAACAAACCTGGGAGTTTCTCAATGCCCAAAAGGCTTTGGGAAGGAGGAAACACTCACTGGCGTGAACCTGCAGGCAGCATTTGGCACAGGATATCAAGGGACTGGTTCCATCTTCTCCAATGTAGGAATTTGAAGGAAGGGGCTCTGTGTTTTCCCCACTTGAGGTAAAGCACATCTCCGGGATCAGGGGCTTGGTCTTCTGTCCACACCTGGAAAGGTGGAAGAAAGAGGACGGCTCCCCTCCAGAGACTGGGACAGCTTCCTTATCCACCTGTAAGGACTTGGAGAGAAAACACCAGCACATGGAATCACCTCTTCACTGGTCCCAGTTCTAACTTTCAAGTCTAAGCACTCCCCTTGCAGAAAACCCACCCAACACCTGCCACCAGGCAGCCAAAAGTGAGCCTTAAATCCTGACTCCCAGGCACACCCCAGCCCTGCCTCACTCCCCTCCCTCAGTCCTCTACTGGGATCTGGAATTTGTTCAGAAGGCTCATAAAGCATTAGAATAATGAACAGCTTTTCCTGGTTTTCTTCTGTAAAAATCTAAATTCCTAAATTGCAGCTGAAAACACCAAGGAAAAATAAAGAGGAAAAATCTTACTAAAAACAAGACCTTCCCTCCCCCTCTCCCATCCCTCTGGCATCCTTCCCTGCTCTTCCTGCAAGAATTTCTCCTGAAGGACATTTCAAGGTTCCTGGTAGCAGGCAGAGTTAAAAGCAATGGATTAAACCAGCCCAGCTGCACCCAGTTTTCCTCACAACCATCAAACAAGATCCAGCAATCAGAACAGATATTTTATTTTCAGTCCCTAAAATAAATCAAAGAGATTTTATTGAAGGGGGAGGTGGGTTCTGCTTTTCCCAGAAAAAGCTTCCAACACACGCACAAGGAATCTAAGGCACATATTCCTGGTGGACACACAAAGCCAAATCTGGCTTTATGTGAGAACAAATCAATACACAACCGAGCAAATGACTAATTCATCTGATGAATTTTGCCTTTCTGCTCATAACATCTCCCAGAGCATGTTGGTAGTTTCCAAAAGAGATGATGGATGTGCTAACTCAGTAAATTTTTATTTTGTTGCTTGTTTGCATATATTCAGCAGTCTGGGCCTGTATTGAAACACAAGCAATCACGTGCCTGATGTGGCAGAGTTTTCTGCATGGAACTGTTTGCAAAACTCTTTAAGTGTGATTTTAAAAAGGAGCACTGGGAAAGCCAGAAAAGATAACAAAAAAGGCTCCATCCACTGCCTGTGCCAAATCCAAACACATTCCTTTGGGGTGCAAACTGGTATGGGTCAGTTTTTATTATAAATGTCTGCATTCTGGTTGAGCAGTATCAGAGGTTTAGGTTAGACATTAGGGAAAATTTCTTCCTGGGAAGGGTAGTCAGGCGCTGGCAGGGCAGTGCTGGAGTCACCACCCTGGGAGGGTTCAAAAACCATGGGAATATGGCCCTTGATTCAGTGGTGAGCATGGTGGGGGTCAGGACTGACAGCTGGACTTCATCTGAGAGGTCTTTTCCAGCTTTAATGATTCCATGAGAGGAATTACCTGGTTGTAGGGGTAGAAGAGGGTGCAGACAGCACAGTATGGCTCACTCAGGGCAGCAGCTGCATTGAATTTCCTTTCAGCTGGGAAATTAAATGCTTTATTCTTCCACTGGAAGGAAAGCAAAGATTTCAAAGCCTCTGGATCACTCATATCTTCCTCTCCAGAAAATGGAAATGTTTCTGGAATGGGAAAAAAAAAAAATTCCCAAAACAATGGACAGTCAGTAGAGGCAAAAGAGTTTCTAGACAGAAGATGTGAAATGGCAGCAAGGCTGAGTTAAACAGCAATAAAAACATTCAACTCATCCATGGTTCCTCATAAGCCTATGCCTTAAATACTTCCTAAATGGATCAAATCCCTGTGTTATGGGTAGGATGGACAAGACACGGACACAGATGACTTACTGGAACTGGCCATGAGTAAAAACCAGGGGATCTATTCTCTGAAGGAAAGTGAACAGGGAAGATGTTGTCCTTTGGAATGAGGAGGAGTAAGCAGAGACTGGCAGCTACACCCACGTCCCTGCCCCAGCACACAGAATTCACTGTGGGCTTGTCTATATTCTGAGTAATCTACAACAGGGGAAATTACACCACAAAACAGAGTGAGAGGTAAGAGTCCCTTTTTCCCCTTGGTCCAGACTGTTGGGGCATTCACAGGGACTGGAATGTGGGAAAAGAAGAATCAGTGATGTGCAGTTAAGCACTGACAGACTCTTAATTCTCATTTCTGTCTCTGCCAAGAAAAGTTGGGCCCCAACACTGACATGAATTAAAAGCCATTAAAAGGTTAGAATTAACTTTCCCCACTCACATAAGAGCAGACCTAACCTGCACTGCCCTCCAAGGGGAACAGATCTCATTCCACTGCAGCATTCAACACCAAGCCTTTCCTTTACCGTGTCATTTTCTGTGAACTCTCTTTTCCCTTTGCCCAAAATGCTGCCTCATTCTGCAGCCAGCAAAATATTTTTCTTGAGAGAAGAAAAGGGTGGGAGGTGAGAAGGGAACACCTCCCACGGAGGAGTTTTGTTTCCAGCTGGGTTATGGAAATGGGAACACGCTGCATTTTCTACCAGTGAAGCGTAACACACAAAGTTTCAGGGCACCCAGTTATGTGAATGGCTTCAGGAATTCCATGGATCACAGGGCACGAGCACTCCTGGTGGTGCTCACCCACTCACCCTCATCACTGGAGGTCTCCTGTTTGACCACAGACAGCGGCGAGCGGGTCGGGGGTTTGCCCAGGGGGTGACGACGACTCTTCTTGATCTCCATCTTCATTTTGGAGAAAGCAGAAGCAGTCTGGAACAAAGCACAACAAGCTGGATGGGCACCCCAAAGGAGGGAACAGGACAAGAGAGGCAGAACCCTCAGCATAAAGAGTTCTTAAATTAACACAGCAAACTTTTCACTGCCTTCTGAGCCAATTCCTGTAGCAGATAAAAGCCAACACTATCTCTTAAGAAACTGGGTAAACTACAGAGTTTTCTTCAAATCAGAACATCTGCAAGCTGCCAATTCTATTTCCTTATGAAAAGTCTGATCAATCACATAGAGAGCTGGGAACTCCATGAAAATTACGTATCCTTGAATCCCAGACTGGTTTGGGTTGGAAGGACCTCAAAGCCCATCCATTCTCACCCCCTGCCAGGGACACCTTCCACTCTCCCAGCTTGCTCCAAGCCCCGTCCAACCTGGCCTTGGGCACTTCCAGGGATGGGACAACTGTGGACTCCTCTCATTACAACTAAAACCATTACAACAACATTAAACCCAGCAAATCTTACAGTGCCACGGGGAGCTGTAAATCACTGACCTCTGCAGTGACCTCTGCACTTGCTGGCTCTGCACTCTCCTCCTCCTTGCCAGGGATGTCCCCGGGCAGCGCCTGCTCCCGCCAGCCCAGGCCCTTCTGGGTGGCAAACTGCTCAAAGGCCTGCTGGCAGGACATGTGCTCCTTGTCAAACACCACCTTCTTGCTCCTGGGCACCACGTAGAGCATGGGGATGATGGGCCGGGGCTTGAAGTCGTCCTCCTCCGGCAGCGCCTCCGAGGGCTGGATGATGTTCAGGGGCCCCGGGGGCAGGTTCTTCTCCACCACGGCTGGTGCTGGGGGCACTGGGAGCACTGGGGGCCGCGCTGCCACCGCCCCATCCCCTGCCAGCTGCTGCTGGGGGGCTGTGGGTGGCACTGGGGGCTGCACGGGGGCCTGGGGTGCTTGAAGGTGGTGCTGGTGTTGATGGAAAAGGTGCTTCTTCTTCCTCTCGCCTTTCACTTTCGGAGGACGGGCCTTCACTTTGCACTCCCCTGTTTCAAGAGAAGAGGCAACAGTTAATTCCTGTGAGAGTTAGTATTTGCTACTTCTCTGCCTTCAACAAAGAGCTCCAGTGCTGGGCTAACCTGTCCCACCATGGCATTACTGCTCCAACGTGTCCCACCATGGATTATTCCTGTAACATGTCCCATCCTGGCATTATTCCTCTAACATGTCCCATCCTGGCATTATTGCTCCCATGTGTCCCACCATGGATTATTCCTGTAACATGTCCCATCCTGGCATTATTGCTCTAACATGTCCCACCATAGCATTATTCCTTTCAAACTGGCCCACTGAGAGCTGCAGACATTCAGCTGTGCCTCAGCACTGACCTAGAGAGGCCCACGTTACAAAGAAAAGACTTGTGTCACTTCTATGGACTATTAAACTCTTGACTGGAGCAGAAAGGCTGCCAGAAAGAATGTTTCCTGGAGGGGAAGTATCTAAGTCCCTAAGAAATTGGACAGTGTGCCAAAACCCATGTCATTTATTCCATTACACCTGACTCTGTACTTCAAGTTTTTGGTATCAGCAGTCTCCCAAGCTGGGGGCAAAACCCATCCACTGGGGTGAAGGAAGGAAATACTCCTGTACCATCAAAAAAATAAAATATATCTTTAAAGTAGTGTTTCTTTTATCTTTGGATCTTCCTTTTTTAAATGTCTATTTCTCCATGTGTCTATGATGGACACATTGGCACGGAAACACACAGGTACATGTGATAAACATCTCAGTAGTAGTTCAAAGTCCTGCTGGCCACGAGGGTCTCGAGGGTAGGGCAGGAGCTGCCTTCTCATCTTGCCCCTGAAAGGGTGTGTGTTCCCAGTGCCCAGCTCCCCCCTCACTTCATGGGTGGAGGTGCCAGTGCCTCACCAAGGAAGGTAAATCAGAGATGCCCAGGGCAGATGCCAGGGCTCCATTTATTTCACAGGAGGTTGGTTTTCATCTCCAGATGCTGTGACTGGGTAACTTTGCTGCAAAACGATGGGGGAGGGCTGATGACAACCAGAGACAGGTTGTTCACCCCCAATAACCAGCCCAAACCCATCCAGACTCCTCCATTGCCACCCCAAACCTGACCAGTCAAACCCAGCAAATAGAAAATCAGACAAACCATCACACAGAAACAAGGCATCTGCAGGAGGAAGGGTGAATAATCCTACAATAAGATAAAGTGCCAAAATCCCTGCTGAAACCTTCCAGGGAATACCTCAGCATTTCCCAGAAGTCTGGTCTGATGACTTTATTTACACTAACTTCTAAACATGGGAACAAGTCCAGGCCAAATAATTATGGTTGTGCTTGTGTAGGCAGTCCCTCAGATAAACTGGTTTGTTCTATCACAGAGAAAGGAATATTGAATTTCCTTAGAGAAACAAACACACTGAATGAAAGGCAAATTGGATTTCTCCCCAGTTGCACAAAACCAGATCATATTTACTCTCTATACACTCTGAGAATTCTCTCCCCAACAACACCACAAATGCCATTCACCAGCTTTATTGCCTTCTAAAGGGTAATTTGACAGCAGCTGGCACGTGGAACTGGGCTTAGAAGTCTTTGCATTAAGAGGAACAAACGAGTTTGCAAGGGAACCCATAGAATCAGAAGGCAGGAAAAAGGAAGGTAAAAGTCCAAGTGCCTATGTGGCTATCCCAAATGTTTCTAGGAAGGAAAAGGATCTGTAGGCACAAATCCATAGTAGGTTAACAGGGGAATGTCTTCCCTGTCCTTCCTCACGGAGCAGACCGGGACACGTGGAAAACACGTGTGACAATGTGGTGGTCAGGGAGAGAAGAGCTGCGTGTCCAGGGATAACCTGAAACACTGCACAGGGCTCAGCAAAGCTGAGGAGCAGCTGAGGGAGCTGGGGGGGCTCAGCTGGAGAAAAGGAGGCTCAGGGGGGACCTTCTCACTCTCTGCAACTCCCTGACAGGAGCGGGGAGCTGGGGGGGCGGTTGGGCTCTGCTCCCAGGGAACAGGGACAGGAGGAGAGGGAACAGCCTCAAGCTGTGCCAGGAGAGGTTTAAATTGGACATCAGAAGGAATTTCTCCCTGGAAAGGGTGGTCAGGCATTGGAAGGGGCTGCCCAGGGAGGTTTGGGGTCCCCATCCCTGGAGGTGCCCAAGGCAGGACTGGCCGTGGCACTCAGAGCTCTGGGCTGGGGGACAGGGTGGGCATCAGGCACAGGGTGGGCTCCGTGGGCTGGGAGGGCTTTTCCAGCCTCAGGGATTCTGTGATACCTTTGAGGGTTTTGGTGGGGAAATCAAACCACTTCCATAGGACTGCAGCTTTGTGCAATGAGATTACAGAAAGATGCTACAAGAGTCTGGAGTTCCTCCATTACAGCAACATCTCCTGGGATGGGGCAAAGACGACGAAAAGCGGATTTCAGCACCAGAGAGAAGGTTTGTAGCCCAACGTGCAGGACTCTTGCCAGGCACAGCACCACAGGCAACACCTGCAGGCTCACAGGAGATAGCTCTGCTGTTCAGCACCCCCAGAGAAGAGCAAAGACTAAAGACTCTCCTCCTGAATGTCCCAAGACAACCTGCTAAGAATTCTAAATCTATTAATAGCACCATAATAAATTATGAATATAAAGCTGAGTCATAAAAACCAAAAGAAAACACCGTTAAGGGATCTGGGTCAGAAATCCTGAAAACCTCAATTTATAAATACTCAGCTTGTCCAAATAACCAGCACGAAGCACAAGATGTACTTTGAAACGATGATTACTTTGAAATCTCATCCTTCCTCCTTCTCAAGGTCACCTCTACCAGTGTAAATAGAAAATCAAGCCAAAATAAAGAGGAATAAAGAAAGGAAGTGAAGGAGGTGGGAGGGGAGCTGAATTGCCACGAGCAGGGCCATCCAAGCAGATGCTCTTTTCTTTTTCAAGATGAAACCCCAGGACACCTGTGAGAGGCAATGCAGACAGCAGGATGTGCAGAACTAGAGAAGTCATTGGGATTTAATTGCTATATTGCAGGAAGAAAGCTGTGTATTTGCTAACAGCCACACCAAGCAAGAGCCTGTTCCAGTGGCACTTGCTGCAATGGGGCTGAAAATCAGCCTTTCCCTCCTGAGCCACGAGTTAAAGAGCTCTTAAGATGTAGAGGAAGTGTATGATTTGGAACCTATTCAGCCAGAACAGAGTTTTTATTGTTCCTTGGCCATTCTAATGATCTCAGATCTGTCCCTGTCACTTATCTCTTGTCTCCAAAGAAAAATCAGCGTTTTCGGGCCATTTATTCCAAGCATCAAGTGTTAAACTTGTACAAGAGCTGAGAGCAGACAATTTAACACACTGCTGAGGGCAAGAGGAATTAACTGTCTGCACTGTGCCACTGCTCTGTGCAATGGTGATTCCCAGCTCCTCATCTCCCCTGAAAAGAGAAAACACACTGTCTAGTTAAGAGACTGGAACTGAACAAAGCCCTCAATTCTCTTCCCAGAGCTTCCATAGATTTCCTTTAAGATCATTATCAAAGTTCTCTGGGCAGCTTGCAGCATCAGTTTCTCCAAATGCTAAACAAATAACGGATATATACAACAGATGAAAATTAATTCACCCTATGCAGTGCTGGGGAAGCCTCAAAGAGGGAGTGTATCAGACACAGCAACCCCTTAGCCACACACATTGGAGGGTGGGGGGAAACAGCTTTTTACCTGCAAAACTTGCAACCTTTCCTACACAGCCAAGAAAAAGGTGTCATAAAAAGAGCTTCCTGCACAATAGGTGAGTTCAGGCCCAGGGAACAACCATGTGCAGAAAAAAATCCCAAAGGACTGGGAGTTGTAATGGACTGGGTTTGATTTCAGCCATGCAAAGGAAGCTGGAAAGCTTCCCTGCTCCAGCTGGACTTGAGGAAATCCAAGTGGGACTTGTGGAGCAGCTGTGGATCCCACCCAGCCTAAGGCTGTGAGAAATGGGAGCAAAGGCAGGGAAAGAGGAAAGATGAATTGCACAAGGCAGTGCACAAATCAATCCTTTCCATCAGAAGGACACAAAAATATATTTTGTTTCCCTATGATATATTTTAAAATATTCCTCCCATAATATATATTTTTACAATCCTGTAATAGTTTGGGCAGAATTTTCAAGCCCTGCCAAGAAAGCTATTGGGACTGAATCCTTAAGGAGAGGGGAAAAATCAATTGCTGCTGTGAATGATGATGTGTTTCAGTGAGCATGGATTTAATATCAGAGAAAGCTCTGCTGATATTTCAACAGAATAAACAGCAGCACAAGTTATTCACAAAGGTGTTTTAGGGAGAGAATTTGCCCCAGCTCTTCACCACCACCAGTGAGCAGGGCTCTCACCTTCTCCCTCCATGCCTTTACTTCTCTCCTCTTCCTCCAGATCTGGCCCTCTCTTCAGCTCCTCTTTTACTTTCACATCTTCCAAGGCAGTTTCAATAGCCATGACATCTCCAAGAGACTTCTGATCCTCTGTTTTGTGTCTTCTGTGTTGACTCCTTTTTCTGTGAGACCTGCAAGTACAAAAGTGTGATTTGACATAAAAGCACAGCCTTCAATATAGAAAACCATCACTGACTTAAAGAGTGCAAAACAAAAGGATCTTCTTTGGAGAAAAACACAAGGTAGCTAAAATAGCTACAGGGCAAAGGGGATATCTGAAAGGGAACAGATGAACCTTGCATAACACAACATTTAAGATCCATTCACAGCAGCCATTAATTGCCTGGGTTTCCTGAAGAGCTTTCTCCCACCATTACTAATGTAAGCTCACAAGCTGCAGTTAAAGTGATTTTAATTATGGTTTAAATCTATTTTGCTTGTATTTCAAGACACAGATGAAAACTTGTTTAAACCTCACTTTCATCTTCTGCCTCCCTTCCATTACTTCGTTTCATTCTGCCCGTGCTTGCCTTTGGCAAACTGCTGGAAGTCTGCAAAGCTTCATCCTCCAGCTCTGAGACATTACCCAGCACTGCCAGTTCCTAAAAACACACTGCAGTGAATGCTCAGAGCAGAATCAAGAGGCACACCATGATTTTTCAGTGGTATCATCCACAAGGTCCAGGGCCTTGAAGAAATCTAACTAAAAACTACGTGTATTAATACGATCAGACTAATACTAATGAGCCAGTAGCAATGCTGTTCATTCTTTTTAAAGTCAATGCCACTAAGGCAAAGAAATTACAGTAGGCACAATGCAAAGGAAAATGCCAATTCAGAAGTCAGGACAGTATTTTCTGGCTGGGAACAGTAGGAAGCCAAGCACCCACCCAGACACTCCCTCCCCACTGCTCCAGAGGGCTAGGGAGGGAAAACGGAAAGAACAAGAGCCAGAAAACTTACAATTCAACACAAATGCTGTTTAATAGGTGAAGGAAAGAGGAAAGAATAAAAAGATAAAGAATGAAGCCAGGAAAGCCACTCACCACATCCCATGGGCAGAGCAGTGCCCTGCCAGTCCCCAGCCTTGGGAGCCAAACCCCTCCTTCCTCCCCATCCCAGTTTTTATTGCTCACCATAACATTTTATGGGACAGAATCTCCCCTTGGCCACTTTGGGCCAGCTGTCCCAGCTGGGTCCCCTCCCCACAGAGGGGGAACAATAAAGCCCTGACACTGTGACAGCAACAGCCAAAGCACCAGAGCCTCACCAGCACTGGTGGGGACACAAATCCCAGTAGCTCCATCCCAGTAAAGTGTTTTTACAGAATCTATCAAACAGCTCCTTGAATTTTGGGTTTAAGTGTAACATGCTCTCTTTTCAAAAGACTGATTCGGAAACTCGAATTTTTTACTCTGTTTTTAGCATGTAGACAGTTTTCTTTTGGTTGAAAGCAGCATTTTCCACATGGCCTCACATCCAGCATCGTGTGACAAACAGTAAAGCACAACCACTGCATTCATCAGCCTCAGAAAGGAGAAAAGCTGAACCGCAGCTTCCCATGCTCAGAGCCCAGAAATTCAGCTGCTAATTAGATTTGGAGCACACCAGAGTTAAGGGCCCTTAATCAGGTAAATGACAAAGAAGGGAGAGAAAAATTCAACCTGAGGTGGCAGATGAATAGAAAAGCCCGTTGATCCATATGCACAGTGATCTCTAATTGCCAGACTGTGAGCATATGGTGGCTCTCCAAGCAGAGATGTTCCCTTCACACCTGCAGGACAGTCATTAGCAGGAACACAGAGCTGAACCCACACGGATCAGCTTTGCTCTTCACCCCTATTCCAAGTACACACCACCTTCCCTGGGGGGGGGGGGTGGGGAACAACTCAGGTGGGAGGAGAAGATAAAGCTGTGAGACTCTGTCATTGCAGCTGGAACTTTCTGTAGCTGAAGAAAGCATCAGAGTAGTGTTACAAGCTCGTTTTAGGACAGTGTGTTTTATTCCTGTGGTGTGGAAATGCCATGCAAAAATTACAGCACAAAGCTTTATTCTCACAGGAGATAAAAAAATACTCACAGGATATACAAAAAATACCTTTTTGCAGTGCTCTTCTCACTCTGGAGTTGTGGGGGAGAGAGGCAGAAAGCTCAACTTTAAAGCCACTGATTGCAGAACTACAGGCTGAAGGCTGAACACACCCACAAGTGAGGATGTTCTGGATCTGCCATGATTCCCACACCAGAAATGGCTCTTGGGAACTGGACTAAAACAGTGTCTTGCTGAAGTCAGAAAGCAAACAAATTTGAGTTTTTCAAGGTAACTAAGCCTGACTGACCTGAGAGAAGAAATAACACATCTCTGCAGAGTTTAAAAGCTCCGTGTTCCAGGAGAGCTGACAAAAAAAGCAGCGTTTGTGCTCTTTGAAGAACAGACCACAAAGTGACTTAAATTAAGTAGCTACAACTGTGAAGAGGTTTGGGCAGAGGTGAATCCCATCCCTCCATCCTGCTGAGAAAAGTCAGGCTTCAAGTAAAACCATGTCTTGGAAAGACATAAGCACAGGAGAGAAAGTACTGCTAAGGAGTATTGAACAGCTTCAAAACTGCTTCAGGATAATCCTGAAATAATCCAGGAAACACTGAAGAGAGAAGGAAAAAATGTACCTGGATCCTTTGCAATAGGCTCAGGTGGAGAGAGAGGCTTCTCTGCTGAGGGAAAATAATCCTTGGTGTTCATACAGTACCTCCCACTGGGCAAACATTTCTGTATAGAAGTAACCCTTGACAGTCACAGGTAGCAAAGAGATGCCCAAATTCCAGAGGAGGAAGACAAAGCTCCAGGGACCTGCTGGAGTTCAGTCACTGCCCAGAGAGCTTTGGTGAGCAGCTACCAGTTACCATCCCACACCCCTGCCACTTCAGTGGATTAACTCAAGAATGAAAACCAGAGCAGGCATGAGACAGCTGAGGGTCTCAAGTTACGCAAGAGATCACAGAAAACTACACCAAAGCAAGAAGAAGCCTTGAAACAACTTGATGCCCAAAGATTTCCTATGGGCTTTCAAAGTAGGTGACACGAAAAACCTCACTGGAAAAGGAAAACACTTCCAGAGTTACTATTTTAAGAAACTTGACAGGAGAAAGAATGAAGTGATTGAAGTTGATGAGGGAAGTCACGTACCGCTGTTTGTTGTCCTCTTCCTCCTCTCCTATCCTACAAAGCAAGATTCCAACAGGAAAAGGTTAGCATGCCAAATTTTGAACTCAAGCATGCTGTTAACACACAAAAACCACAGACTGGGAGCAAATTAATACAGAGATCAAAGGCAGCACAGAAAGGCATGCATAAAATCCCTTTTGCAACTGATGGGGCTTTTTTTCCCCCTCCTGCTTTCTGATAAGTGAAGCTCTAAATGTTTATTATAGATTTTTTTGTCTTCCAGGATGAGATGAGGAGGTGTGAGGGACACCCAGTGTCCTACTTTGGAAAACATGTGCTTTCATTACATTTAAAGGAAAGAGAACAATGAGAGCATTAACCAAGACAAATTACAAGAGGAATTGTGTAAAAAGAACAAAGGGGGAAAAGGGTTTAAACTATCTCAGACTAAGAATTACAGCATTTAAAAATCTTAGCAATTAGAATCAAACAAAGCGCTTGGACCCCACGACTTTCTCCTTTACCTGCGGAGCAGCTTCGCCTTCAGCTCGGCCTTCGTCTCGTTCCAGGCGTCGAGTTCTGGGCTAGTCAGAGCCGTGGGTTTCATGTGGTCCAGGACGGCAATGTCCTTCCCTTGTTTCCACAGCTCATACCGTTCTGGCTGCAGGACCCTCACAAACACATCCATGGAGATCTTCACCATGTCCTTGCGGCACGTGCACTGCAAGAGACGCCCCACAGCGCACACGTCACACCACGGGGTGTTCTCCCCCCTCAGCACCCGAGGCCCCTTGCCCTGGGGGCAAATTAACCCTCCCCAAGGCTGGCTGTAAGGCCTGCTGAGGGATCCAGGAAGGCTCAGTGTTGGGAAGCCCTTTGATGGAAATGTGAGCCTTTCAGCTCCATGGAAAGCACCGACCCTTACCTGCTCTTGGCAAACCAAAGGCAGAAAAGCTGTCACACTCTCCAAGGGTAGCTAAAGGCTCTTTATTCAAGCATTTTGTTCTCCCTCTAAGCCCATCAACAAGCTAAACCTTCCTGGTGGCTGACACCCAGTACTGTGCTCATCTCCTGTCCTCCAGTCATTAGGCAGCAATTGCTTTGTTTGATCCAGAGCAGGTCAGAGTCCAACCTCAAACCCACGTTCCCTCCATTAGCCAGTCTCTGGTAGAGTTTTTCAGGCTGAAAAGATATTACTGATATCACTTCATAACTGAAAAAAAATGCCTTAAAGGAATAAAAGACTAACCCAGAGAACAGGGCAGTTAAACTCCATAATGATACATCATGACATTGCACATCAATCCTGAGCAGGAGTTAAATAAAAAAGCTACAACAATAAGAACAACCTGCACCCAAACCATGTGGTGCAGTGGGAGAAAATGTGCATTACTCATTTCAACTGGCCTGTGCTCCTTAACACTACCCTGGAACTGCACCCTTGCCATTGCACAAGCCTACACAAAGACTACTCCCAGGTGGTTTTCCTTGGATATATCCATTTGCTGTGAGGAAGCAGAGGGGATCCTCACCCTGGACACCAATCTCAGTCTGAATGAGCGTTTAGTCTTTATAAACTCTACTAAAAGAAGGCAGAGGATGGAAAAGGGCACAGAGGCCCCTCAGTGCTCTTGAGCCTCTGGGGGCTGCACAGCTCTGCTGTTGGGAGTGAAAAGCTCAGCCCCCTCTAGTCCTGCTCTGAGCTGCAAAGCTGTGCAGGGTGTGAGCTTGCACTAAATCGTGTTTCAGCCTTGAGGCTGAGCTAATTAGGGCCACTTTGCAGGACCGGTTTGGGGGTTTTCACCTTTCCAAAACTATTCTATGCACTCTCTTCACAGAAATGCCCAAAATTAAACCTGCTTCTCCCTTACTGCCTTCGCTTTTCCCCATCACCGTTAAACGATTGATGGCCACAGTTAAGAAGCCACTGAGAGAAAGAGAAAAGAGCATTTCAGCACAGCTCCCCACTATCCCACTTCTCCCAACTCCTGGTTTTCCCTTTGCAAGGACCTCTGGCTGCTTCGGCTGCTCCGATTGGGAGAGCATCGGCAACCCGAGTGGGAAAGAGCATCTATGGACAGGCACTTCCAGGAAAACCCCATTCATTTAATGACAAACAGTGCAGGACAGAAAGGCACAGCAAGTCCTGAGGCACGTGGCTCAAGAGGTCTCCAGGGCAGTTTCCAACCCCCAGCAGCTTCAGAGTCTCCCAAAAGTGTACGCAAGGATTAGGGAGAACCACACGCCGAGCTCTCGCAGCGCTGACACCGTGGGCTGCCACCTCCCACAGCCCCAGCAGGCTCTGCAGCAGCCAAGTTCCTTTCTTTACACAAATCTACCATGATGTATGTTTACATTTCAATTTTTATTTAATTCTATTGCTTTCACACTAGCAGGCATGAATAATTTACAAAGCCTCTTTCCTCTGGGGTCCTTCCGGACCGCGCAGTTTTATTTCCTCAGCTGCTGCACTTGTGTCATATCCACGTTCCCATCACGGGCAGGAGGTTTTTCCAGACCCTCCCCTCAGACAGCAGTGAAATCCTGCTTAATGCAGCACATGCTTCCAATACAGCTGGAAAAGGGAATGTGCACATGGGTGTGAGGGGTGGGAGAGGGAGAATGGGGGGATCAGGAGGAGACTGTGGGCAGAGAAGGGCAGGAAATTGCCTTTGCCATGAATTACCTGCCCCATTCCATCAGAGCAGGACAAAAATGGCAGGGCTGTGTTTTCTGGCAATGATATCCAATTCCACATATTGCCTTCCCCCTTCCATATACACAGAGTTATATTTCTTTCAGATTATTTAATTGTGGTCATAAATAGATGTATTTCCTAACACATACTACGCCCCCACACCTCATCTCTGTCTATCCCTATCCCAACTTCTGCAGAACAAATCCTTCCACATTCCCTCAAACTCTAACACTTTTATATGCCACTATAATTAAACTTTATAGAAATAAAAAGAGAAATATTGAACATGTTTACACTTAGAGACACCACCATTAAGGGGAGATACAAAACCTCATTTCCTTTATGTGAGCCAAAAGCAAACCCCAAAGCCCTAATTTGGGAAGTCACAGAATTCCTTTGCACCAGTAGCCCTGGTAAGGATTTCAGGGTGTTATGATCACCCAAGGCACAGCCCAGGACTAAATGGCAACACGAAAGATACACCTGTCCTATCAAAATGAGAAATCCAAGGAACTCTGAGATCTAAGCAAGTCTCTTCTCCGTCATTCTCCATTTGGCAGCCAGGCCCCCATTCCAGGCTCCCTGGGAGCAGCAGGGCTGGCAGAGCCACAGCGCAAACAACACAGTAAACAACACAACATTCCTAACTGGCATCTCCAAGGACCAGCTGCAAGTCCTGAAAGTGGGAGGGGGAAAAAACCAAACCAAAAATCAGCTCAGTTTTAGAGTCACCTCTTGGCCTTCGGTTACAGGGGAACAACAAAGCAGCCAGACAAGGGTTTCCATATTCACCAAACCTGCAGGAACTTCGCTTGTTCCATCTTCCGGAGGCTTTTCCCAGCCTGCCCTCTCCTTTTCCATGAGCTAATGCCTTTGTTAACCATAAGCACATGCAAAGGCAGCTTGCAATCCAAGCACATGGAAAAATACTATGAGGAAATGCACAATTAAGCCCTTTTCCAACCCAGAAAACCAACGTTCTTCCTCTCCTTATTTTTTTATTACCTGCTACTCGAATTTGGAGCCTGTGGTAAAATACGTGACCACACCAGGAGACTTGTCCCATTAATTCTAACTCCAAGACTGAGAGTGGGAAATTTGTGGCTGTTGAATGCACAACCATTATCTTATTTGCAGTACTTTTTAACATAAAGATACAAATAAAACATAAAAAAATTACATAAAATAACAGTCACATAAAACTACTGGCTCCTTGAAGTAATAAAATCAAAGGATATGTGGGAAAATGCACTACTTCAATCTCAGTCTTCAGCATTAGTTTTGTAAGGATATTTCCCTCAATTCCCACCTAGTAACACTAAACTGAACCTCAGCACTTCTATAACATATAAAAAGTTAATGTAAAATAAGTCTTTTCCTTATGTAGAAATAGTCTCCAAAATTAGATATTTAAAGTGGCACCTCTGGTTCTTCTGGAAAAAAATCCTCCCTATTCAGATGAAACCAGCTGATAAGACTCCGCTGAGTCTTTTTTGCCTTAATGGAAATTTAAATATAAAGAACTCCAACAGGCTCAGAGTTGAAGTTCTTTCAGCTATTAAACTCCAGACAAAAATCTTTGCTTGATGCTTTTCTATCTGCTTTTTGTGACAACAAAGCCTAAAAGCGAGTTCCTGGGAAGGGGAGATGGTTCTGTTCAAAGGCAGCTGAGAAATCTCGCTGTGTGTTACAGAACACACACTGCGAACACAGCAACACTCCTGAGCCTCTCCCTGTGAATTTCCAGGGCAAAAATACGGAGTTGCAGCTTTTGGGAGAAACAGAGTCCTCCCACAATAACCCTGTGAAGCAGGAGTGCAGTTTGTTACCCCATTGCAGGGTGTGTTATTGAGATCTAGTTCAAACCCAGCCAATAGGACACAACCAACTGGTTTGGGCACCGGTTTCATTCTCCTTCCACTCAGCCTGAAAGGTGAATGGCAGGTATTCTGCCAGTAAACAAGGAGTTAAGCTTTGAGGAGAGGAAGGAAAAACCTAAACTGCTTAGTTGATGTGTTCAACGGTTGGTAGTTGAAAGCTTGTGGGAAGGAGGATGAGTCTTGACCCCCTGTTAACAGCGTAATTACCGGCATCGCCGTAAGTCTCAACAACAAACCAGTTCATTAGGAAACCCACTGGAAACCCTTCCCAGAGTTTCATAAACAAAACAATTAGGCAAAGCTTTCCATGGACTCCCCTGGCCCCTGGCTGCAGGGCACACTTTCTCCCTGCCTGCTTCCTTAGCCTGCTTCCATGAGGATTCCTGTGGGCAAAGGAGGCGGGCAAGTGGCGAGTGGGGAGTCAGACTCATCCCCCTCCCAGTAAGAGGACTCTGGTTTAAGATTTCTTCAGGCTGCCTGTGTAAAAATGCTCCTGAATCCATCTCCAGCGTACAGCCCTCATTCCCACAGGACAGACATGACCCCAGCAGAGGGGCAGGGGCAGCATCACCTCCATGGGGTCCTGAGTTATGTGTCTGATGTGGCTGACAGAGCACAGAAGGAGAGCCAGAGCTCCCAGATGAGAATGCAGTGAAGCCCCAGCTCCCTTCTGCTTTGACAGGCTCATCCCAGTGCCAGGGATAAACAAATTAAGACTTTTATCCAGTCTTACGACCCAGTTTGTAGTGAGCATCCTTCTGAGGTTCCCTCAAGTCTACAACTTCCCTCATTAGAAGCAGCAGAGGGACAGGCACTAAGCTCGGCTTTGTGAGCAGGGACAGGACCCAGGAACGGCTGGAGCTGTGTCAGGGGGTTGGGATGGATCTCAGGACAGGGTTCTTCCCCCTGCAACATCAGCCTCCAGGAGTTCCAGCCCAGTTTTCCGTCCCAGAGATGAGCAGTTCCCATCACAGCCTCCTCAAGACAGTTCCTAAAAAAACAACCATCTCTTTCCATCTCAGCAGGAAGATCCCTGTAAAAATTCCTTTTCATTGCACAGAATCTATGCTTTGCCAAGAGTGAGGTATTAGGGGTGTTTACAAATAATACAAGAAAATAAATAGGAAAAAAACGTTGAAGATTTTGCACAAGAGCAACTTTGAATCTGTCTGACGAAAATAAAACATGCAAATGGTACTCCATAATAGATTTTTTTTTTTAATGTATTCTAAGCTTAAAAGGTCTAATTAAAGAGCAATTTTGAATGTCTGACAAAAGTAAACTATAGAAATGCTATTTCATAATAGATTTTTTATGTGCTTTAAGCTTAAAAGGTCTAATTAGCGTCAGTTAAGGCATAGACACAAAGTAATGCAAAAATACAGTTCTGATTCCCCTTATTTTAGGGAGCAATTTTACAGTATTACCAAACAGGTTCTGGCAAAAGCCTCACAGATTTCATTTTCTTTGGAAATACAGACATACAAAGGGGAAACCTACTAAGATCTGAATAGTAAGATGACAGCTTCAATTTTCCATGGAAAATTCTACGCCAGACAACTTCAAACCACTGATATTCCACATGCAAATGTGAGATTACTTCAATATTATATATATATATATTAAAAAAAACAAGTGAGGAGAAGGTCTAGAAGCAATAAGTCACATGAAAGAGCATAGGCTGAGATCCAAAAGGTCCCTGTTTTGAAGATGCCTTTATAAATCAGTAAAAATGGAAAAGTCTCACTTGTGTTCCCCTCCCCTGAACAACTGAGCAGCAGAGCAGGAAGGGTTTTATGGGAATACTGCCTGGGATGAGGTAAATGCTACTTATTTCAGAACCTAAACTGCAGGATTTTTTGGCCAATATGTTCTTAAAGACAAAAAACTCACCATCACCTCCCAGTTCCCGTTACACAAACCCTTCCAGCTCCTTCACATCACTTCTAAACAGTCTGAAAGACTCCAAAACCTCACCAAAGTTCTTCAAAGGCTTTGAGCCAAACAGGACAGCCTAGTTCATTCACCTGGTATACACCAAACCAATTTCCACTGGAATTTTTAAGGATCTGTTCGACCTGGTTACAAGTTCACACAGATACAAGTGTATTTACCCACTCCTGGTTTCCCACAAACTCTGTGTTTTAGCTAATACTGACACTTTTTCCAAAACTACAGCAGGACCAGAGTCTCAGAAGCTGATCTTTCCACTTCAGGCTGGTTATGATGTACTTTTCACAGCCTAGGCAGGTTCTCTGTGATTACAGCATTCCTCCCATCTGGCAGGGAATTAGCACAGCCCTGCCTGTGTTTCTCCAAGGTGAGCCATTACCCTCCTCTTTCACTACACCACTGACATGCACAGCTCTCAGCAGAGCAGAACCCCAATTTCCTCCCCAGGATAATGTCCAGGAGAACATTACAAGTGGCTAATTATGAACCCTGCCTTGTCACCAACCTCCAGAGTGCTGAGAGGACAAGAGAGCTGAGCTGATGAACCAAGGAGGGGAGGGAATCACCTCCAGCCCCGTTTACTGCAGAGCTTTGCCCAGTTGAGAGTCCCCAGGAACTTGATAAAGGAGTATATGATCAGAAAAAACCCAGACCTGCTGGATGTGGACAAGAATGACCTAATTGTGCCTGAGAGCACAGAAATCACACACTTGAGGATCACAAAATCACAGAAGGGGTTGGGTTGGAAAGGACCTTAATGCTCATCCAGTGCCACCCCCTGCCATGGGCAGGGACACCTTCCACTCACTAGCCCAGGCTGCTCCAACCTGGCCTTGGACACTTCCAGGGGTGGGGAGTCCACAACCCCTCTGGATAGCCTGTTCCAGTGCCTCACCCCCCTCCCAGGGAAGAATTTCTCTCCACGAATTCTTCCCCCACAAACGTGCAGGCAGCTCCAGTTTCCACCCCTGGCTGGTATTTCTTTAAGTCCCTGCTTAACTTTCAATGAGATTTAAGCAAACCCTTTTCCCTTAGAGTGCAACAACACCCACATCTCACCAGGATCCCAACCCTCAGGCACCCAAGGGTTAATTAACACGTGGCTTAAGCAACATCAAAAAGCAAGCTCAGAGCAGACAAGTGGCACTGAGTGCAGTGGGAATAAATGGGGCATCCCCTCCCACACCTCCCCCTGCTCTGCCCAGACCAGCTCCGAGCTCTCGCTGCCGCTTGTTCGGTAATTTCACGCTACGCTGCTTGACAATGTGAGCACCGAGGCTCAATCTAAAGCTGCACTTCCCAAATGTCACTTGTTTGGGAACACATGGCTGAACCCAAAATTGCTTTTAATATTCGAGCAGGGCCTGCTGGCGCTGCTGCAGTTCAGGGGCTGCCCGAATTTCCACAAGAAACCCCATTTTCTGGGGTGTGACACCATGACCATTTGCCACAGACAGACCTGCTACAAGAGGTCACCGCATGCAGAAATCACTCTTTACCTTTTTAAACCAAGTTTGCTTGGCTAGTTTTAAGACATTTGACACTGATTTGAAGCCTCTTATGGTTTAAGGCTTTTCTTACCCTTCCTTTAACTCCAGAACAAATTCAAATGTACAACCCACCCCTGCAAGTGTCCAAGGCCAGGCTGGACACTTTCCATTTAGTCCCTAAGTCTCCCTCTCTCATTCCTCTTCATTTCATGAGCTGGTGGTTTTCCATAACCCCTCCTCCCAACTGACACCTACTTGGGTTGCCATTTTTCCATAGTCAATCCATCTCAAGGTGGCAAAGTTGGTGGACTCGGCACAGTTGAAGCCGTGATTGAAACCAGCGTGGTATCCGTAAGGAAATGTGATCATGAACTCTCCAGCTTCCTGGGTGATCTGGAAAACAAAGGCAAAAGGATCACTTAATGCACAGAACAGAGATGTATTAAAAAATTCACCAATTAACTCTCTTTCTTTCGATGGAGGGGTCGGCAGAACAGCCATTGCCAACTCTTGGCTGAACCTGGAATAATTCCTGGACAGCTGCCCAAATACTGAAGCACTTCTCCTAAGGAAAAACCCAGACCCATGGATGGAAAGGGCACGTGTGTGACCTTCCCTGTCTGTCCAACCCAGAAGTGCTGACAGACCTTTCACAGCAGTCACATGCCAAGCAATCCCACTTGGATCCCTTCCCACCAGCACTAACTCACAGCCCAGCAGTTCAGAGCTCACACACATTCCAAAGGACTTGCACTTCTAAACACAAGAACGAGCCCAAATGGAAAATGTAAACAGAGAGAAGTTCAAGCATTTTTCACTTGGCTGGGCCAATATCTAAACTTGCTGATGTCATTAACATTAGTAGAATAATTAAAAGAACAGACAACAAAATCTGCTGTGATAATACAAGAAGCTCGTGCAGGGTTTCTGGGTGAGGTGCTCAAGCCCAGCCTTCACCCAGCCCCACAGGGCATCCCCCCATCCACAAATCCCAGCAGTGCTACAACTCCAGCTTCAGAGGACACAAAGATGATGTCTCTGTCAGTAAATCCCCACCCCAGTGTCTTCATTTCAGCCCCACAGCGTGTGCCAGCCATGGCACTGCTGTCAGCATTAGCCCACAATAAATTAGAAAGCACTCCAGATGATGGAAAGGCCATGCAGAAAAGTAATAACTAGTGAAGGAGAGCCAGCACAAACTGCCACTCACAGAGAAACCCCCAATTTACTGCCTCCTGCAAGCTCTTGAGGAACAAATGGACAAATCAATAGCAGACTAGAGAAATACACATTTTTAATTATTAAAAAACCCTCGTATTGATCTGTTTCTTTTTTTTCCAGAACACCATTATAGAGATTTATAAACGCTGCCTATTCACTTCATTGAGATCTGCCAGGAATTCAGATGGAGGGATCCTATCTCTCTCCCTAGAGCAAAATGGCATTTGTTCACTGTTTGTGGGTAACAGTGGCCCTCCTTCAAAAGCTCCTGTTTCAGGACAGGAGCCTTTCAGACACAGAGCTGCTCAGATTGAAGAGAGCTCCTTTTTACATCTAAAACCAGCTTTCCAGGGCGTAGCTGTCATAAAAACACACTGTAAACCAGGATTAGTAATTATATTTAAGTAACATGCTACAATAATTTTATGTAAGTGAATGTAAGTAACACGCTTTAAATAATATTAAGTAACTTCCTTTAAAACAGAAAGCTTGGTGTTGAATTAATATTGTCCTCTGTGTACACTGGTCTCTCCTTTATTTTGGTAAAAAATTGGAAGCCAAAAAGCAGATTTTTAGCATTAAGACAACTCCTTGTACTCAGCATGAAGGAGAGACACCAGCCATCAATCTGCAAACAGCCTTCATGTCAGAAATCACACGATTCATAGTGGGACACCTCACTCAGCGGGTGAAGACTTTTTACCAAGCAATAAATTAAAAACTCCCTTATTTAAACCACTTTGTAGCCCATCCCTATCAAATACAGCTCAGAAAAGACATCCTGGAGTAAGTTCGGAAGGAAAGTTTTCCTTTTACTGCCTTTTTACAAACTCCTTTGCTGCCCCTGCTTGGTTATTGATCAGAAATCACTCACTATATAATTACTAGTCAATGCTACTTTCCTCAAACAGATGGAAAAACAACCATGTTTACTCTGGAGAAAAATCTGCCCACCTACAGCATCCCAACATTTTAAGTCCTGCAAGAACTTCCTTCCCTCTCTGACCTCTGGCACACTCCAGATCCTGTAATAAGGTATTTTCATTATTATTTTCAACCCTGTGGAGCAGGTACCTGGATTTTCCCACTTGGGAATCAAGTTCCACAGACAGAATTGCAGGAAAAATGGTCTGTTGCCTTCTATGAACAACTGAATATCAACTAACAAGGCCAAGTCTAGGCACTGATGTTGAACCATAAGCACCACATCTGATAAGCCAGGTGATGCCACTTCAAATTCCATTCATCACAGGCTTCCACCAAGAAAAATGAAACAGTCCCTGGAGCAGCAAATTGAATGGATTCAGTTTTTTGTGCTACAGAACAGCCAAGATCTTTTACTTCCATCTCAAACATTCACCAGGTTCATCAAAGAGGTGCTGAACTGTGTCAGGAGGATTAACTCCAACAAAACTGAGCCTAAAAAAACCTTGATGAACAGAAGTTGAGAGCCCTTGGAAAAAGGTGTCCGTAATATCTACAGGTGATGATGTGAAAGGGATGGGGAAGGGTAGAGGGGGCCTTTGGACAAGGTCTGGAGGGACAGGACACAGGGAATGGCTTCCCACTGACAGAAGGCAGGAATAGGTGGGATATTAAGAAGAAATCCTTCCCTGTGAGGGTGGGCAGGCCCTGGCACAGGGTGCCCAGAGAAGCTGTGGCTGCCCCAGCCCTGGAGTGTCCAAGGCCAGGTTGGAGCAACCTGGGACAGTGGAAGGTGTCCCTGCCCATGGCAGGGGGTGGCACTGGGTGGGCTTTAAGGTCCCTTCCACTCTGGGATTCTGTGAGATCAGTTTGGACCAGGAATTCCTTGACACTTCCCACATCCAAAGGCAGGCCAGGCTGCGTGTGCTGGGAACAGCCAGCAGCAGCAGAGGTTTGACTGATTGTGCACAGATACAAATCCCTGTAAGCCTGGCTGAGGAGATTTACTTCTTGCCAGAAGACTTTAAGAATAAGCACATTAAAATGATCATACCAAACAAACATGACCCCTCAGCTCCAGTAAGAGGGTTTAAGAGCCTCAGGGATCTTTCCAGGCTTAGAGCAGCACCAACACTTACACAACAGGGAGCCAGCACGGCCAGCTCCACTTTTGGCTCATACTGGATCCACAAGCAAAGAAATAAGTGTTCCTGACTCACCA
Organism: Acropternis orthonyx; assembly: GCA_035583155.1. NCBI lineage: Eukaryota > Metazoa > Chordata > Aves > Passeriformes > Rhinocryptidae > Acropternis > Acropternis orthonyx. The sequence continues at coordinate 580,205 of JAWWEU010000082.1, forward strand.
GTGAGCTTTGCTGCCTATTGATAAGCCATAACATCTGCAATGGCTTGGCCCTCTCCACCTGAGAGGCTCCTCAATGGCCAGAGTTTGTTCAGGGAGAGCTTTTCTTCCCTTCACAGTGTCTCAGCCAAACCCCAAATCCCCGTTTCCTGGTTTGAACCCACAGGACACATTCAGCACATTAATTTAGCACTTAGAAATTAAGCCAATTTCTCCCCAGTGACTGGAGAGGAATTTTTCCCTCTGTGCACCTCAAGAAGCTGCCAGAGTGTTCCCTGCAGCCCTGGACGTACCCGGTCGAAGGGAATGCCGTACTTCTTCAGGATTGAGGGAGAAATGAGGGTCATCTTGTGACGGAGGAAAGCATCACATCCCTGAGAGCTTCCTGGGAAAAATCCTGTGGAGACATCCAAGGGACCAACATCACCACACGGATATTATAGCCAGTGTCAGACCCTGCCAAGATCCACACTGAGCTCCTGACACAAACCACAAATCATTAGGAACACTGAAATGGTGGAAAACATGGAGCAACCTCCTTGAAGCAGCTCAACCAGTGGAACCCGTTTCCTTCAAGATCAGGAGTTTCTCTCCAAGTGGGTGACTCAGTAACAAATTGTGTTTACAGGGATCCAAACCCATCACCCTTTAGGAAAACAAATAGCCCAAGCTCTGGAAACAAAAGTAATTGATGAGACATAATGGAAGGGGTTTCAGAAAGTGAAAAGGATTACTGGATTTCAGGTTTTCTTACATTTCTGTGCTAAAAGCATTTCAATTAAAATTATGACTGTCTGCTGCCCAGTCTGTCGTTCCTCTCTGCAGTCCCTCTTTTTAATGCACAGTTTAAGTGGCTCTCATTAAAGCCACTAATAAAGAAGCACATTTTAAGTGATTAGCGCCAATAACATGGCAACACATTAACATTCTCTCCCTGGGCGCCCCTGCTCTCCCAGTGAGCCCATTTACAGCTCAGCTATTCATTTTCCATATTAATTGCACGCTCCTTTCTCCACAGCGAACTCCTCCCTGGTGCAGCCCCTTGATGTGCAGGGCAGGGGGAAAGGCCAGGCAGCAAAACTGGCTCCTTGGAGCTGTCAAACAGCCCCAGCCCACCTTCCAAAAGGCCCTCGGCAGCAGAAAACTGAAATAAAGAGCAGATCAGCGATAATTTGCTGCTGGTTTTACCTCACAGCCATCCAAAACTGATCGTCCGTAAAAATTAGTTACAAACAGCAGGAACTTCTTATTGCTTCTGTCAGCCCTGGGGTGGGATTTCAGAGCCTGCAGAACACATGTCAACTGGACTGACTGACTTCTTAGAAAAACTCCTTTTTCATCTATTAAAACCTGGCAAGTGACTGGACTGAACTGTACCTTTGAAATGCAACATTTTTGAGCCATTTCTGATATTATTTGTATTTCGGGATACGGGGCTCAGTGCACAGGAAAGCAACACTAGTTTGCCCCAGGCCATTCATCCCCATTTATTCTACATTTATCCCACACAATAAGTTGATTCCCTTGGCACCCTCTCCTTTTCTGTTCTTTTTTTTATTATTATTCTATTTTTTATTCTATTTTCATTATTCTATTTATTAACTCTATTTTACTCAATGGAATGTCGGACTGCCAGCAGGAAAGGGCATTACACTGAATTTGCCTATTTTCTGGAAAATCAGTGCCAGAACTTCTTTTCTTTTGCATCAGAATAGAATCCTCCAGGTTTTCCTGCCTGCTTGTAACTTCACCCCCAGATTTAAGCCATTACACCTCGCTGCAGATGAACCACGGAGATGTTGAGTTAATAATTCTGGGCCAGGAGCTTTTTTTAGCTGGGCAGCTCCAGGAACATTTGCAAGTGAACAAAAATAGCAACAACATCAACAAATTAAAAAATCTCTACTTCTGCAGCCAGACACCTTCCCTGAAGCTTGAGAGGTGGGAGTTCACCACAGCTCACACTCACTCTGCCTTTCCCCCACTCCCACATTTGCCTTCTTTTTTTTTTTTTTTACCATGGTCTTTATTGCACTAAAAATAAAGGAGGGTGAGGCTAAAATAAAAAGATTACCGAATACACAACGTATCATTAGAGGATGAAGGAGTAATGGGTACAAATTGAAAGAGGGGAAATTTAGCTTGGATATTAGGAAATTTTGTATTGTGAGGGTGGGCAGGCCCTGGCACAGGGTGCCCAGAGAAGCTGAGGCTGCCCCATCCCTGGGAGTGTCCAAGGCCAGCTTGGAGCAACTTGGGATAGTGGAAGGTGTCCCTGCCCATGGCAGGGGGTGGCACTGGATGAGCTTTGAGGTCCTTCCAACCCAAACCACTCTGGGATTCTATAACTACACCCATTGCCCAGCCACCGATGGGCTTGGTCTCAACGCCTCAAAATCCAAAGGTTTTCCCAATCAATTTTAGTCGGGAAAACTCCCTGACAAGTCTGTTGGCTCTGCAGCTACTCTTCCAGGGCAGCAGGTTCACCAAACAGCTCTTGTCAGAGTAAATGATAATGGTCAGTGTCAATTCTTAGTCAAGCCCTCGAAAGCTCCAAGCTCACCTTTTGCCAGGCGTTCCAGCCTCTTGCCGTGCTCCGGAGGTATGGCATACCTGGGAGAGATTAACAGGGAATTAAAAACCAAGAGAAGCATCTTTAATGTAAAAAAAGCAACAGAAACAGGCCAGAAACAAGGTGGGCAATACCCTTCAGCACAGTGCCCAATGCCTGGAAATAAACCCAGATTTTACAGCCCTGGAAGGCATCAGAGACACAAAATCCATGGGAGAAACCCAAGGGCTTCAATAAAACTCCTTAGACATGTTATATGGAGTGTGTTATTTTCTGCCATTTTCTAAAACTGCACCACAAGATTTCACAAGGTAGAAGGAAAATCGAGAAGACAAAGTGATGATACAGCACTGGAAAACCAGAAATAAAGCAGTGCAGGAAACAGCAGGTGTGTTTACAATTGGAGACGGACCTGCAGGGTCAAATTGTGCAAAGATTAACAAGCAAGAAATGCTGGATAGGCTGAAAAGGTGTGAAGGAGGGTCTGTGTGCTTTGGAATACCTACAGCAAAGGAATATGACCTCTTTCTGTGCAAACAGTTTTCACTTTATTCCAAAAAGTAAATATTCTTCACCGTGCTGAAGCAGTCAAGGCTCAATCCCTAAATCTATGCTGGATTTGATTGGCTGCTGCGAAATAATGGAATTAAACTATTCAATAATTTTCTTGATGAGGAGAATGAAAATGCAGGGTCTGCTGAAGAAAAACATTAAAGGGTATAGAGAACAACTTCTACACTTCTTAAGGACAGTTTTGTAAGATTAGGGGTAAAAAAGAGTGCAGCAGAATTCAAGTGAGTTTTTTGCGGGGCAAATTAATGAACATAATTGTGGAAAACCAATTAACTGCCTGAAGTCCCAGAGGTCACACACGAGAGCTCTGCATGAGCATCGTGTGTGAAAGCAGGGAAGTTTCAGAGGGTCCTTTTGCTTCCTTTAGTGCCCTGAAGTTCACAACATTCACAGAGCAAAAGGCAGGTGACTCAGATTTATGTGTTCAGGTTGTAACAAGGGAACTGAACAGTGACAAGCGATAAATACCCCGGCGTGTTCAACACGATGCCACACAGAACGCTGCCTGTGGGTACACACCAGCAAAGGAGACGTGGCCCTCACTGCTTCCTGTGGCAGAGAACTCTTGAGAATTTACATTTGTGAGAATGGCATTCATTGCCAGCTATAACTTCTCTTCAACGAGAACAATAAAAAATGCATTATTTTTGCTATTTCCAATAAAGATGTCAAAACCATCAGGTCTCATTACAAGAAGCTGAGAACAGGATATTGCAGGGGGGTAAGTGAACCATCTCAGCAGCAGGTGCACACATTGCTCTGCTTAGGATAGAGCTCAAAATACATCTGATTTTGCAAGAGTTTCAGCCAGCTTCTCAATTTTCAAGACTCCAGCGTAAGGAGAAGCAGCTAAAAGTCATCTCCTGTGTTACAAAGCCCAAACGTACCTGTTGTGGCCTGGCAGGTTGGAAGGATAACTCAGGGCAGAAATCACACACGGGGCCTTCAAGATTTAGACACTAAGCTGATTTCAACTGATGGCTTAAAAAAAATTTAAGGCAAAACACTATGTAGCACCTAATCTTGTAAAATAACAGACCCAGCAGTGGACTCCCAACATCCCCTGACCAAAGTTTGACAGTGCCTTAAGTTGCATAATTATCAAACAATTCAATTCCGTTTGTCTGGGACAAAGCTGGTGGCTTTTTATTTTACAAAGACCATTCATCACTTACATAAATGTGATAAAACTAATCCCGATCCAAAGCTCCTTTGTGGGATTAATGTCCCTTAAAACAGGGAAATGAGACATTCCATTCCTTCTGGGAAAAATGTTGAAGGATTGGGAAAGAACTAATTTATGGCTACAAGGCTGCTGATGATTAATGTAATATCCCCAGTCTACAATGCAACCTTCACTTAATTAGTGCCTGTAATTGGGAGTTGTAAAGATAAGATTAATTGAATCTTGAGGATGTTAAAAGTTTAATACGTTGGAACATGGTTATTGTGTTATCTGAAACTGCAGCCTGCAAAAAGCCAAGCAAGGCTTTAGAGAACAGCCCGTGGAGAGACAAAGCAAAAGGACTTGCTTGGATAGAAACCAGCCAGAGAGGAGGAATTTCCAGTTTATAAAAAAGAACTATATGTAATAACACACAAATCCAAATACCCCAGCACAGAGTGGTAATAGCTGACTCCAATTTTAGAAATTAACTGTTTTGTTTGGGCCAGGCTTTAGGAAGCGGAGCCCACACACCCCTCTGCATTTCTTCTCAGGAATTCAAAAAATTAACTGCAGGAGAGAATTCAAAGTAGGTCAAATTCTGCTTTCACTTACGCTCACAGATCTGAGTGATTTACATAAAGACAGGCAATAAAGACAGAATTTGGGCTGCTATTTAGAGCCAGCGAGAGAAACAGAAGGCTCTGAAGGTATGGCACAGATTGAGCTGCAGCTACACAGGAACTGACTGATTACGAGGCAGAACAACAATGGGAAGGGTCGAAATTGCTGCAATCAAAGGAGTGAAGTTACTGAGCAATAAACACCCCGGAGGGCTGGCGTTTGGGTGTCCTCCTGCTTTCACTGTGACAAACATCCACGATTGGTGGGGACAAAAGTCCTCGTCTCACTCAGCACCCACAGCTGGGGCTCAGCTCAACTGCAGGATTTAAACTCCAGGGACAACCAACAGGTCTCTGCAAGGCAAAGCACACCCAGTAATTTCCTTTTCCAGATTCATGACTTTGAATGCTTCAACAATTTTTTTTTTTTGACAAATAGTATGGTTATTTTCCTTAAAATCTCCCAGCCCAAATATTAAATGTAGTAGGTTTTCTCTAGAAAAACACCAAAAAAAAAAAAAAAAAAACAAAAAAAAAAAAACACACAAAAGAAAAAAAACAAACAACCCTCCACCTTATAAAAACCTTGAAAAACTAAAAAGTTTAAACACATATAAAACTCCACACAATTCTCTGAGTTACTGAGTCAGGGTTACAGGGGCAGAAGGTTTGGGCTGGAAGGGAATTTAAACCCATCCAGTTTCACCCCCTGCCATGGGCAGGGACTCCTTCCACCAGCCTGGCCTTGGACACTCCCAGGGATGGGGCAGCCACAGCTTCTCTGGGATCCTGGGCCAGGCCCTGCCCACCCTCCCAGGGAGGAACTTCTCCCAAACATAAGTTTAACTGGACAGACCCCTCTTTATCCTTCACACAAAAGAAAGATCCTTCCTATTTGCCATGATAGGATGCCATTAATAGTGTAATTTTCTTGGTGTTTTGTTTATTCCCCTGGAATGGGGCTTGATGGATGTGGATAATTATCAGACTATAAAAGCCAGCAAATGTGCTATTTTCTATCGCTCTAAATCATCAAACAAATAAAGTGTGAAACAGCATTTCTGAATACAATTTTCCCCTCTAATGGCTTAGAATTATTATCAGGAACAATGAAAATAAATAAGCAAATGTCTTGTGAGTTAAGAATTAAACAAGTGTGTCAGTAAAAAGGAGCTGACAGGCCATGCTGGGGTACAGGGACCAGTCTGGAGGATATTCAGCAATGATGAGACAGGGAATTCACCATGGCAGCAACAGCTTCCAGCACCAGGTGCTCCTCAGGGACCTTCCAGGCTCAGATTCTTCTCCTTACCACTTCTTCAAAGTGGGGGAAATTCAATTTTAGCTTTCAGAAGAAGAAGTTAAAAACCCGACCCAAAACAAACGGATTATACCTGTTTTTTTCCCCTGTTCAAGAGGAATTCTCACCAGAAGCTGTCCCTGTCTTTGGCAGAGGACCAGCCCATCCTGTCCCTTCATCCAAACCCCCCAAAGGCTTCCAAGACCTTTTCTTGCCACCCTTGTCACTCAGTTTTTGATAGCTCCTCCTCGTGTCCCCACCTCACTGCACACCAGCCCCTCGTGCACCAACACAGAGCAGTTAAGCAGCGATTACTTCACTAAGCCTCACAACCCACTCTCTGCTGGAGCTGGGGCTCCTTGGGCAGGAGGATCAACCACAAGACTTTGGAAATGTCACTTCAGTCCCATCCATGTGAGAAGGTAATAAAGTTAATTTCACAGTGTGTGCACAAGGCTGGCCCAAACAGGCCCCACACAGAGAACGTGCCATAATTTCTGAAATAAGGAGCAGAAACAGAGCAGGAACAGCACGTGTGTCAAGCTGGGGTTAGTTATTGGTCTTCAAAGCAGATTTAATTGTGCCAACAACACTGACCCTCTGAAGATTCAAATGCCAACCTTCTCTCAGCCATGACAGGCACAACGAAAAGCTGCTATTTCAATCTCTGGAAGGCAAAGAGTGTCCATAAATGCAGAATCTGAACCCTGACCCTCAACATCTTTAGCCCCCATGACAGCAAAGCCTCCAAAGAAAACTCCTTAGTCCATTAAGAATATTTATCACCCAGTAAAAGCCATTAAGAACCACCATTAGCACAGGGCTGGTCCCTCACTGCAAAGTTCAGACCCTGCTTCTAAGGCCTTATTTTTCTAGAAGGTAAAACACTTATTATATTCCATCTCCTCGCTTTGTCAAAGCAAAGCTCAGGGTAAAAGTGGGTTCTACCCCATAGAATATCCTGAGTTGGGAGGGGCCCACAAGGATTGGAGTCCAGCTACTGTCCAACACTGGGTTTGAGCTGTTTTGCAGCCTGTATGATTAAAAAAAAAAAGGTATTTCAACAAAACCAGATTGTTCCTCTGTTGACAGCACTGTCAGCTCCCTTTCACAGCCACTCTCTTTTCTTCACCTTTACTTTCCTCCATATTTAACCTTCCTTCATCCCTCTCCCCAACAATTTGTTAAAATACAGAAATCAACTCCCTTTCTCCTCCTCATCAAACCTGGGCTTAGACCACACTGAATTGGCTGGAAATATCCGATTTCCCTTCTCAAGGTCATGGCTAGCAAAGGAAAATCTCTGGCCTCCCTCTCCTACTCCCTTCTGTTGTGGCTCCTTTCCATCAGGAATGCAAACACGTGCTCTGGAGATAAGATCACACATGGATCAGAGAGCTCCTTGTTCCTAGAAAAGAACCTTTATCAAGTACCTGCAGCTTTATCTTTAATGGATCATTTCACAGGACAACAGATGATGGAATTCAGTACCTTTAACCAGCAGTGTCAGTGATTTCAAATAATGACATTTTTATTGAAATACACACAGGGAGAAAGATAAACACAGAGGTTGGGGAGTATCAGCCCCAGAAGCCATAATAAGGAGTAAATAGGTAATGACAGGACAAGACTGCAGCCCCAAAACACAGCACATCAACCCACCCTTCAACAGCTCCGAGACAGACAAGCTCTGCCACATCCCACCCTGGGGGAACCAGCACAGGGAGGAAACCAGGGCAAACCCTGCCCAGCAAGGCCTGGGCAGCAGCAAACACACCCAGCACTCACCCCACAGCGCCCATTTCACTCCACACCAGCTCTTTTCCATGCTCAGAACTTCCTAATTATCCACAATACAAAGAAATGGCTGCAAATTTGCTGCTGACAGAACAGCAAGATGAGAAACTTCCTCCTTCCCTGAAGAAACTCAAGTTGCAATTGCAAACCCCTCCACTTGTTTTCCAGTAACAATGGGCAGAACATTTCAGGTTACTCTGGAGTTGGGATCAAACCCTTTGGGACTGACCATTGCAAGATTAAGTCAAGCCTAACTTGTGCCAATCATGTACTTCTGAGACTCTTCAACCCTTAAAGTTGCCATGAGCTAGAAATAGGATTAAAGAGCCATTAGTTTCAAGAAGTGACACTAGACAGGAGCATTTTAACATTCTGATTTCAAAGCAATCTTAATTTTTAAGAGGTACAACTGAATTCCAAGCTTTGCACAGAACTGAGCAATGGGCTACATTCACAGTGAGTCACTAACCCCAAACTCAATGAATACCAAAAGGAGATTTTTCCAGAACTCCAAATGCGCTTTTTAAATACTATTTTAAAGCAGAGCATTTCATATGAACAACCATCTGCTCTTGGAAAGACACTCACTGTCCCAGTCCAGTCAGCTACAAATGCCAGGCACAAAGCACAAAATTACAGACCACACTGCAGTGACTCTCCTTCCACATGTAAAAATAAACCCACGGTCAGGCTCTGCCTGCAGTGAATGAGCAGCAGGAAGGAGGCATTTTACTAAGAAAAGGTGTTTTGGGAAAAACATTATGAAGTCATTTATTCATTCAGTTTAGCCAAGAAGATAATTAGTATACAATTCAACAGAGATGAATGACTACAATATTCATCCCCTTGCCATTCCTCATTATTTGTTTTGAGGAACCTGTTCACACCAGATTTTTTTCCCTAAACTGGCAATCAGATTATTAATTACTGGTTGCTTTTTGTAGTGGCTACTGTACAAAGAGAGAAAAGCAAAGATTATGCTTCAAAGACCTTGTATTCTAAAATAATAACTCGTTTCAACTCCAGAAACAAGGAGAGAAAAGGCAACCAAGGGAGATCACAAATCTGTGTCTTGTACCAAGTGACCTGTGTGAGCTGTCTCCTTCACAGGCACAGCAACACGTATTCCTGAAAAAAACAGGGATAATTGCCTACAGCAGAACAAAAGAAATCTGCTCACCTGTAATGAAAGATATTTTTAGATTAGGAAACCCCTGGTGCTAGAGGTGCAATGCCTCTATACACTCCTTTCCTTTTTAAGCAGAAAAAACCCCAACATTCCAAAGGTTTAATGCTCCTCATCCATCAACTGCGCCGTTCCCAACTCCAACTGCTTTGAAGTGAGTGCCTGTGTTCTTGTCAGCATCAAAGCCAGGGGTGTTGTAGCTGAGATTTAATACAGATCACTGACACAGTTTGTAAAGTTTCCTTTATTTCTTCCATCTGATCCCCTTCATCTCATTGACCGTGGGCAGTTAGAAACAAAGCAGATGCAAAGGCAGCACGTTCGTTCCTCAGAACATTCAGGAGTTAACAGCTGCACAGCTCTCAGACAACACGAGAGCTATTTAAGTGCTGTCATTACCACAGGCCTCTCTTATTTTAAACCACACTTGTGCTGCACTTGGCATCACCCAATGACAATTCTCTCTGCTGAGCAGAGAAAAAAAAATCCCCGCTGATTTTTGCCAGCATGGTAACAAAATGTGAATAAAGGCAAAGCTCAGCAGCACCACTCCGGCTGCTCCTGGCCTTCCCAAGCCTTGCTTCCAGCACCAGGCCAAGCCAGAATTTGCAAGCTCATTCTCCCACAGGGCAGGAGTCAGATCAGGCTGAGTGAGATGGAGCACGGAAGGACCTCTCCCTCCCCTCCTGTCTCAGTGGCAGAGCAAACTGCTCAGAAGCCTCAGCTATTAAAAGCAACCTGGGATCCTGTCAGACTTCCACAGATCTTCATTTCAAACCAGGCCTCAGCTCTGAGCAGACACCTCCGAAATGCAAGAATGAGATGCAGCAAGAGCCCTCCTGCATCAAACACCTCCACCCAGACCAGGGCTCCCGAGCTGTGAGGAGCTGAGCGTGGCAGACGTGGCAGCACATGCACCAACACCAGGTCTGGGGGCAGGAGCCCACCTGAAAACACTGCTGAGAAAATGAGGGTGTGATCAGAGATCACCATCCCCACCTTCAGAAACCAGGATGTGATCAGAGATTATATCCCCACCTTCCAAGGTCATCACGGAAGGTACAAAGAGGAGCCATAGATGAGAAAGGTCTCCACTTTGCTGGGTCAGGCACAACCACTCCCAGCTGACCCCAAACTCTGAGATTCATAATTTCAACAAATTAAACAGGCCAGTAAAGAAGGGTATAAAATGCACAGACTGAACACTAAAATGGCAGCAAAGTACATGCTAACTCCATACCTTTTGCAGTGGATTTAGATGAGAATAAAACCCAAAGAGGACTCTGGAGGAGAAGCACAAACAGCAAAGAATTGTGTGGAAGGGGGTCTGAGCAGCTGAGGTTGTTTCCTCTGTGCTCTCACAGAGCAACAGTCCCTCCTCAGACAAGTTCCAGAGTTGATTCCATCAGTCTCAGAATCTGGTTTGATCTCATGGCATTTTCTCTCACAGTTAGGTGAGGGTAGAAGAAAAAAAGGCAACACAAGTCCTGCCTCCCCAAAATACTGTGCCTGCTCTGCAGCAGAAAAATGGCCTTTTAATGATCTACAACAGCCTAATAAAAGACCACAAATCCTTAAGTCTATTAAAAAGAAAAATCTCCAATTATTCCAATTGCAGCACCTGACTGGGAAGATAATCCACACACACAAGTCAGAGCTCATTCAGGTTGTGGACAACATGCTGATTTCAGGATTTTTAAAGCAAACCACCCCTAGCACTGTCCCCCTCCTGGTGGGATTCACCTCTCCCTCCCCCCACATTCCCACCTCCAGGATGACGGGGCTGGGCTGGGTATCAGCAGTGGAGTGTGGTCTGTATTGATTAACTAATGACTGCAGTGCACAAAGCTTGCAAGGCTGTATTAATAACTCCCTGCTCTCAGTTATCAGGGAATTACAGGGGGATGCAACTCTGCATCTCAATATACCCCTCCTTCCATGGATCTCCCACAAATCAACATGCACATGGATTCTCAATGCAGAAAGCAGCTTTCACCTCCCTTTTGGAAGAGATGGGAGAGTGAAAAGCTGTTCTGCCTGGCCATACTTTATCTCACTTTCCTTTTATTCCTTTTAATGAATATCACTGTTCCTTCCTCTCTGCCTTTTATCAACAGAAAAGGGTCTTGCTTTGCCAAATCTGCCTGGGAGCAAATGGTGTTGCAGTTAATCCATAAATCAACCATCACCATAAATCCACTCTTTCTCCATCCAAAAGTGCAGAGCTGTAAAAGAGATTACATGGGATAGCAGAGGCAGGAAGGAAATTTGTGAGCTGTGAGGAGCCCATCACGGCCAAATGGCCTTCCCTGCCCGTCCTGTCTCCCCACTCCACCCAACAAGCCCGTAAATCTCTGCTGGCAGCACTGGGACACACAAACAGCCAACGTGCACACGTGTCTGAGAGCAAGGCAACTCCACACACTTCACATGGAAGGCTGTGCACACCCTGGGGGGGACTGAGGCAGGAAAGGCTGCACAGTCTTCTTCTGAATCCCGTAACACCAAGAAACTGGAAAAGTGAAACTCGGACATGCAAAAGTTCTCAGCGTGAGCATCAGCTCCCTCAGGGCAAAACTCATTTGTGATTCCAGCCAATCCAGCCTGAAGAAACTCAAGGTCTCCGGGTTCAAGGGTTACTGAGATCCCAACAATCAACACTTACAGTCACAGCTGACCCACTCAGCGACTCCACCAGCCTGGGCAATGCCCTCCTAAGGAACTGGGATAGTTAGGAGGCAATAAATGATGCAAGGGACAAGTGCCCTTCCCCCCTGCTGCCACGGAATTCCCTATCAAACATTAAACCAGCTGCTTTAAATGAGATTACACCAAGCTCATGAGGAACTGCAACATATGTGAGGGTGTGTTAAAGCACAGGGCCAGTGCAGAACATCACACAGAGGAACTGGGGATGAGGGCCCAGCATCCTGCATGGAAAATGAACAGAGAGAAGCTGGAAGTTAAGCTCCATGACTGCATTAGGTCATTTTCTTTCTCCAAGAGAGTTTTCCAGGGATTAACATGTTCTGTCCTGGGGGGAGGAAAGGACAAGAGTTCTGCTAAGGGAGCACTGCAGCTGTTTGAGACAACACTGAGAAATAAAATCAGAGCGAGACTCTCAGCAATTCAGACCTGCAGCTGCTTCAGAAGATGCTTTTAGCCAAGGACAGGGAGGGCTCCTTTGACAATCCTCTCCCCAGGGAACAACCACGTCTTGCTTTAAATCTCCCCTTCGTGTTTCTGTCAGAAAACGTGAAACTTCCCCGGTGCTGGTGGCATCAGTAACAGACACCACAGATTTATTAAGCTGTAGATGTTACAAGGAAGTCAGGGAATCACAGAACAGTTTGGGTTGGAAGGACCTCAGAGCCCATCCAGTCCCACCCCCTGCCATGGACAGGGACACCTCCCACTGTCCCAGGTTGCTCCAACAAAGTTTGGGGTAACTCTGTCCCTCCAGGTTTGCAGCCTTCAGACACAATTCCAATGTAACTGTATCTGTGACCAGTGCTTTCAACTAATCATATTATTTTAAAGTTCCTTTGGTAATTTGTCCTTAATTCCACATAAACTGCTGCTCTGGCATAACGTGTACTTTGTGATATCAAAGTCAAACAGATTAGGCATGATCCACTTCCAGCAAGGGAGTGTTTTGGAGAGGAGACGATCTAACTTAAGAGCTAAAGCTGGCTCCCTTTTTTAATTAAAGGGGATTAAACATCCATCATGATAAGGAAAAAGGGACATTTTATAAAAATCAATTACCTTCCTCAGTGTCAGTCTGGTTTAACACCTGCAGTTTCTGAGAGAAAGGAGAGTGTAACATCTCACTAGTACTTAGAGGCAAATTAAACACTGTTGCTGTACAGCAAGATCAGCCACAAAATATCCAGGAAAAATAACTTTATCACCCAGTCAGGTTACACTGTTGACAAAACAAGACCTTACACTTTAAAGTGTATCCTCAAATTCACAATACTGAGATTCAAAGTTTCCTCCAGCTCTTCCCCACCCCAGGAAGCCTCCAGGTAGGGATTGTACATCTTTATCAAGACAAAACAAAGTGATGCGGAGCACCCCAGTGTTTAAAAATATGCTTTTGGAATTGCAAGGGCTGAGCCACACACATTCCTCAATAAAATGCCACAATAACCATGAAGAATGAGGCCTGGCATTCAGTTTTGCTGCTTCTGTCATTATAAAAATCAGTTCCCACTCCCATCACTTGACAACACGCTCAGTTTTAGATCTCAGCACAGGAATGTACGAGGTGATTATACATAATATGTATAATTGATACAGCACAAATCCCTACCACGAGAGGTTTAATAGAGGGCTGCAAAATTAAATATATTTCAGGTTTTTCAAAAGTTGGAGACTACAAAAAGGTTGTAATTAAATTCCTAATGGGAGAGGGACAATGTATTGTAATTTGAGAAAAAAGCAAGTAAAAGGCTCAATCTGGCAGCTGCCTGAGGGGCTTCACATGAAGTTACACAACAGCTCCCCGTTCCTGGGGTGTTTGACGGGAAGTGCCCACACCTTCCATAATATCTCTTCAGCCTGTCAGACCGATTTTCCAGTTTAAAACAACAACAGTGTGAGCACAATGTGGACCAGAGCATGTGCCTGGGAACAGCAGATCACAAGAGATAATCATCTCTGGGAGGAGGTGAGTCCAACCCAGGGGGGCAGGGCAGGTCCCTGCAGCAGCAACCAGGGCCAGGGACACAGCAGTGCTCCTTCCTCTGGGTACAGCTCCACAGAACTTCAGAAACACGCGCACTGCAGCCTCCAGGCACAGCTAAATTATGTAGTGAGACTGGAAGCAGGAAAAGGGCTGCTTTCCATTACCCCCTTCCTCTCCCTCATCACTGGGTGACCCTTCACTGCTCGACTTTGTGCTAAATAACTTTCAGGTTGCATCCCTGTGACACGACCCTGCACAGACACCTCCAGCTGCTGCAGCCTGTCCTGCTCTGCTGATGGAAGGAACAGCACCACAAGTGTTGGCAGCAGCACTTCTCTGCAGTGACAGAGACACACATTAATCAAGGAGCTGCACCACCAAGCAGATGCTCATTAGGTCGTGCAAAGGAGCCCCTTTCAGTTGTTGAGCCACAGACATTTATTTTACCTGCAATCCCAACAGGCCCCAAAGCACCTGTTTTGTAAGAGGTAACAGTGCAAAGACGGAAATGAAGGACACAAAATACTCTATAATGATCCTCCTTGACCCAGGAGAAGAATCCTCATGGTCCAAAATACCACCCAGACCTCCCTGAGAAGATACTTCAGCATCTCTCCTGTGAGGAGAGACTGAGGGAGCTGGGCCTGGTTAGTCTGGAGAAGAGAAGACTCAGAGGGGATCTCACCAATTCACATAAATATCTCCCAGGGGCATCAATAGGGTTGTGCCAGACTCTTCCTAGTGGTGCCCAGCGACAGGACAAGGAGCAATGGCCACAGACCAAAACATGAGAAGTTCAACCTCAACATGAGGGGAAAGAATACTTTCCATGGAGGGTGGCAGAGCACTGGAACAGGTGCCCAGGGAGGGTGTGGAGTCACCCTCTCTGGAGACATTCCAAACCCACCTGGATACATTCCTGTGTCACCTGCTCTAGGCAGGTGGGATGGGACTGGATCATCCCCAGAAGTCCCTTCCAACCCTAAAAATTCTGTGATTCTGTGAATTAAACAAAGATTTTTTTTTTTGTAGGACCCCCTTGAATGAGGTCTGGGAGGGAACCTCAACCAGCCCAACTCCTCTGTCCCCTTCCCCTTGAGAGGAGACAGGGCTGGTGGCTCCTCAGCCCTCCCACACCCTGCCCTGCAGAGCTGGGCTCTGGGAGACAGCCTGGATTAAAACAGCCCAAGATAATTTATGAGAGACATGAAGAGAGAGTTATGGTTTTTAACAGGCAATTTTGAAGCAGAATACTACCAATATACAGAGTCCTTGGTTTCACTGTATAAATATCTCTGACAGCCAAACAATAACTCTGCCTCTTATTTTAGAGCTCAACCCCAAACTGGTAGACTCCGTAACTCTCCACACTCCTGCTATTCCCCGAGGTGCTTCCAAGATGATCACTGTCAGAGTCACAGAGTCTATAAAAAGGATGAAGGAAGCTGGGAAATTTCCACAGAGGTGGTGCCAGCAACAGAGAGCGAACGTTTCAGCCACCCTTGAGTAAAGCCAGGCTGCGCCACTGGAATCCACCAGCGCGGTCCAAGAGCTCCCCCAGCTGAGCTCTGGGAAGGCTGCAACCACTTCCACAACACGGCCACTGCTCAGGCACCTGGAAAGTTCCAGAGCTGCTCAAAGGGTATTCGGATTCACTTTTGGAAGCCACTGCTTGTTCAGGGCAGAGCTTGAGAACTCATTAACAGGAGCTGTCATAGTGAAGAGCAAGGAAGAAATGACTTGGGCAAGTGGCAAACTCTTTCCTTATGCTTAAGGGAACAGCAGGGAGGCACTGCCAAAGCAGCAGTGGCATCTTGTCACAGCCCATCTAGTTCTGTGTCACACACTGGCATTTATATAAGAAAACTCCCCTGAAAGGGAAAA
This sequence comes from Acropternis orthonyx, assembly GCA_035583155.1. NCBI lineage: Eukaryota > Metazoa > Chordata > Aves > Passeriformes > Rhinocryptidae > Acropternis > Acropternis orthonyx. The sequence continues at coordinate 595,995 of JAWWEU010000082.1, forward strand.
TGCTTCGCTCAAAACACGGTCTGTCCTCAGAACCCTCTTTGTGCCCCAGCTGGGGGAGGTTTGTACAACCAGGACCATCAGAGAACTGTGCAAGCACAGAATGGCTGGCTAAAAATCCTCCTCTCCTTTTTAAATAGGGTAAAAGTACATTTAATAACCAAAAAAACTAACGAGGTGCAGAGGAGGTTCCTGCTTGGATTTTTAAGTAGCAAAACCTGAGCTCCTTGGTAAAAATTTTGAGTAGATTTTATTATTTCTCTTTTCTATTCCAATTATAAGCAGCAGTGATTGAACTCTTCAACAAGTGTAGCTCCTCTCAGGGGGATTTTAGCTGTTCCCCAGCTTCTCCCCAAAATCCTCAGTACATTAGATAAAAATAAAAGCTCCCAAGTTTTTCTGAAATCTGACATTTGCCAGATACATTTTTCCATCTACAATTTCCAGTTCTTTCTGATTTTGAACCTCTTCACACAAACATGCTCACAAGGGTGCTTTTTGTTTTACTGCTTGGAGGTTTGTTCTGTTTCCCTGTACAATCCCTATTTCCCACAGAAACAAGAGCAAGTACAAGGACATGGCAATAGGTGGGAACTTGATGATCCTTAAGGCCCTTTCCAATCCAAACCCTCCAGGGATTCTATGAAAAACCACTGTTTAGTAAAGATGAGGCAACAGCTTCACACAAACAATTTCTCATCCTTATGATATGATATTATATCCTTATGATACTCACATATCACAGCTACAGTACTCAAAAAACCCCACAAAACACCAAAAAACTGCCATCAAACCCAAGGGGGGGGAAAAAAGGCAAAACAACAAAACCCACCAAAATAAAAACAATCAAACAGCATGAAGCTCTCAGGTACATGCAAGAAGAAAACCGGTTTAAATCAAGCTACAAATACTTCATGTACACTCCATCTGTTCTCCAAGTTTAACTCACACTAAGAGTTTGTGGAACAGCCAGTACTTTCCTGCTGTAACCAGCTTCTGTTTAAAGGTAAATTTGTTCTTATTTCTACTTTTGGAAAGAGTCAACCTTTCATTCCAGGCTCGGAACAAAGAACAGGCAGTGCATGGGTGAGTCAGAGCCACCAACACGCAGGGATGGAAGGGCAGAGGGAGCCAGGAGGGAGCAACCCAGCCCAAAGCTCAGCTGCTCCTCCAGCTCCTGGTGGGGACCTGCAGGTGTGTGAGCACCACGCTGGAGGTGACACTGGGCTGCTGTCCCTGTGTTGTGTGGGTGACGGGCATGAGGAGCTTCCCGTGGGCTGTGGCACCATCTGGTGGAGATGGGACCCGGGAAAAGGGGTTGGAATGGGTTGACTCTGGAGGAAAAACTGACAGGACCACAACTGAGAGAATCATGGAATATCCTGAGTTGGGAGGGTCGCCCAAGGATCATCAGCACAACTCCCAGCCCTGCACAGACACTCCAACAATCCCACCCTGTGCCCCAGAGGATCATCCAAACCCTCCTGGAGCTCTGGCAGCCTCGGGGCCGTGCCCACTGCCCTGGGGAGCCTGCTCAGTGCCCACCACCCTCTGGGGGAAGAGCCTTTCCCTGAGAGCATTTCACATCCCATTCATAATCCAGGAACACTTTTCTTGCACTCAGGACTGTTTAACAGAGATTCTGTTAAACACAAGAGACCCTGCAAAATCCTTGTGCATCTGCCTGAAAGAGGGAGACTGCGGATCAAGAACGTTGGGAAACATTTCCTGACGCGTTGGAAGGATTTTTAAAATTCCCATTAACGTTACAGACATTCAGCCCCTCCTTCCACCCCTTTCCAGGGCTGTAAAAGAGCATTAGAGCCATTCATTAAAGCCTCCTGGCTCTTGGGGGCTCTGATGAGCCCACAGGCAGCGACATTCCCGGAGACACTCGGTGTCCCCAGGGGCTCCCAGTGCTGAGGGATGGGCATCTCACCTGCCGCTGCCAGGGCACAGTGACAGCAGCTCCACTGTGACATTTAAGCTCTAATTTGCATGCAAATGTCAATACTTATTAGTCACACCAAGATCTTCAGCAAAGCTCTCTCGGGTTGCTAAGTCTCTGTGGTTATACTTTTAAATTGCTTGAAAAAGAAGAAGATTGGCTCTTTAACTTATTCCAGACTTCCTACATTCTTGATTTCACTCTTAACTATTGATTACTTTCGTGGAAATTTATTTTCAACCAGTCTATGCAGCAACAGTGCTGAAAAATGCTTACAAGCATGCCAAAAATTGACTGTGGAAAAAGAAACCTTTGACCTACCTTGTCCCTGGAGCTGTTAACATATTTATGGATTTAAATAATGGAAATTTTAAAGCAGCAGATGTTTCCTGCCCGCAGCACAGCGCAAGAACAACAGGCTTTCACTATGACAGTGCATCTGAAGCATCCACACACTCCCATCATCGTGTGCTCTGTTGTGCATTAGTTTGCAAAAATCCCCAAGTGTTGAAATCTGGTTTTAAACACGATGTCAACAAGTCTCCCTAATCCTGCTGAAAGTCAGGAATTAGCCCCTCTGAGCAAGCCAGCTCGAAAGAAAGTAAAATTGCTTTTAAATGCAGAGTAGAAGAGGAGAGATTAAGTAAGTCTGATGGAATCTGGTAGACCTGGAGAAAAGGATTATTTTGGGGGTCTCCAAGCAGTGGGCAACAGCCCTCGCTTACCAGGACTTTGGCTCCCCAAAGTGCAAGTAGTTGATACTGTAGAGATCCATGTCCTCTGTATGCCAAGCAAAAGTTGTCTTCCACATCCCAAAGTAGAGGTAGGGAGTGTTCACACCCTCTATGATAATGCCACACTCATGTTCCACCATGTCCAGGAGGGTGTTCAGGTTGCCAATATTCCATTCATCCACGTCCTGTAATTCAAAACAAGCGCTTGGAACTTCTCAGGAAGAATCCCAGCCCACAGTCTCCTTCCAATGCCTTAAAATGTGGATATAATGGTGTTACCTGCAGTAATTTAATTCCACCTGCCTCCAGAAAGCTCAGCACTGACCACAAGCAGGAAGAATTGCCAGCACTTGCCAGCTCCTCACAATGTGTTCTCTGAAGAGGCACTTGCACTATGCAATACCCCACCATTAATTAACTATTCTGTTAATAAACACAAGATGAGATGATGCAGAGGGAGAATGCTTTTCAGGACCCTCCCACCTCAATCCTTGCAGCAATGGCAGCAGTTTGAGAAGAGGAAACATTCTTTGAGTGGGATTTGTAATTCAATTTACTTTCTGCTCATGGGACCTTGAAGGCAACCCAATGTACGTTCAGTTCACTGCAGGAGCTACATCTCCCCAAAATCTGTGTTTGTGCCTGGTTGTGTCACCTGCCCTGACCATAGCATGGAAAGAATGTGGGTATTAATATTATAATTTCATATTATAATTGCTATTTATATACTATGTTGTATAAAGTATATCTAATTTATAGTATAATTATAATTTTATATTATAACAGAATGAAACACTCTCATCCAAGCACCAAATCCTATGGATACCTGCGATGTCCATGGCTCTGAAGGCCTCAGATATCCAGGCTTATTCCAATTAATTCCATATCAAACCATGATGATACTAAAAAGACACTTTGACATTAACATTCACACACAGACAATCAGACAACACTCCAAAAAAGAGCCACTTTCCACTCCAAAGAAAACTACAGAGAAGAGATTTAAATTATCTGCCTAAAGAGAGAAATAAGAGAAGAACCTTTATCATCTCCAGCAGAAGAAACCACGACAGAATTACTTTAAGCAGAGGATGAAATTTCACCAAGGAAAAGCTTAAACAATTTGAATTGTAAAATAATTCAGTGTGCAGGTGTATTGTATCCTAATAGAGCTGCCCACAAAGAAAAATTCCAAATGCAAATAGTTTCAAATCCAAACGCAAATAATTTGTGTTAAGAATAAAAAAAAGGTATTTTTGATGAAGCACCAATTCCTTGAAATGATGCTTTTTGCTGGCTCTCTAAGGAGCATGAGCAGAAACCTCTATTTATTCCCTTAAAAAAAGAAATCAACTCCAAGATATATACAATTTTTGGCCACACACTTCATAAGAACTTGTTTAAATCGCATTTTTCTACAAAAAGTAAGCTTTTCACAGCTTCCATTATTTCACTGTTATCCTGAATCTCTGAGGAAGGTGGGAATTTTAGTCCCAATTTTGTAATGAGAGAAAAAATAAAGCTATTATTTACTACTTTTTATGGTGGCTAAATCAAAGCAATTCTGAATTACTGTCCCTTAACGAGAAAAGAGCAATAAAGAAGTTATAGAAGGAAGAAACAAAGAAAAGAGGAGCATTTCACTTACTGCATCATACAGGGAGCCACTGATATCAGCCCCATAAATGGGAGAGACAAACGTGAGATTCTTCCAGTACTTGCGCTCCAAGTCTTCGAAATCCTGATGCCGAGGGGTGCAATACCTGCCAGGACACGGGGAAGGAAGGATGTGACAGGGCCTGAGGAACACCCAGCACAGAGAAACACCTGAGGAGCAGCAGGGGTGTCAGAGCAGGAGCTACTGAAGGTGCATTTTGTGTTTAATTCATATCACTGACCGCATTCTAAACCTTCCTACGAAACCCCTCAGTGCAGACACAGGATGGAAGCACCAGATCCCCATCCCAAGGAAACAGGAGATGAAGCTGTTTCACAAGGCAGCTGAAAGCAGGTGAAACACTCAGATATCAGAAAAACTTCAAAGCTGATTATCATGAAGTGGTTTGGGTTGGAAGGACCTTAAAGTCCCTCCAGTGCCACCCCCTGCCATGGGCAGGGACAACTTTCACGATCCCAGGTTGCTCCAACCTGGCCTTGGACACTCCCAGGGATGGGGCAGCCACAGCTTCTGTGGGCACCCTGTGCCAGGGCCTGCCCATTCTCACACAGAGGAATTCCTTCTTAATCTCTAATTTTCCAGAGCAAGCATTAATACACCAAGAGCTCCTTTTCGAGTCCCAAGCCATTATTTTCAGAAATATTCTCAGGCAAATACTGACCTTGAAAAATTCTTCTATACCAACTCCCAGAAAAAGACCTGAGGCACACCAAAAGCCACCAAGTTACAAACCTGAGACTGGGTGCAAGCGTTCAAGAAAAAGCAGTTTCCTCCAAAATACTTCAAATTTAACAAGGCTGCATTTTCTTTCCAGCTGGTTCCTGGAAAGGAAAGCCTTCTCCAGAACTCCCCCACCCCTAATTCAAGCACATCCCTGGACACCAACGCACTTCTCGCTGTTGGCCAGCCGCCGGTACTCCCCCACCGTCATGGGCTTCTTCTGGATGTTGTACTGGGTGAAGAGCCCTGACTGCCCCGTGACCACCTGCTGGATGGGGGCTGGGATCACCATGTCATCTATGTCATCGTAGGTTCTCCGGGGCTTCCATTCCTTGGGAGGAATCACCTGCAGTTTTGGGGGGGGAGGAAAGAGAAAAATGACACCTGACATTCACGACAGTCAAACACAAGCCCCGAGGAGGGCACTGTTTGAGGGGAAGGGATTTCCCTCGGCGCTGCAGGTTCTCAGGCAGCAGGAGCATCTCAGCTAACAGGACACCTGCTCTGCACCTGCTGACCAGTCCCACCAGTAGAGGCTCACACAGGATGGCCAGTGATGATGTCAGATACGGAGTTATTCCAAGGAAATGTGCTGCACATCAGATCCCTCCCTCACCTGCCCTCCCACAGAGCTGCAAGGACTCTGCAGCAGCAGCTTTAGCAGTCTGTGGGAGCTCTGCAAGTCCATAACCTTTTATAGTGGCCTAAACAACTATTCCAGTAGAAGATCAATGACATTTGGGGTCACTTGAGGCCCTGAGGTGGTTTTTTGTTTCTTTCTTTTGGGTTTTTTAACTAGAAAGGCTCAAAGGATCTGAGGGAAAGCCTGGAGCTGTGCCAGGGGGTTGGGATGGATCTCAGGGAAAGGCCCTTCCCCCAGAGGGTGTTTGGGATGGATCTCAGGGAAAGGCCCTTCCCCCAGAGGGTG
>JAWWEU010000082.1:602269-614931 GCA_035583155.1 Acropternis orthonyx
AGGCTCCCCAGGGCAGTGGGCACGGCCCCGAGGCTGCCAGAGCTCCAGGAGGGTTTGGATGATCCTCTCAGGGACAGAGTGCGATTGCTGGGGTGTCTGTGCAGGGCCAGGGGTTGGTCTGATGATCCTTGGGGGTCCCTTCCCACTCAGGATATTCTAGGATTCTACAGAAATCCTGTTGCATTATTGCTGTTGGCATTTCTGTATTTGCATATGACAAATTAAGCCCCAACTCCTTAAATAAAGAGGGGCAAGGGGTGGAGAAGAACACCAGAAAATCGTGGGGAACAGGTACAGAACTGTTTCCTCAGTCTTGGAGGCTGCACGAAAAAACTGCTGCAAAGCAGGGCTGAATGTGGAAGAAAAAGCTGTAATTTTAAACCAAAGAGCAGCCAACAATCTGAGGCTCAAGCAGAGAACCATCAGTAAGACATTCAGTGGGCATGAGGGATGAAAAAAAAAAAATCAAATATTTGCAATCTAACTTGAATAAAGGATTGACCAAAAAAGAGTTGCAGAAACTGGAGGCCAAGTTCCAGGTAATGGTTTCTCCAGGGATAAGCTCAACTTCCCTTACAAGGCTCCGCAATGCAGTTACAAGAGAGACACAGAACTAACCTGAAATGCTCAGATTAATCCTACAAGTAAACTAATTTCTTTACAACATCTGGAATTCACCAACAACCTTTATTAAAACAATCTCCCTAGCAGACTCCTGGAAGGTAATTGCTTGTACACTTGAGTGGACAAGGAAACATTTCATGGGAGCTCTTCATCAATAGCCAGCTCTCTTTAGAACTGTAATAAACCCAGTAATTGACCTATGTTTTAGAAGAAATAAGAATTATTTCATGCCTAACAGCTTTATTTCTCCTCTGTGCTTTATTAGGTCCTGCTAAATACCACACCTAACAGCTCCTTGTCAGAACAAACGATCCCATCAGCCTGTGGTGACAAGGCCACAGAAATACTCTTCCTAACCACTTAGTCCTGTGTTTTTCCCAGCAGTTTTATGTCAAGTACTGGAATTTAGAAGCTTCACATGAAACGTTCTCACAATAATTCATTACGTTCAGCGTAAAAATGAGGGTGGGAAGGAAACTCTGTCAGGGCCTCACAGCCTCCACAGGGAAGAATTCCTTCCCACTATCCCACCTAATCCTGCCCTCTGGCAGTGGGAAGCCATTCCCTGTGTCCTGGCACTACTTAGATACCCAAACCTGGGAAATCTTTCTTTATCCTACACTCAGGGGGGAGCTGAAAACCTGCCAGCTCCAGCCCTTGAGGACCATGGTCACCACAACGTGTGTCCTCAGCAAAAGAATCAGGACATAAAAATACCCTTAACCCGTGTTGGAAAGGGATAGGAATATCCTTGGGGGTCCCTTTCAGCTCCGGGTGTTCCATGACTCCACAAAAACCCTCTGCCTTTCCCCTCTCCGTAACTGACACGGAGATTCCAAGGACACCCCCAGAAATCAAACTGCTCTGAGTGACACAACCCCACACGTGCCCCACACCCAGCAGAGCCTCGGGAAGGCACCTCCGGGCCGCTCCCAACTCCCTGAGCCGGCAGAACTCACCTTGGCCAGCCCTGCCCGGTGAGCTCCCTGGGATTCCATGTAGGCGATGTACTTCCCAAAGTCCCGGAACTCCTCCAGGCTGGGACGGAAGGTCATGATCTTACAGCCAGGGTTCTGCGGGCTCGGGTTTTCCGACCCCATATTTCCAGTGTGGCGGCTGAGGACGGGAAGCAGGAAGGGAGAAGGAAAGAGAAGAGGGGCAGGAAAAAAAAAAGTGCTCGTTAAAAAATGTCAGGTTTTTTTGACCGGCTTTAATGAATTTCACAGAAAAGCTGGGGGGAGTTCATATTTTCCCCCTTCTGTTCCCCCAAGAGGATATTTGTAAGTACTACCCTTTAACAGGGATATGAAGAGCTTCCGACCAAAAATCCGCTTAGTCAGAACTGCTGATACCAGGATCACCCGAGATATGGTGGTCACAAACAACACCTTCTCAACACCTTCAGCATCTGCTCAAGGTGCAGAACTTGCCATCCCACGAGCTTTCCACAAAAATGCTGCATCCTTTTCTGTTTACCTTCAAAATCAACAGCTTTCCCCAACATTTGGATTTTTTTCATGTGCTGGACAACATTAAAAATTATAAAATTAGGAGGTTTTTTAAATGTAGCTTCATTACACTTTGTATTTGCAATGTATATAGATAAAGCATCAGACAATTTTTAAAAGAAATGCTGAGGTGCAATTTCAAAATATCTCCCAAGGTGGAAAGCCAAACTGCTCAATTTACTTCACAATTTCAAGGAGGCGAAAAATCCCAAGCAATTCAGGATAAAAATCACAATTTTTAAAATGGACTTTTTTTAGGTTATGTGGGAAACGTGTAAGGGAAATAAAATGCTTTAATGGCATTTCAGTAGCAAATATAACTAGCAATATTGTGCAAGTCAGAGAAGCAGCTGCAGCAAGCACAGCCAATATCCCAAACCCTCAGGAGATGGCAGTGCTGGGCTGGGAAGGAATAAAAAGTGCAGCAACACTATCAAAAGCGACTCTGAAATCCAAGCAAAATACATGTTTGGATTTAAACTGATGTCAAAGTAGCCAAACAGTACTCCAGATGCTACTAGAAGTACTCACTGTGTTAGGGAAAACAAAACCAAACAGGGAGCATAAAATAAAAGTTAAAATTATCAGTGAAAACACTGCTCGGTCTGTGCCTTAACGGGTGAGGGTGGCAAGGAACCCACTTCAGAGACAGCAAGTGCTCTCACCCTCTGGAATTAGAGCCATGAATCCGGACAGATTCCACCCCCAGGGCATCACTGTAGCTGGGGAGAACATCTTTCATTTCAGAGGCAAATCAACAGTTTTGACTCGAAATTTTAGAAACTAGAAAGTCTTAGAATTTTTCAGAGTAACTTATATGTAAATTTGTTTCAAAACAATGAGCTGCAAATCTTAAGCTCTTCCCCAAGGAGTCTTTAAGGGAATTTTATGCACAAAATTGCAGCCTCCCACAGGCAGAAAAGCTCTTCCCAAGGCCCACTCCAGAATAAAATCCACCTCTAAACCCCAACATTGCACAATATCCCAGAGCAAAACCAACTGAGGGGAAAAGGTACCATTTCACCCCCTCATCCCAAGAGATCAGTGGGACATGGAGAAGAAACCATTCCTAAACTTCTATCCCAACACAATCTTACTGGGAATACTTCAGCTATTTTTAAACTGGGTCTGGAAATGCCACCAAAGTTGAGCCAGGCTCGGCAGCAGCAGGACACAGCGGCTCTCCGGGAGGATCTGGCTCAGGACAGGAACTTGAATTCCGTCCTGAGGAGGATCCATGCCAGCACCATCTGCTCCAGGGAGGCCTTCCCAGTGTTTGCAGCTTTACTCACACCCAAGGGAAAAAAAAAATAATCAAAGTCGGGTTTCATCCCACCTTTTCCTCAAGATTGTTCCCAGCAATTCCAATTTTTATTCAATGAACTGGGAGCAAAGAGTCAAAATCCATGCTGTATTTGGGGGGAATACCAAAAACTACTTCATGCAAAGCTTCATCAAGTCATGAAAGGGTCTTTTCCGTCAATACAAGCAGCATCACCCGGAACTCTGGGATTCTGTAGAGCAGAGGCAGCAAAGCCCAAGATTTTTCCATGTTTAATCGCACCTAAAGGCCATTTTAACATCTACCCTAGATAAAGCATGTTCACCTAATTAAATCAATTAAGGTATTACAAAAAAAGCGGCCGCGGAGCTCCCGGGAAAGGAGAATCAGTTCCTGCATCTCAGTGAGACACATCCAAAGCCGCTTCCCGTACGACCTTCCTTCTCCAGCCGCCCCCCGGAGCCGGGAACACCCAGGCCACAGGGAAAGCTTCGGGAGAGGAGAATTTGGGAGAGGAGAATTCCTCTCCCAGCTACTGACAGCGGCAGCACTTCCCAGCCCCGGGGGGCACAGCACACGGGGCCAAGGCACTGGTGCTGCTTCCCTGGGGGATTCTCCCTGAGGGAGCTTTCCCAGCAGAGCCGGAGCGTTCTGAGCACACCAAAAGCTGGCGATGGGAACCAGCTCTGCTCTCGAAGCACTGAAAAGGATTCCGCCGAGTCGGAGGCCCCATTAGGCCTTGAAAAGAAATGTGAAGGTATTTTCCCTCAGCTGGTTTCATTCTGGTTCATTGTAAGCGAGTAACAGCCTGAAATATTACAAAAACCTTCCAATTTTCAACCATTGTGAGGAAACACTAAAACTCGTCTCCAGAGGGATGATCTCAGTGCACACAAAGAACTGAGTTGTTAATATCAGTGACTTTTACAGGAGAATTTCCCCTCCGAAACTGAAGTGAACCAAGACACTTTTGTGACTGAAATCCTGCACCTGTTGACTGAAACCTTTGTGAGGCAGAGAAAAAAACTAAGACACCCAGCTGAGATCAATGACTTGTGCTTCCTAAAGGACTTCCAGGACTGGGAATCCTTCCTCCAGGAAAGGCTTGGGACTTTCAAGTAGTTCCCCACTGCTCCCCCACTACTGATCTCGGAGGAGCAGATAATGCCAACTCTGCTTTTGAGTCAGGGGTGACTTTGATTCAAGTTGTGACTACTGGTGGAAACAAAACTGCCCTTAGGCACCAGCACTGGAGCCAAATCCTGTCCCCACACTCAGAGGAATGTTCAGCAAACTGGTCCTGCTGGTTGGCTACAAACCCCCTCCACTATCGATCCGGGTTTGAACAGTGAAATGCAGCAGAATTGATCACAGAGGAGTCACTTTGTTTACACAGGAACACGAGAAAACCATCTTTAGCCTTGTTAAACAAAGCTAATATACTCACTGGGATTATCCCAGAACAGGGGTACCTGCAGAGCCCGTTGAAGGAGGCACCAGGTCTAAATGTAAAGCTCTCCCCAGGCGAAGAACACCCTGCATTACACTGTGTACAGGGGGCAAACTCACTTCTGAACCACCTCCTGCCTCTCCAAAGTTGCAGTTTTCCACCATCAACCCCACAAAAACTCCTTTCAGCTTTTTCCTAAAGGCCTTGAAGGCAAAATACAAAATGAAGAAGGAAAATTCCCTCTGGAACACACACCTATAAGAAAAAAGGAGAAAGCAAGAGCTCAAAATCTGTTAGACAAAGCCATGGCACGGAAGCTGCAGGTGGCAAAAACAACTTTGTGAGGAGAGGATATGTACAAAGAATCTCAGAATGGCTTGGATTGGAACAGACCTAAAATAACCCAGTCCCACCCCCTGCCATGGACAAGGACACCTTCCACCAGCCCAGGCTGCTCCAAGCCCTGTCCAACCTGGCCTTGGACACTTCCAGGGATGGGGCAGCCACAGCTTTTCTGGGCAACCTGTGCCAGGGCGTGCCCACCCTCCCAGGGGAGAACTTCTCCCACACATCAAACCCAGGTTTTCCCCAGTGGATGCCGTGATCCAGGTGGGGCCTCACGAGAGCAGAGGAGAGGGGGACAACCCCCTCCTTGGACCTGCTGGCCACTGTCCTTTGGATATAGCCCAGGACACAGTTGGCTTTCTGCGCTGTGAGCACACACTGATGGCTCATGGGGAGCTCTTGTCAGCATTCCAACAAGATACCACAAGGTTTCCCTTGGTTTGTGTTGGAAAAGGCTAAAAGACACAAGGAAATATCCTCCCAAGTGCACCCTGCAACCTCCTGCCAGCTCAGAGCAAGAAACACATATGTGAGCCTGTACTGGAGGTGGGCACAGAGGGTGGCACAGGTATCACACCCTGCTGAAGGAAACAGAACCCCAGCCATCAAAATTTCACTGAATAAACAAAGCTCTGGCCACAGTTTGCAGCAAGAGGAAATGTCCCCGCAGTAACCACTTGGACAGTGCTCGAGCTCCTGCCCATGGCCATTTGTTCCTCTCCTGTGCCAAACGGGATGATTTGTGATGCCACTGCACAAAATTATCCAGAAGCGACTCCGGTTCCAGGGCTGTGCTTTAGAACAAGGCTGGGCTTACAGGGGCAGGACTTTCAGGGCAATGGGGCAAAGCCACCAGCTCCAACCACAGCCCCAAAAATCAAACAGCTGACACCACTGTAGGAAAAGTCTTGGAGGATTGAACTTTCCCAGGAGGCACTTACAGCAAACTCTCCTGCAGCATCATCTCTCTGCCCTAAACAGGAGAGCTTGTTACCCCCTGAGAGAACTGGAGTTTGAAGCACTGGGCTGAGGGTTCCTGGTGCTCTCAGTGGCGCTGCCCTTTCCTCACAGAACACCGAACCCACAAACCCTGAGCCTAATCAATGCAGACAACAAACATCCCTGGACATGTAACTGCTGGTGGGTGGTAGGAAAATTAAGTTCCACAGCTCATTATGCTACAACAGGACAGTGAATTATAGAGCAACCCACTGCAGGACAACACCAAACCAAGGCAGAAAGTGTAATAAGTCCCAGATATTGAAGAGGGGGGAAAAAAAAGGAGAGATAATGAGAAGATCTAAATGAGGCACATCTAAACAGCTTCAATAATTGAAGACATAAAGATGTCGTTTTCAGCAAGAAGCACAAAAATCATTAATATGCAGCAAATTATTCATTTCAATGCTGAAAACAGAGCAGTTCGTTCTTTGGGGAAGGAATTCTGACTGCATCCTACTCCTCAGTGCAAAAAGCTGCTGGCAGAAAAACAATTTATAGTTTTAATAGTGTAGAAAGATTGAGAAATGCCGTATCTCAAACAAGGTTTTTAAATCATAAAACCAAAATCTTAAAACCTCCCTTGCACTCCATGTTCATCAGAACTCTCTGCATGTGTCAGGGAAACTGAGTATCAATGGTAACAGAATTTCTAGCTTTGTTTCAACACCCAAATTGTTTAGCCTTCTGTTTTCTGGCCTTGCTGGCACTTTCCCTTGAAAACTCTCTGAGTCATAGAAGGGTTTGGGCTCGAAGGACCTCAGAGCTCATCCATTCCCACCCCCTGCCATGGGCAGGGACACCTCCCACTGTCCCAGGCTGCTCCAACCTGGCCTTGGACACTCCCAGGGATGGGGCAGCCACAGCTTCTCTGGGAATTCCTTTCCAGGGCCTGCCCACCCTCACAGTCAGGAATTCCTTCCCAATATCCCATCTATCCCTGCCCTCTGACAGTGGGAAGCCATTCCCTGTGTCCTGTCCCTCCATCCCCTGTCCCAAGTCCCTCTCCAGCTCTCCTGGAGCCCCTTTAGGCCCTGGAAGGGGCTCTCAGGCCTCCCTGGAGCCTTCCCTTCTCCAGGTGAGCCCCCCCCAACTCTCCCAGCCTGTTTACGTGATCCTAAATTGAAAATACTGTAAAGGTACAAAATTAAACCAACAAAGCACAGATTTTAATTGTGCCTGAATCAACTAACATCTGACTCAGTACCTGAGGCATTTCCCCTACAACAAGGCAACAGCCCTGATCATGAAAAAATTCTTTAAATTCACTCTTAACTCATTATTTAACTACTACAAAGGGGCACAAATATTAATGGGAACCTCATGTGCTTGTTTGAAATGGCATTTTTCTGATGCATTAGGCTGGAACACAGAGGGCAGATTCTTCTCTTTCTGTCAACTTCCTTTCTCACTAAGCCAAGAAATTACACTCCAATTTCCATCAATTCACACACATCAGGCTCTATCAGAAGTTGCTCAGGAGATCAAGAGACAAACTTTTGCAAGACAACAGATGTGTAAATAGTCATTTATATATCCTAGTTTTAGAGCAGAGTTATGTGGTGTAAGGATATCTGAGACAACTTCCCTTGCTTTCCCTTTATTCCCAAGAATCAGATTCCAGCATTTAGACAAAAGAAGTGTCAATTTATAAGTTTGCAGTTCACTGCTGTTCAGCTCTGTTTTAAATGACTGTGCAATTACAGCAAGAATTTAAAGTGACACCTTTCTCCCATAATAAATAGTTATATCCAATTTATTATTTTTAGCCTCCAAACTGCTTTGAGTTTTGTATATCCTTCATAAAGGCTAAATAAACATCACAGAGGAAATATTTGGGAAAGAGGAACAGAGACAACATTCCCAACCAGGCACCCAGATAAACATCTACAGTGCTCGGGATTTGACAAATTAGAGTTATTTTCTATTAAATTTTACACCTTACAAGCTCCTCCAGAACTCCAAATCCTCCTGCACTTGAAGTCAATCAGCACATGCAGCTCATTAAAGGAAAATGAACTTTTCCCTCACAAGCCCCTCTTGGCTGTACAAGTGCACAGTCACTTGCATGTTTCTTTTAACTGCAGCAAAATTATTTAGTCACAAACAGTAGTTAAAAGCAAAAAGAAGTGGTTAAAATGCAATAAATCTGTAGGACATTAAACCAGTTTATTACTGCCTGAGGCGAGGTAGTTGACATGTAATGGTTATTTCTGACTAAATCCAGATCAGAACCTCAAAAACTCAAATGTTTTACTGAACAGGCGAGATAAACTCAGACTAAAACCACAGAAATCAGTTCACAAACCACTACTGAGGCACAATCTATAAGCCAGGATCCCCCAAACTCCAGTTTGCTGCGTGACACAAGTTGTCTCTGCTGCACTTTATTGTCTTCACTGTATTTATTGCAAGGCTGGAGGAGTATTTCAAAAACAAATTAAAGAATTAATTTTAAAAAAGGCTGAGCCTGCCCAACAGCTCTGCTGTGCCTGGAGCTTTGATGCCAGGTACAGAAAACTCCTTTGGGTTCCCTTTGCAGGAATATCAGGAATATGAGCCCCCCATTCCCAGCTGTGAGTGAAAGGAGAAACCCAGACCTGGAGCAAACGAGGCTAAAAAAGTACCTTTTTTTACATATTCCTGTCAAATCTGAACAAGATTTCCAAGTTTTAAGCCATGACACCGTGAGCCAATGCAGCAGCACTGCAAACCTGAAAATAAAACCCTTAAAATAAAGTAACCAGAGTCCATTATTCTTATGGGAAAGAATATCAGAAACCTCAATCACTGCATTGCTTTGTCCAGAAAGTTAATTCCTGTATCAGATTAATACCTTAACAAGGACTAATTCCCAGCTTTCCTTCAACAAACCTCCCAGAACTACAAACCCACAGGGTGTTCTCAGTAACTTGCTCAACTCCTTTAGGTCCCTTCAGCTTTTTATAACCCAAAACTTGGGCGGGTTGGACTGTGTGTGGCATTTTGGAGCCTTTTGCCCAGCCAAGCCCCACACCTTGGGTGCATTTTGGCAGCAGGTGCTGTGGGTGCTGCGCGGGGCGGGTGTGACACACTGACCCCCACTGCAGGCTGCGAGCAGATGCACGGCCAGAAAATCGGCTGCTGAGCAAGGGGCAGAGCCAGAAGGGAAAGAGCAGCACCCATGGAGCTCCAGAATTCCCTTCAGCTGGAACGCCAGCAGTGGCAAAAAATATAAAATTAATTAAGTTTTGGGTCACTTCTGCCATGGCTGAGGCGCACACAGACTAAGGAAGGACTTTATATTACACAGCAGAGTACAAATGTGTTCTCCTGCGTAATCCAGCAAGAACAGTATTGAGGAACTGCCCAGTTTATAAAAGAGAATCATTTACTCCATGAAAATTCAAATTAATTAAGCCAAGATGGTAAATAACTCTATCTACAAATTGCGACACGCTAGGACATATTTGGTCCAAAACAAAAGTTAAAAAGATACAATCTTAATAAGCAATGATCAGTTTAGTGAAAAATCCCCAAAATGGACAAACATCTTCCTCGTCCCACAACGGTAACACATTAAACACCACCAAACCCACGTGAAACAAGATTTCTGCCAACATTTTGCAGCGCCCAAGGACCCCAAACCCTCTTCACTTCCTTCCCAGATGACAAATACCGAGTCCAAGCAGTGCCTTGAGCAGCCCCGGAGGATCCCAGTGGCATCCAAACCCATTGAGCAAATCCCTCACTTGCGGGGACATATTTAGCTGTCATCCATCTTTGCTATTAACAGATGCTCCAGTGCAGGGGACATCGAGCACACAACTGCAAATCCTTCTCCACACTGAACATTAAAGGGAGGCAGAAAGAGTGGGGAAATCCCCAGCCCACACTCCTTCCATATTCCCCTGAATTAATTAAGAAAAAGCACCTTCCCTTTGACTGCAAAGAGCTTTTCCTTTCTTTTTTAACATGCTGCAGGGGTGGCTCAGCCTGCAGGACAGAGCTTCTTTCTGCTCACAGGTGAATCTCCCTGTCCTTAAAAAGGAGATTTCAACTCTGAAAGTGAATTCCAGCCACCTGATGCCAACACAAAGTTGTATTGCAGCTGGACAACCCCGGAGAAAATAAGGATAGAGAACTCTGCATAAATAAATGTAAAATAACTCCACACAGCCAACATGCCCATCCAGCACAGCTGGCCAAACTAGTTTGCCCAACTCACATCAAATTTCTCCTGACCTTTTATATGGCAATAGTTCAAAGTTTTTGGGAGCTGTCTGTGTTTTTGGTGATTTAAAACACCTGGAGCCCTCAGAGCTGGGAAACACTCACTCTGTTAAACCCCTGGCTGGGAAAGGACAGAGTTGAGGGGAAAATGACTTTCAGCATGTTGCTCCACAGCTCAGGTTAACAGGGAAGTACTTCCTATAACTGGATTTTCCATATTCAAATGACTAGAATTACCCAGAGGAAATGGGTGGGCTTCTCCCTGAAAGTGAGGTGAAACCTCTAATGGGTTTATGGTCTTATAAAACCCCGTGTTCATCCTAAAGTCAAATCTGAATGCCAGACCTGTGCACTTTGGTCTTTCATCCATGTGTCATGAGAAAACTGACTTCTCTATATATATATATACATATTTATTTATTTATAGAAAAGAAGTTATAGTCCAGTGGGACCAAAATATACAAATATATAGAACCATTTATATTCTGGTCCCACTGGACCAGTTAAGGGAATTCTTTCTTTTCAAGGAACAAAATAAAGGAGAATCCTTTGACTGAGCTTGAACAGAAATTTCCTGTCAGAAGATGTTCCAGTGAGTGTCTCATCCATGAACATCAGCTCTGGAACAAGGAATCACGTACATCCACCTACACCTCCTTTGCATAGGAGGAACTCCTACCACTAATGGGAACCGAACAGCCGTGGATTCCTCTTGGATTCCTTTTGGCACCAGAGGAGTCACTCAAGCTGCCCCAACTTCCTTCTCTTATTACAGGGAACCCCAAAAATCAGGAACTTGCTGTCAAAAAGCAATTACCCCTGAGTCCTCCAACAGTTACTTCATGTAATTGCTGAAACGTAACTGTAAGGTTTCAATTTTAGGCTTAGGATTTCCCCGATTCCGTGAATTTTAATAAAACAGGAAAAGGAAACAGAAGAGAAAAAAATGAAAGTTCCTCAGGAAGAAGTGATGCTATGGGTGAAAATGAGGGGAAATGCTATAAGGTTTCAGATGAACAGAACTTCTTAAAACTAACTGGTTTCGGCTAAAGGAAACCTCATTTTGGAAGGGTCAAACTTGATATAACAGGGCCAGCATAAAGACAGCTGAGTGGCAGAGCCCAACTCCCCCATCCCAGGCCAGAGCAGCAGCACAGCCCCCTGTGTGCCCCCAGCAGTGCCCAGCCCGCAGCAGCTTGACTGAAGCACACAAGGGGCACACATAAAACCAGATCTTACTGGGGACTTTCATTCCTTAATACAAAGGGGTCTAAACCAGTCTTTCTGCAGCACACCTGGGTCCTGAACAGCTTCAAGAACCAGAACCCAAGGAAAGGCAAGTTTCACCCTTGGATGAATCACAGAATCCAGAGGGGGAAGGGACCCCAAAGGACCATCCAGTCCAACCTCTGGCCCTGCACAGACACCCCAGCAATCCCACCCTGTCCCGTTGTCCAAACCCTCCTGGAGCTCTGGCAGCCTCGGGGCCGTGCCCACTGCCCTGGGGAGCCTGCTCAGTGCCCACCACCCTCTGGGGGAAGGACCCTGCCCTGGCACAGCTCCAGCCATCCCAGGGTGCTGTCCCTGCCCGCACCGCGCACAGCTCGGAGCTGCCCCTCGGGAGCTGCTGCAGACCCTGATGGGGCCTGCCCTGGGTCTCTGCTCCCCCGAGCAAGCCCAGTGCCCTCCGCCGCTCCTCGTCTGGCCCCCCCTTGGGAAGCGCTTCCTGACGGGCTTCCCCTCCCGGCACACCCCCCTGGGGCCTGACCCGAGCCCCGAGCCCCGGCTCTGTCAAAGGGCCGTGTCCGGCAGCGCGGCCCGGCAGCGCCCCGGGGCCCCGCACGGCGCTGCGGGCGACACAAACACTCCGGGAGAGGCAGGCAGAGGGGGCAAAGCCTCGCTCGGCCCCCACACTTTGACAGGCTCCGGAGGAGGAGAAGAGAAACGCAAGGGCCGAACCCGCGCCACGTTCCTGCCCCCCGGTTCTCCCAGCACGGGCCCGGCGGCAGCTCCGCCGCGGGCACGGACCGCCGGGCCGGGCCGGGCCGGGCCGGGCTGCCCCGCTCCGGGCACCGCACACCCACGGCCGCGACCGCCGCCGGTCACCGCCCGGGGCAGGGCCGGGGGAGCCGGGGCCGGGCCGGGGTGTCCCGGGGGTGCTCCCCAGGCACAAAGCGGCGGCCGGGCCGGGAGACAGCGGGGCCCGTCCCGGGCCGGGCCTGCGGGGCCGGGAGACAGCGGG
>JAWWEU010000082.1:616260-629321 GCA_035583155.1 Acropternis orthonyx
ACACGGGGTGGGGGACACGGGGTGGGGGACACGGGGTGGGGGACACGGGGTGGGGGACACGGGGTGGGGGGACACGGGGTGGGGGACAACAGAGCCGGGGTGGGAGGGACAGAGGGGGGACAGAGTGGGGGGGGACAGCGGTGGGGGTGGGCAGCAGAGGGCGGGGGGACACAGCTGGGACCATCCCTCCTGCCCTCCTCCAGCAGCACCATCTCCACACAAGAGCCTCTCTTTCCCAACTCTGCAATTCCAGGCCCATGGAAGGCTCTGCCGGGACGGAGAACCAGCAGGGGCACTTTTTAGCTGGAGTTCAATTAAGCCCTGCAGAGCATCCCATCCATCCCCTGCAGTCCCTGGGAATTCCCGAAATAGAAGCAAGACCCTGGGTTAGTTCTCTGTAACATTGTCACTCTCCCTTCCTGATTTCTCATCCACAAAACACTTTGTTACTCTCGAATCTCACACCAGAACTGTTCCCCACCGTGGAGGGCAACAACCTGCAAATTCCTCCACAAGCTACTACAGGTGGAAACTTACTTTGGATCCAAGGAATTAAAGGCAAACAGTCAACATTTAATTTGAAAAGTTATTTATTTTGAGAACTTCAGCTTGCACATTGTACAAAAATTTGACAAATTCAGGGAAAAAAAAAATCTATAAAATGCTGTAGGGTTTTTTTTTTCCTAACATATTAACATCATAATTTTCCAAAGGGTAAGCGTTATGAAAACCCAAAATAGGCACATTTGTTCCAGTCTGTCTGCAGTAAATTGTGATTAAAAACATCCCTGTCTTGCTGAGGTATCAAACTGCAGACTTTGGTAATGGTAGAAAAACACAAAGTGAGCCTTCTCGGTGGCAGGTCCAATACAAAATGAGTCATAAAAACAAGCCAGAATAGGTTATTTTTCATTTCCAGGTAGAAACGCAGTGAAACAAAGGAAAAAAACCTCAACACACCTATCTCTAGGAAACCTGATCCTCTGCAAATCCACACTAGTCACACACAGCTACAGCGTTCCGTGTTCCCCAAGATCCGGCTGGCAAGGAAAACAAGTCAGTGCTTATGAAAAAACATCTACGTGGTGATTCAGAGCCCAGTCTTCCAGCAAAGGACAAAAGGCACTTAAGAATGGCTTTAGGATATTCCACAATGGCATTTCGGGACAGAGGACAGCGCCTGGCTGAACAAATCCTTCCCTAAAACAAGTCCAGTGAGGTAGTACTTCATATTGCTCCAACTACTTGGCTCTAAAAGCAAGCAGCTTTGTTTTTGATATACAAAATTAGCAGGAAATGGCTTTTTGTCAAATGTATAAAACCCAGTTCTTATAAAAAAGTAGCAAATACCCACTTGTGATACAAAGCCAGGAACCATCATGTACAAATTGAGTATCAAAATGCTGCCAAGGTGATGCACAAGTCTACCTTGATGGCCAAATCCCCAGACAGTGAAGATTGTTCTAGCAACCAAGCCATTTTTGGAATAAAAAATAAAAATAAGGGGGGGCATGAGGGGCACTCTGAGAACTTTCCTCGTCATTAGCAGCCTCACCAGAAGCACTTTCAGTCCATTGGAAACAAATAATTCTGTGCTGATGAACGGGCAGGTCTGAGGGGAGGGGAAAACAATGCAAAAAACTCAACACTCAGAACAAAAACAAAACCCACGAAACATACAAAAGGATAGTCCTTGGAGTTTACAGTTTTTTTAAAAACAAGGAAGACTTAGAACCTTTTTAGGGGTCTGGGAGAACACAGACTACTGGATTTTTTCCTCTTTTAAATTAAGCCCACGGTAAGTTTGAACCCAGGGAAATGAGAAGTGCTTTAGGGAATCACCGGCCGTTGCCGTAGCCGGGGAAGAGCTGGGCGAGGATGTTCTGCAGGGGCTCGTTCACCTCCATGCTGTAGGCCTTGCCCAGGTCGTAGCGACAGGCAGGGCAGCTGTACACGTCAGCCCTGAAGGACCTGTCCAAGCAGTCCTGAGGGCACAAGAATGGCTGGTTAAGGGATGCCTGGCTTTGGGTTTTCAGCTGGGAAAGGCCAAGGTGGAGAGAAAAGTTCCTTTGCTCCGTGCCAACAGCACATGCAGCTCAGCTGAGACAGCATTCCTCGGGGACAGAGTCGGGGTGAACAGGATCATGGAATCCCAGAATGGTTTGGGTGGGAAGGGACCTCAAAGCCCATCCAGTGTCACCCCCTGCCGTGGGCAGGGACACCTTCCACTGTCCCAGGTTGCTCCAACCTGGCCTTGGGCACTCCCAGGGATGGGGCAGCCACAGCTTCTCTGCCCAACCTGTGCCAGGGCCTGCCCACCCTCACGGAGAGCAATTCCTTCCCATTATCCCATCCAGCCCTGCCCTCTGGCCATGGGAAGCCATTCCCCCCTTGTCCCAAGTCCCTCTAAACCTGGCTGACGCTAAAGGACTAATTCCTGGCAGAAATGCCAAGCAGAGCAGCCCGTGCCCAGCTGCCTGCCCTGAGTGCCAAGGCAGCCCCAGGCCCAGCCCAGCAGAGCCCCTCACCTTGCAGACGTTGTGCTGGCACACGGTAGTGACGGGCCGGAACACGACCTCCTGGCAGCAGATACACAGGAAGGCCTCTTCCACTTTATTGAGAAATTTCTGCAAAGACAACATTTGAATCAACTTATTGCTACTACTCTCTGAAAGGTGGATAAAGCCCACCCAAAGCCCCACTCCCCACATTAAATGCAAGGGATTGCTTCGGTCATAGAAAGCTTTTTTACAAATCTTAACATGTAAAAGCAGTCCCATTAAACATGCTGGGGGATGTCTATACCAAAGTAAAACCACTACAGGTCTGAGGCTGTTTTTTTAATGCAGCCAAGAGGTTTGTTTGTATCCTGGGACAGCACAAGGACAGTTGTCCCTTTATTTCTGGGGATAAAAAGCAGGATATACCGGTCCGTCTTTGAGAGCCTCTAGTACTTCATTCCAGAGTTTTTCATTGGCTTCATCACTTTTTATAAGAGATTTTTGCTGGGCTGTCAGCTTGTATGGCTCAACTTTAGTTTTCTTTGGAGTCCCTGCTGGAGAAGGGACAAGTGTTTCCTCCCCACCTGAAAGAAAACGGAATAACTTTTTGAATAACCAAATAAAAACTCACTAGAAAAGAGCAAGTAAAATGTACAGAAACCTACAAGGCTTTCGATATCCACTTGCCTACTCCACAAACCTGCTGATTTCCTTTTCCTCTTTCCTTTCCCCGGGGTATCAAACTCATCATCTCCATTATTTTCTTTTTCCTTATCTTTATTTGCAACAGCTTCCAAATATCCTTCAGGATACTAAAAGGAAAGAAAAACACAAAGAGCATCCAATGCAGACACAGCAGTTCAGACTTAACAGACTAATACAGGTCTAAAACTGACCTCTGGAGAACTGCTCCAGGGACAGTTTTAATCTATTTTAAGCAACAGATCCCTGTTCTTGTTGAAGCACTTATGCAGACTATAGAAATTTCATTTTAAAAAGCGAGTTTTGTCCTTTTAGCTTCATGATGTGCAAAGAAAACAAACAACTTGCAAGAAAACAAACAACTTGCAAGACTGGAAGCACTTGTGTCCCCCTCAGACTCAATTGTTACCTAAGGATCATCCTCAAAAAGAACATGGAAAAGAAAAATTCCTCCTGTCCATCACGTTCAGGTGATGTCCCAGGGGAGTACCTGCATTGTTAGGCCAAGCTTTTTCATCCTGTCCTTTCCCTCTTTGGTCCAAGGAGCAGGTTCTTCATCATCCCTCCTAAGCAGGTAACGCCACACTAAAAATCCAGATTTCCCTGTCTCGGGCCAGTATTTCACAACCTGGAAAAGTCACAGCAAGTCCACCACACACTGTAAGACCCCTTGGTCGAATTATCTTTTCCTCACCCAGTCAGCCCGTTCCAAGCCCTCCTCACCTTATATATCCCATCGTATCTGTTCCCTTCCACAGGGGCGTATTTGCTGTGCTTGCCTCCCTTGACGTTCCTCACCACTCGGACCGGCTTCCCCGCTCGCCAGTCCTTGGCTTCGGCGCCGTGTTTGTCGTTGATGGGGGCACTGCAGTTCAGGGCCAGAGCTCTGCAACACACACACCAGGCAGTGCAGGGGGTTTACCAGCTTGTCTTAAACAGCTACACTTTCACATAACCTGTGCAACACCAAGAACTCCGCAGACAGTAGCTGAACCTCCCGATGGGGGGCACGATTCAGATGTGCTGAGTATTCATGACATCACCCCCTCCACTCAAGCCCATGCTTATTTTAAGACTTACATAAGATCTGCTCTCCCAAGGTGACCAGGGGCTGCAAGAGCCTTCAGGAGAGAGTATGACAACTCCTACACCAGTTTGCTACTCTGTTCCTCAAGTTTCAGCCAGTATTACACGTGACACTAACACCATTTACAGTTCCATTATAGTGCACTGAGAAAAGCACCTCCATTGTCCAGCTGATCTGCAGCTCACAGCACAGCCCAGCCCCAATTCTAACAGTTTTTCCTTGGACACAAACATGCCAAACAATTCCCCACGGTGACAGACTGCCAGGTACCAAGGTTAGAACGAAGCCCAAGTGTTGCCAACCTGTTCATGTTGGTGAGTTTTTGATCACAAGACTGTTCTGCCGTGCGTTTGTTCCCAGAGAGGTCCCGCCCTCCACTCCCCGTGTACGTGAAGGAATTTCCATGATCCTGAAACATACATGGATGGCTTTGACACATTCACAGAAATACTTCAGTGAAAGCAAAAGACCAAAATCAAGCGGGTTTAGCAGGGTATTCTCAAAAAAAAGGAAGATGCTTCCTGGTGCTTAAGCTCTCAGATTCAGTCTGTGGCTGTCCCTGAGACTGCCAGGAGAGAGGAGTCAGGGTGACAGTTGTCAGGGTGACAGCTGCTCTCTGGTCCCACCCCTGAGCAGGGCCAAGGAACTCTGGGCAGCACACGGCTCGCACAGGATCTGCTGCAAGTGAAGATCTGGCAGCACAGGCCACGCGACTCTGCTCAAACTGTGGGTGCAATAGATAGCCTGAAAAGGCACCTAAGGATTCTGAGATTAAAAGCTGACACAGGGATAAGAAACTTGGTTTGGATATTGCTCATGTTGGCACATATTACTGTAGTTTTTCCTTGCCTAATTTTCTTCTGAAGAAAATAAGTGGAGATGGGCAAGTGTCTGATGTCGAGTGTAAAAAGTAACTAAGGCCAAGCCTTTAACAAGTCAGTTTGGTTCTGGGCAGAAATAATCAAAATCCACTTACTATGTCATCTTCATAGCCCCCTGCCAGGACCAAGGAATAGGCCCCATCGTTGCTCCTGCCATGTATCCCTGCCACGTGGGGCCTGTGGACTCCGGATTCGCTCACCTGGAACACAAAACAGCCTTTGCACAGAACTGCTGCCAACAGGCCCCAAACAACAGGATCGCCCCCTGGTCTGGGAGACTTGTAATAGCAGCCTTCACTTAATATTTGAAAACATGATCTGGATAGGTCAGTGCTTTATAGTTCCCCAACTTTCTAACAGGATGAGAAACCTTCTCTTTAATATATGTAGATATTCGAAAGACCCTTATCAGGGTAACACTGGGAGATACCACAGATCTCCAGGACAAACGCCTGAAAACAAATATGTTTGCTTTGAGTTTTTTGAGTTACCAAAAAGAGCACTAAAGAAAAACAAATCAGCACTTGATAGGCCTGGACAATGCAGCATTAGTTATGGAACACTTGATCCAGACAAAGCCAGAATTCTTTCCCTTCTGCACTTACATATCCAGTGGCACACACTCCGAGATTAACTGTTTCCTGTAAGAGCTGGATCATTCCCAGTTTTCCCTACAGGGGGTCAGGCTGGGGATTCAGCTTCATACCTGAACTCTGAACTTCCACATGGTGCCAACAGGAATCCCAGGAATTGGGCCATAGTGGTTCGAGGGGACAATGGTGCATTCCTTGGTGCGACCAACACATGCCATGCCCTGGTTCAAAGAGGAAGACCAATCAGCCAAGAATGCAAAGAACCAACACACACAGGTCCTCAGGGTAAAACAGCTCTGGACTGACCTTGCCCCAGTCTCTCCGTGAGGACGAGTTGGCAGATGCCATCTTTTGTTTCTTTTTACTTTCTTTTAATTTCTCTCCTGCTAAAACCACCTCACTTGCATCATTTCGGCATTCAGGGCAATACCTAAAGTCAAGGAAAATTAACAAGTAGCAGAGCCTTAAATTAAAAGAGAATTTTCCCCCATAAAGGCCACTGCACAAGTGACACAAGTGGTAATCAGGTTCTCAGTTGGGATTTGGAAGGGACCTTAGAGCTCATCTCATTCCACCCCCTGCCATGGGCAGGGACACCTTCCACTAGCCCAGGCTGCTCCAACCTGGCCTTGGACACTCCCAGGGATGGGGCAGCCACAGCTTCTCTGGGATACCTGTGCCAGGGCCTGCCCACCCTCACAGGGAGGAATTCCTTCTCAATCTGGCCTTAGGCAGATACAGAGAATAGGCATCTAGACCCCAAAACTAGGAAAAGGAGTTGCAAGCCACTGGCTTAAAACCTGCTCTCATAAGCTCAAGAAAAGCTATGAAGTCCTACCAAAAAAACCCCCAAAACACACAAACACTTGTGCAGTCCCAGTGTGGCCACTGAGGGGCAGCCTCAAAAGTCCCAGACCTCACTTTCGGCTCCTAATTAGCACATTCTCAGAACTCACCAGTCCTCATCATCTGGAATGCTGCTGAGGGGAGGGTTGAGGCAGTAGATGTGGAAAGCCATGTCACACTCGTCACACATGAGCTGTTTGTCTGGATCTTGTTTCCCCCCACAGATGTGACAAGCACAGACTCTGCAGGTCTTGTTTGGGTTGTCCTTGCAGGCTTTACACACAGGTCCACTCTGTCCTGTGAGCAAACAGAAATCAGACTCAGAAAGGAGGCACAACTAAAGGTGTCTTGAGACACACAGACAATGAGCAGAACGTCCCAAGGTAACACAGCCGTGCAGGAACCACACAGGACTCACGTTTTGGTGTACCAGCACTGATGGGGGAAGCCGTGCCTGGCTCCTCAATTTTATAGATTTCATCCACTAACGTAATGGTGCAGTCGTTCAAGGAGTCACCAGCTTCCCTGTGAGAAGTTGGGAAAAGTAAAAGAGATCAGACTTTGCAGGTATCCCACAGCATGAGTTCGCAGCTGTGCATGTACCAGACTGGTCTGGTATTAAAAATCAGGTCATTTTCATGCAATTAGAGGGTATCCCCTTTTGTCTCAGTGAGGTTCCAAGCACTTAGAGCATTCCAACTATCATTAGTGACTGTTCTGCCTCTCCCCAAATACATTTCAGACTAATTCTTCTTGTATTTTATAGTTAAAAACTCAAAATCCCTGCGGTGAGAGGGGGAAAAATGAATATTCTGGTAACCCTGTGAAAATTATCTGAAACTTTAAAACATAATATCCTTTTTTTCCTGAACTTCAAAGTCTCCAGGAGAGAACTTTTCATCATCTTTATAAAATGAAAGTCCATTCTACATTATCATATCTCCACATTACACTGCATTTTTTGTAAAGCCATAATTGATAATTAACACACAAACAATTCTTTGCTTTGTAGTGAATAGGGGGCTTCACATCCTCTCAGCATCAAGTGAATCCATGGATCAGCATCCTGTGACTCCTTAAAGTGCCCAGTTCCTCAGTGTTAAGTTAATGAAAACTGCAGCATGGAGAAGTCAACTACCCAAAAAGGAAAGTCGCTTCTCCCCTCTCCCCAGCACTCCTGTTGCACCATTTCTTTCAGCAGACTCACCCAGACCTCACGAAAGCTTGAAAAGAGTTGGGGAACCCAGTTTATCCCACGTTATGGATTTGCTTACCCAAGCAGTATCTTTGCATTGATCTCCCTGGTCATTTTTGTTTCCCTTTTTTGCAGAATCTCAGCATCGTACCAGAAGCCTCTCTCTTTTGGTTCATCAGGGTTGTAATTGACCATCACCACCTGGCCTACTTCCAGCTGGTGCCACTTCAAAATAGTCCGTGCCCGAGCCCGAACGTTACTGGAGCTCATCTGCACAACTCCATTCTCTGGATAACTTGGAGGGAGGCACAGAGAAGGAAAACCAGATTCAACATCAGTTTGATAAGTGAGAGATTTTACCCAGACAGGTCGATTTTGCTGTGCAACACAAGAATAACAAAAAGAATAGGATCTCCTTCTCCCCCACAGACACAGCCAGAAGTAACCGTTCTCACAATGCTACTAATGCATCCCATTTAACACTTGGATAATAGCATTCTCTATTTCCAAAGCCACAATTCCAGCCCCCTAGAACTCCAACTCTAACACAACCTTACAGTTACCAGGGCTTAGTGACATAACAACTGTTTTACCCTGCAGATCTCTACCCTAGAATTCCCCACCGACACCATGACAAAAATGACTTTATTAGCCAAAAAGGCAACCAAACTCACTCGTCGTATTTCACATGATATATTACATCTTCCTCAGGGACGGCTGTGGGCTGGTCAGGATCTGTGCAACTGTCAGCTGCTTCGCTTCGAGGCTTTTTCCTGGTTACATTTACAACCTGGGCTTCAAACCACGCTCCCATGTCCGTGTCCCGGGCATCGACCAAGTCATTGATCTACACAGAGCAAAGAATGCAGCTCACCAAAGTGCACTTTCAAATTAACCATTCATTTCCAAATCTACTTGAACATCTCAAGAACTTCACCATTATCAAGATATTTAGCAGATCATCCTAAAAGCTAAGATTTCCTTTGCATTCTTCCCCCCTTTGTGCAGCCCTTCAGCCTGCTCAGGTTGAACTTAGAAGGTTATAAATTCGTTTTACACCACCACACACACAACCAGCCTTCTCAGCAAGCACAGACCATTCTTGGTTATTCTGTAACAGACTTTCAAAATGTCTTGCTCTTAGTCTGGCAAAGACATCACTAGATCTGTAGTAAAATCCACTGAAACAGACAAGCAAAATGATTCTGAACAGCTGCTTGACATTTTCTTTTGTTCATTCATGAAAGTTCCAGCTTTGACAAACATAGTGACTCTAAGCAAAAATATTGGGAAAATTTTTAAAACCAAACCAGGCGCTCTGAATCAAACCAGGCACTCTGAATGCCTTTCTTTTTTTCTTTTTAAATCAATTAATGTATTGTAGCTTTAGTTCAACAGATAAAATGAAAAAAATTAAGCGTTTTGACCTACAACATGTTGCATTTAATTGCTTTGTGGGTTGGTTGGTATTCTTGTCTTTGTTGTTGGAGGGTTTAAGAGAGGAAAAAAAAAGAACTACCCACACAATCGGGGCAATAAAAGATTTTCAGAAATTCTCAACCACAGAGGAACAATTCCCCTCCCAAGGGGAGACTTCAAGGAGTCCCCACCAGTTTTGCGCTGGCTCACCTTGTAGAGGCCGAAGCAGGGGTCGCTCCAGTCGGGCTGTGCCGCCGTGCTGGGCTGCCCCTCCAGCTCCAGGGCCCCTTCTCCGTTGTGGGAGCTCTTGTCGGAGTCGCTGTGGCCGGAGCCGCAGCCCGAGTCCGTGTCCGAGAGCTCCGAGTCCTTCTCCCTGCCCCCGGCAGGCAGCGCCGCGGGGCTCTGCCTCACCAGCAGCTGAACCATGTCGTTCAGCCCCACGCTGTAATCGAAAAGGGAGTGACCATCTTCCATCTGCAGGAAAGCACCAAACCAGCTGGTTATTCCCTTTCCCCATCCCGCCGAAACCGCCTCTGGTGTGCCAAGAAACACCACATGGCTTTAAAGCCATTAACAGTCACCAAACTGGGCAGTTCCTCACCAGCACAATTACTGTTACACTGCTATTCTTACTATTGTATTACATTTTTTCTTACTTTTTCCAACGACCTCACAAGCTACAAGAACAAGGCTTCCGTGCTGCCGTGGACTTGTTACCAGACTAAGACATAGTCACTAAGAGATCTGTGAACTTTTGCAGCACATTCTCCAGAAATACGAGTTCTGGGAAGAAGAACTTAAATGACTACAAATCCCCAACATTCCCATCAAGATCTGACGATAATTCCATGTTACCTACAAACTCAAAAAGAAATTATTTCTTTCCTAATTCAAACACATCCTGAACGCTGGCACAGACTGGTCTTTATACTGTAACTGTGTATGATCCAGGCTATTGTTACACCAACTCCACTAACTGTGGCTTTCAGTAGAAGCCAAAGAGTTAATCACCCACTTTTCTCCGAGCAAGCACACAATTTTTCCATTGAAAGTAAAATCAAGAAAGACCCAATTCAACTTGAAACTACCCAATCTCTCTTTAGCGTAGCCAGGCATGTCCTAATTTTAGAACGCCTCTAATTCTAAGAGTTTATCTAGCAAGTCTGGCACCGTATGAAGTCAAATCAAGACCCTGCCCCTGCAAAAAGAGAAGTGCAGAGGCACAAACAGGTCTCTCAATCGCCTCTAAGGAGCACAACCATTTTAGGGTTAACATGTAAGAGTGGAGCCCATGGAGCAGTCAGAAGTTCAGACAAGCTTCCCCACATATTTAAGGTCTGACTAAGAAACTGTACAGGAAATGATCATCCCCTTCCAGCCCAAACCACGAGAAAAAGCAATCCCTGGAGCTTTGTTCTCTATCAGGGGGGAAGCAGAGGAAAACCACAAAAATTTACACTTCACAGGAATCACTATGATAATTCAATTCTGATTTATGGCATCAAATGCCTATGGAACAATCCCTGGAAATCGGACTGCACAGGAAGCGATCTGGGCTTTTTCTGGTTTAGAGATGAAAACTCCTCGAGAGAGAGAGAGACACGAGAACACACCAGAAATGGGTTGTTTCTTCTCAACCAAGAGACGTGTCACAGAGATGGGAACAACATCAGCACGGGACACGAGTGACAACAGGTGCAAACTGAAACGGGAGAGAAGACACAGGAATGGCACAGGAAACCGCAGGAGCTCAAAGGACATGGGAAAGAAGCGCCGGCAACCGAAGAGAAACCTCTAACAAAGGAGACAGGTTTTAAGTGACACCCAATTTTCTAACCCTCTTTACAACTTTTAATAAAAAAGGGAACATTTCCAGGGATTCCCAAAAGCCAGCCAAAGCACAAGGAGCACAGCAGAAATGAGGACTAAGAGAGGTTGGACCATGCTGGGTAAATGTTTCTGCCTGAACTAAGAACTACTGGAGCTGCACAAGGAGGAGTTATGTTTGCAGGGTAAGTGCATCCTGAAAACTCATCACTTCTACTGAAAATCTGTTGATCTGCACTGACTTGAGGGCAAGGCTGACAGCGGGGACTTACCCTGGACCAATCCCCCCTTAACTCTTGATCTACAACACAAACAGTTAATAAATACACCCAAACGTACATTAACCCAACAGAAAGGTGGGCTAAACCCCCCCAGTCCTTCAGAGATGTTACACCTTCCCACAAGCCTCTTTCTATATTGCAACGGGTACCTGAGCTTGTTAAATTAAAGCAAAGCCAGATGTGTTCCCACATCCTACAGTCACACTGCTAATTATAATACACGGTTATCATCTGGAGCCTGCCTAAAGTGGAGGGAAAGGTGGAAAAAGCAACTCAAAGAAACTGTGCATCTCCAGCCAACTCAGTATTCTTTCTGGCATTAAACCCTTTGATCAGCCAAGCACCAGTTCAGAAGCTTCTCTAGCATGAAGGTGTTGCAGCACAGGATTAAACATGATATGCATTTGAAAACAGTTTCAGTTAACTTTAATGCTAAGTTAGGCACTGTTTAACTCACAGGGAGGAAAACAGTTGTACAACAGCAACCATAAATACATTGTCGAGAACATAACGCACCACTGAGCTACTCAAGCACCCTGTACCCAACGAGGCTTTGATGTCAGAGCTGAAGAACTCCGAAATCATGAGCTGCTTGCCCCAACTTACACAGAAAAATGGGATATTTACGGCAAAACTCGCTGAGACTCAAAAACTTTGAAGCCTTTCAAAGACCGGAGAAAGCCCTGGCAGGTTTCAGACACTTTGCAAAGCGATGGAAAACAAGGAAAATCTGCAGGATAAAGCCCAGCGGCTCCTCTCGGTGCAAACCCACGCGGGGCCACCAGATGGCAGCAGAGCACCCCCCCTTTTGCACGCGACCGCCGAGGCATCAATTCAAAAATAAATCAACAGCCCGAACACAAATAAACGGGCGGATTTTAAAATAAATCAGCAAAAAAAGAAATAAACTAAAAAAAAAAATATAAATAAACTAATTGAAAAGAGATAAACTAATCAAAGAGAAATGAATTAGTTTTTGAAAGCAAGTACGTTAAAACACATAAAAGAATGAGCCAAGGGCCGAGCCGAGCGCAGGCGGGGCGGGGCGGGTTACCTGTTTGCCCCGGTAGAAGAGCCGCTGCCGCGGGGGCTCCACGGCGAACACCTCGTGTATCCGCAGGCGCAGCTCCTCCACCTTGGTGAGCTTGGACAGCGAGTCCACGCGGCGGGTCTCGCTGCCGTCCATGGTGCGCACCTGGATCCACATGGCGAGGGCTGCTCCGGCGGGAGGGAGAGCCGGGAGTGAGCGGGGGGCCCGGGGGAAGGCGCGGGGGGCCCCGTGAGGGATCGCGGCCCGGCCCCCGCCGCGGCCCCGGGCGGCTCCCGCGGACCCGCCGCCCTCACGCGGGGCCCGCCCGCCATTGGCCGCCGGCCCGGCCGGCTCGGGCGCTGATTGGCCGCGGCGGGGCTGGCCCCGCCCCCCCCGGCCCCCCACGCGGGAGCCCTAACGGCTCCGCTCGCGCCGGCCGCGGCTCGCGCCACAATTGAAACGCGCCCGCCGCGCCCACGCGCCGGGTCTCGCGCGATCATGCAAATGAGCGAAGGGGATAAAAGGGGGACGGGGTGGGCCAGCGCGTGGTTCTTAAAGGCGCCGTCACCCCCCGCGGCGGGGCCGGGCGGGGACAGCCCGGACAGCCCGGCACGGTACCCACGGGACAGCCCGGCACGGTACCCACGGGACAGCCCGGCACGGTACCCACGGGACAGCCCACGGCACCCACGGGCCCGC
>JAWWEU010000082.1:629421-692266 GCA_035583155.1 Acropternis orthonyx
CCCCGGGACGGCCCGGCACGGCCCCCCCGGGACGGCCCGGCACGGTACCCACGGGACGGCCCGGCACGGTACCCACGGGACGGCCCGGCACCCATGGGACGGCCCGGCACGGCCCCCACGACAGCCCGACACCCCCGGGACAGCCCGGTACCCACGGGACAGCCCGGCACCCCCAGCTCCGCACGGTCCCGGGACCGCGACCGCCGTGCTTCCCACCGCGGAAAAACCCGGGCGTGTCAGCGACCCCACTCCCGGCCGCGTCCCCTCCGCACACCCGGCCCCGTCCCCGGCGCCGCCCCCTCCCCGCGGGCCCGTTTTGGGGCGGGGGTCGGTCCCGCTGCCGCAGCCCCCGAGCGACGCGTGTCCCCCCGGCAGCAGCGGCCCCGCCGGCTGTCACTGCGCCCCCCGGGGCCGCGGCGGAGGGTCTGGGGCGGGGGGGGGTCCCGGCGGACTCACCGGGGCGGCGGTGCGGGGGTGTCTCGGGGAGGGGGGGGGTCCCCGGTGGCGGTGCCGGGGGGTCTCGGGGCGGGGTGTCCCCGGTGTCGGTGCTGGAGCCGGTGCCTCCCGCGCTCTCCGCGGGCTTTGGAGTTTGGCGCGGAAAAGCCCCGTGCGCGCCCCGCGCGCGCCCATTGGCGGCCGCTGGCGGGAACGCGCGCGCGGGGCGGGGCCGCGGCCGCCCCCCCGCACCGGGGGGGGGACTGGGAAAGGGGAGGGGAGACACACGGGACCGGGAATGCACCCGTGGAACCGGCGCTCCCGGCGGTGGCAGCGGGGATCGCCCCGCCTGCGCCCGGCCCGGCGCCCCCCGCCCCGCCGCGCGGGGGTGGCGGCGCAGAAACACGCACACACACACACCCCCCCCAAATTCCCCAAGCGCTGGGATCCATCGCCCCTCCGCCCCCGGGGGCCACGGTGCCGGTTACTGCCCGAAACACCGGCCCCCAGAGAGCCCCAGGGGAAGGAGAGACCCCAACGAATCCCTGTGACGGCCCAGTTCACCACACCCGAGGGTCCCGTCCCCCCCGGGGGGCTCCGGGCCCTACCGACCCCTGAGGGGACTCCGGGCCCTACCCTGATGTGAATAAACCGAATAATCCCAGTAACGATGCGAATAAACCGAATAATCCGAATAAACCGAATTCGAATAAACCGAATAATCGGAATAATCCAAATAATCCACAAAGGGACTCTAACCCCCCAGGCCAAGAGCTCCAGGGGGCTTCTGGGGCTCCTGCAGGGCCCTGCTCCTGGGAACATGGCCAGGGTGACACGGCAGGGCCTGGGTGACATGGCAGGGCCGCGTGAGCCGACAGAAAGGGCCGGTCCAGGAGGATGTTCATCCCCAAAACTGATGAAATTGAAAATGAACACGTTTGCTTAAAACCCGCCTCGGATGGGGCAAAGCGTGAGCCAAGAGGCCCCTGAGAACAGTTGGGTTCGATGGAAGGACAAAAGCAGGAAAATTGGTGGTCGGGGCGGGGAGAGACGCCGGGGTGGGGACGCGGGAATGGCGCTGCCGGAACAGCTCCCGGAGCCGCCGGCCGGACAAAGGGAGCACGAGGCGCGCGGAAGGCAAACCCAGGGCCGTGTTTCCCGTGTTCTCCCCCCAAACGCGCCCGCAGAGCTCACCTCGGGCACTACAAACACAGCAAATCGGCGGGTCGCGGAGCCTTGCCAGCGCCGGGTTCGCCGGCAGCTGCGGGGGACGCACACGGCAGCGCCGCGCTCCGCCGCCTTCCCGGGGTCTGCTGGGGGTCCCACGGATGAGCCGCAGATCCCAGGTTGGAAGTGGCTGGCCTAGCTTAGGTCAGCGCCGAAGGTTTGGTCGTGTCAGTGCACAAAGCCGTGGTTCTGACCTGTGACCTGCAGCAGTCAGGCTTCATTTCCTCCCGGAGCCCAAGGCTCTGCCTTGCCACAAAGTCATTTTTATCCCTTGTAGACGCACTGGAGGCTTAACCTTGACCTACCACAGCCTGAGAGGGCTCTCGGATGTTACAGGCCTGGCAGGGAGGACATCTTCCCAATATCCCATCTATGCCTGCCCTCTGGCAGTGGGAAGCTGTTCCCCTTGCTCTGTCTCTCCATCTCTTGTCCCAAGTCCAGCTCTCTTGGAGGCCCTTTAGGCACTGGAAGGGGCTCTCAGGTGTCCCTGGAGCCTTCCCTTCTCCAGGTGAACACCCCCAGCTCTCCCAGCCTGGCTCCAGGGCAGAGGGGCTCCAGCAAACAAGCAGCCTCCACTTTCTAGAGAAGAAACAGTTACTCATTCAGTGAATCCCCACACTGCAAACACAGTGCTGCATCCTACACACTCTCCAGCTGGGGCCCCAAATCACTGAAAATAAGGCTCATTTCTAGATCATTCTAGTAGTGGAACACTGATTTAATTAGAAGTTAAATTAGTTATGCTCTGCCTTTAAGGTCCCCTCTTCTACTAAAGCCTTAGTAGTTTACACAGAGCTCAGTGTCAGCAAGATAAAGCCCCGGGAGCATCAGGTGTCCACAAACTGTCAGAATAAGGAATATCACTCGGTTATACTGCAGTGATGAGTTTTATTTTCCTCCCTTTCGGACTGTTTTAGGCTTTTCCTTCCTTTGGAGTTCCAATTCTGACTGAAAACACTGTCTTGCCATGTGGTAAGTGCCCCATGCTGTGAGGAAACAATATGGGTTCTGCCAGCAGGGACATCCAGTACCGTTTAGGGAAACTTAAAGAATTGTTGAATTCCTTTCCCAAGAGATGCACTTACCAAGACAAGGTTCCAACAGTCTCCCAGCCCATGGAATTATTGGTCAAAGTGAAGTTTTAGGAGAAACCAAAGTCCAGGCCTGTACAAAAGAATGACCAGCTGATTAAAACAAGTCTTGGGTGAAGAAGAACTATAAAAATAGTAATAATAATACTAATAATAGTACTGAAAAGGAGAGAGAAATAAACCCCAAGGGAAACATGAGCTGCGCAGCAATTGCTCAGCACCCACTGACCAATGCCCAGCTCGTCCCACAGCAGCAATTGGCACCTTCCCAGTTTCTCTGCTGGGCAGGAGGTTTATGGAATGGAACATCCCCCTCTGAGCAGTCCGGGTCAGTTGTCCTGGCTGGGCTCCCCCCAGCTCCTTGTGCCTCTGCTCACCAGCAGAGCCTGGGAAACTGAGAAGTCCTTGATTCAGAGTAAGCACAACTCAGCGATAACTACAACACCGCAGGTTATCAACATCATTCCCATACTAAATCCAAAACACAGCCCTGGAGCAGCTGAAACTATTTCTGCCACCACTTCCCCAAGAGCCACAAGGGAAAACGGCAGAGGGGAGGAAAACAGGACCATGAGGACGCTGAAGAGACGGGTTTGTCTGTCAGCAAACATCTCGAGGGCTCGGCACAGCAATGAGTGACCCTGACCCAAACCTGCCCCCTCGGTGGGCTCCAGAAGAGTCTGTGCTGCAGCTCCCAAAGCTCAGTGGTGCAGAGCTGCTCAAGGCAGGTTGCTGGAAGCTCAAGGGCTTTGCTTGGCTTAACCCAGGAGCAGAACCAAAGCAACACATGCCTCAGCCCTGAGTCAGCACCTCTCGTGCCTGTGCGTGCCCCGGGGCAGGTGACCACGGGCTCCTGGAGCGAGTGCCCTGCGAGGCCAGCGAGATCCTTATTTCCGTAGCAGCAGATGAGCAGTGGCAGGTGGGGAGCTCGGGGGTCACGTGTGGCCTCTGGTCCCCACGGGGACAATGCTGAGCTGTGACACAGCACAGAGCAGGGAAAGCAGTTGCTCCCAACGGTGGGGACCCAACGGAAGGGCCTGATCCTCCAAATCCTCCAGCCCACGCAGCTCCCCTTCCCCTCCCCAAACGTGTTTCTCTGCTTCCTCCTACGCCCTTCCCACGCCCACCGAACCTTTTAATGCTCGTTTTATCTCGGATTTAAATCTGTGGCTTTTATAACAGTAACAAGGCCCACAGAGATGATCCTGCAAACCTTTGGTCGGGCACTGCAATCCCCAAAATTCAATGTTCTGACCCTGTTCTACCACCAAGGAGCAGCTCTAGAGCATCAGTATTTTACTACCAAAGCCACACATTAGGTATTAAGCACTGCCTAGTAAATTATAATTAACACTTGCGTTAATGTGGCACTTGCCACTTCTGCTGACATTCCTCTGTGCCCCACTGCAGCCACATGAAGGTGTATCATGTATCACCCAGGTGATGAAATATAACCCATCTCATGAGACTTTCACCATCACCACCACGACTGGCTCACTTGGACTCTTCACACCCATGAACTCCCTGACAGTTTGATCATTGACACTTTACCTGAGGATGTAGCACTGTCTGTGTCAGGCCAACATCCAGGAAAACACAGGACTCATTTCTTGATTCCCTGTTCCCTGCAACAATCCTCACATTTCACCAGCTCTTCAGAGGACAGACGAGAGACAAGAACATCTTTTTTTTCCCCCTACAACACATCACAATTGTTAAAAGACCCTCTTCGGCTTCAGTTTTAGTACAAGATACCAAACACTTCAGGACTGCATCAAACATTTCTAAACTGGGCATGTTTAGATTAGAGATTAGGAAGGAATTCCTCCCTGTGAGGTTGGAAAGGCTCTGGCACAGGTTTCCCAGAGAAGCTGTGGCTGCCCCACCCCTGGAAGTGTCCAAGGCCAGGTTGGAGCAGCCTGGGACAGTGGGAGGTGTCCCTGCCCATGGCAGGGGGTGGCACTGGATGGAGATCTCCATCCCTGGGAGGTTTCAGGACTCAACCAGAATCCACAGCCCACCTGGCCTGGCAGCAGGTTGGAATTCCTGACCTCCAGAGGCCTTTTCAGCCAACAACTTCATGCTAAGACTGACAGGATGGGGATTCCTTCCAGCCTCAAAGCTCAGGAGTGATAATTGTCTACATTTTTGTCTACTTAACAGCACATTTCCAAAAGCCCTCCTGAACCACTGCCTTCATGGCAACACAGAAACAGACCTAAGGTCTCCTGCATTCACTGGCCAAAAACAAGGTGACTCAATCAGTTTAATAGCCTTAGAAGACTTCAGATAATTCTTACCTGTGCCTCAGTTTCCTCCCCCACTGATCTTAAAAACAGACAACAGGAAGCTTAATTGATGTTTTCAAACCAGTTTTTGAGAGCTGAAGATGAAAAGGCACAAATGGAAAAGAAAAGCATTAACTGGAGCCTTTGGTATTTGTTATAGCTATTAAAACTCCCCAGAGTCCTGCATTGCTGGGCCCTCTGGAAGTATTAAAAATAAAAATCAGCTCCTATCTGGAAAATCTCAGCAAACTGGAGAAAGAGAAGGTTTCACCACCAGGTATTTGCTGGAGCCAGGAACGGGCTGAGGGTGGGAGAGGCTCCCTGGGGAGGCACAGAACCTGTGCTGCAGGATAGGAGACATTTGCCAAGAAAACACCGGGGCTGAGTGATGTTTTCACACCACAAACCCCACGTCCTGCTTCCCTGGGACTTCCTGACATCTGTGACATCCTGCAAGGAGCAGCCTGAGAGCAGCCAGGCCCCCTGACCATGGACAAACAGGGCCCCCACTCCTGCCCCAGCACCCTCTCCCCAGGCAGCTCCAGTGCTCGACCTCCAGGAGCAGGGCTTTGCCACAGCGTTTGCAGGAACAGTTTGCTCCAGCCAGGCCTGTCCTGGCTCCAGGAGCAACGTTTGGGGGGACAGGGTGGCAGCAGGATCATCCACTCCGAGGTGTAGCCAGATGGGAACCTCAGGAAACACGGGAGCAGGAGCAGTGCCTGCCCAGAAACATGGAACGGGTCAGGTTGGAAGGGAGCACTGGAGCTCATCCAGTCCAGCCTGCCTGCTCAAGCAGGGTCTCCTGAGCACCTTACTCAGGATTGTGTCCAGATGGCTTCTGGACATCTCCAGAGGAGACTCCAAAGCCTCCCTGAGCAGCCAGGGCTCAGTCACCATGGGAACGAC
Source organism: Acropternis orthonyx (assembly GCA_035583155.1). NCBI lineage: Eukaryota > Metazoa > Chordata > Aves > Passeriformes > Rhinocryptidae > Acropternis > Acropternis orthonyx. The sequence goes on from JAWWEU010000082.1 coordinate 635,369, forward strand.
TTCCAGACTTCCAGTGCCTGTGTCCCTCAGCACCCTGCCAGGCAGGGGGCACACCCCTATCCACAGGGGCGGGTTAGGTGGGATCCTTGGGGGGTCCCTTCCCAACTAAGGATGTTGCAGGATTCCATGACCCCAAGGCCAGAGCTCTGGGGGGTGGACACCCTCTGACAGGTTCCCCAGGACACCCAGTCAGGTGTGTCCCTCCTGGGGGGACAAACAGCCGCTCCCACACGGCCCTGAGGGACCCCTAAACCCTCCCCTGGCACCCCCCAACTCCCACCCCTCCCTCTCCCACCACTTCCCATTGGCCAGGCCGGCACCAGCAGCCTCCCAATTGGCTCCCTTGGCTGCACATCAGCCCCTTTGGGGTATTTATAGGGGCGCCGCCCAGTGTTCCCAGTTTTGCCAGTGCCGGGAGCGGAGCAGCCGGGTGAGGTTTGGCTGAGCCAGGTAAGGCTGGGCTGAGGGGAAGGGGGGCAGGCGTGGGATGGGGATGAGGAGGGGGGGGGTTTGTGACTTGTCTTGGGACTGGGGGGGACTCCCCAAAGCTGCCCCTGCTCTCCCAGGGGTTCTGCAGCCCCTTTTCTTGGGGGACTCTTTGCAGCCCTCCCTGGGTTGGAGGCTGGGATGGATCTGGCTCCATCCCACCAGCCCTTGGCTCCCGGCCCTGGGGAGCTGCTCAGGGGCTGTGTGAGCCCACGGGGGCTTTTCCAGCTCCCTGGGGAATCAGGGAGCCCGGGTGCTGCATCCCAGCTGCCGTCTGTAGGAGGGCTGTCTTGGCTTTTTGGGGCCAAAGGTGGTATTTTTAGTGTCACGATGCGTCCGTGTGCCTTGGGGAAGGGCTGAAAGGCTTGGAACGAGATGATCCTTAAGGTCCTTTCCAACCCAAACCATTCAGCTCCTTCCTAGCCCTGGGATGACTCGAGGGATCTATGACAAGTTTGGGGTTTAAAAGCTCTTTTCTGCCTGTTGCGTGCTGAAGGTGCCGGCTGTGCCCACAGGAGGTGACTCCCACCCAGGGGACAGCACGTGAGGGATGTCACCCTGTGCTGATGGAGGGGGGGAAGCAGCGGGTGCTCCAGGGGGCAGGTGATCAGTGGGGCATTCCCTTCCTGTGACAGACCTGCCTGGGGCTATTCCACATGATCCCGTGGCGCAGGCACGATAATGGGGACTGAGTGGGGGTGGCTGAGTGACAAGGGGACCTCTTGCTCAAGAGCCTCGTGTCCCTGCAGCCGTGCAGGGCTCCCTGCAGGGATCTCTGGCGAACTGGATTAATGTTTCTCAAGACTAAACAGGGTTTTGAATGTGGTGGTGAATACCTGGACCCGTGGATGGCTGGGAAGGATTTCAATTACTGGAGCTGGTTCTGCTGAAACTTCCAGATGAAAATGTGTTGAGCTGCTTGCTCTGCAAGTTACAGCTTCCAGCTGAAACCGAGAGGGCTGTCCTCGTGGAAAAACTGGTACATGGCAAGTGCTGAGCAGCTGTTTTCATTAAAGCTTCCTCTCCTCTTTCCTGAAATATCTCTGTTCCAAGGAGTTACTGACCCAGCGGTGGCCACTGGCTGTGGTGTTTAATTTCTGTTGGAAGGGTGTGTGGGAAGCCCTGCCTGATCTGTAAAGGTGGCTTTGATCTTCGAGGCTCCCTAATGCTGCTGGCTTATCCAGAAAGGTGAGATGGGCAGCTCTGCCAGCCATCCTGAAACTAATGTCCTGAGGTTAAAGCTGGAAATCCTCTGAAGCTCTTCCTAAACGAGCCTCTGCCCTGGGAGCATTTGCAGCCCATTCTCCACAGACATCCTGTGACCCAGTTCTGCATTTTTGGGAACTGGGTTATCAGTGGCAAATCTCGACAAGAATGTAGATAAGTGCTTTAACCACAAATGCCTCTCCCCTCGTTACCCCTCCCTGCTCAGATCTAAAGCACTAAACTTAGCTTTGTTTTCCTGAATCGTCAATGAGGAATCCACAGTTAAGCTGCTGAACCAGCCACCCTGGCTGTGGCTCTGTCCTCCCAAGGTAAAACCCCTTTGGAAGAGCGAAAAGCTTCCTGAACGTGAAGATCCTACTGGTGTCTGCAGCACAACACACCGGTTTTCATGGAGCAGAGCTGCTTTGCACAAGGAAAATAAGAACCTTACAGCCAAGGGGAGTTAAAGAACCGGCTTTGTGTCCACTGGTCACTGTCAGAGCGAGAGACACTGGGGAGGTGCTGAGCCCAGCAGGAAAATTTCTGGCTCTTCTGCCAGGCCTGACCAAGGCATGGAAATGGAGCAGCTGGGTGGGTTTGGTGCCACTGTCCTGCTGTTTGGTGCCAGTCCTTGCCCTGTCGCTGACTTCAGACTTGTACCCAACTGGGCAACAATCAGCAGCTCAGCTCTTGATCCTAGAAAAGTGCATGGAAGTTTCATCATTCTGAAACCACTTGTTTCAAGAGCTTTCTCCAGCAGTGACCTAATATTTCTGATGTAGCAATGGTATGAAATTATCTGGTCATCACTGTCATACAAAGCAAACCACAGCCAAGGCAACCAGTGATGCTGTTTCTGTTCCTCTGTCCAGTGGGAGTTCCACTCGCAGCAATCCTGGCTTGGCTGGGCCCTCTGCAAAGGATTCTGGACCAGCTGACCCAGAGCTGCCAAGCACTGTGTTTACGTGCAGTCTCTGAAGTAAAACAAGGGCTGCTCAGCACTTTTGCAGGGGAAAGGGAAAATAAAACCACGCTGTGGCTTTGTGGAGATTTGCCCACACTGCAAATCCTGGTGTTGCAACACATGGATTTCTCCTACACAGAGAGCAGACCTTGTTCCAACACGACTGTGCTGAAGGATTATCCCTGGCACGGCTGCATCCGTAACTAACATGGGATCTCTACTTCAGAGGTGGATTCTAACCTCATACCAGGTTTTACGTCAGCCAAGGAGTTACTGCTGACCTCCATCTTCTCCTCCTCCTCTTGCTGCCTCTCTGTGCTGACCCTGACACCAAGACCATGCTGTCAAACTCCACACTTGGAGCTTTTCCCACCTGTCTAGCAGGAAAATAACCGAGCAAAGGGTTGTTTGTGATGGTGTTGAAAGAGCTGTGCTTTGCCCTTGAGTCAGCCTGCTTGGATTCAAAGAAATAACAGAGTTGCCCTAAAGCAAAGCAAGAGCAGCAACCACTGACAGCAAACCCTGTGGACTTTGGGATGGAGATTTTACATTCAAGCCCCGCTTTGTTTGGAGCAGTTCTCTACAAGTTCTCCCAGCCTGGTGAAGTTCAAGCTGGGTTTGCTGTGCAGATAAGTTAGGTGGGATTCCCAGAGGAGTGGTGGCTCCTGCCTTCTCAGTGGAGAGACTGGAGGTGACAAGTTGGGCTGTACCACATCCCTGCTCTGCTCAAGTCTCTCTGAATTCTGACCAACTGAGTGGTTAATGCAACAATATTTGATATTTTGCCAAGTCACCTCCTGAGATGTCTCTGGCTGGTGTCAGAGCCCAGTCCAGGGCTCACAACTGCTGGTTTCACTACTACAGCTCCCTGTTCCTGTTTCTCAATAAAATAAAAACCTTACACGAGGCAGAGAACACAAGAAACAAGACAAAGGGCTCTGCCACAAATCAGATGCCAAGTTCTTTTGGGGTAGAGTCAGCTAGGGAGCCTGAAGCCATGCATGGCTTGGGAATCCAGTTTGGGAGGAATTCTGGTTTGAGGGTTTTCCATTGGAAAATGCCATAGCAAATAAAAGAATAGGAATTAACTGGTGAAGGAGAGAAAAGCAGACTCTGTACTGAAGAACAAATGTGCTCAAACCCCTGCTGTGCCTAAGGCTGAGCAGTAATCCTGGATTTATTGCCAATACTGGAGTGTCCAGATACCAACCGAGGTCTGTGCTGGGGAAGCCAATACACATTTAAATTATTGCATCACTTTATACTTCTTTAATCCCTTTATGTCATGAGAATGCTTCTGAGCCTTGGTTTCACAGGAGATGAGGAGAGATTTCCTGCCTAACTGTTTAGTAGGATGGAAAGACAAGCAGCTGGGAAACCTGGGAAAACTCCTCAGGATTTTCATGTCCTTCCCAGAGCTGTCAGCCTGGAAGTGGTGTTGGAGTTGGCAGTGCTGGGGAAGCTGATGGAAGTTGTTCACTGTGAACACAGGCACAGTGGGGTGACTCCAAAGTAACCCACCTCAATGTCCATTGCAGAGGATACTCCAGAGGAAAAGGGTGATAAACAACCCCCATTCCCTATTTCCCTCCACTGCTGGGTGGGAAGAGGTAGAGAATTCAGGAGTGAAGTTGAGCCTGGGAAGCAGGGAGGGATGGGAGGAAGGTGTTTTAAGGCCTGGGTTTATTCCTCTTCATCCTGCTCTGGTTTGGTTGGCGATAAATGAATTTTCCCTAAGTTGAGTCTGTTTTGCCCATGACAGTAACTGGTGAGTGATCCCTCCCTGTCCTTATCTCCACCCACAAGCCTTTCCTTGTATTTTCTGTCCCCTGTCCAGCTGGAAAGGGAAGTGATGGAGTGGTTTGGATGGGTGTCTGATGTCCAGCCATGGTCATCCCACCAAAGACAAGACAGTACTCACCTATTTCTAACCTGCAACTTTAAGCCAATGAAATGTTATCAATAATAAAATAAGTAGTTGGCTTTTTAAAGTATTGGCTGTTTGGGGTCTGAGGGGGGTGACTGAACACAGTCCTTGCTCTGTGTAGATATTTGCCCATCATAAATCATGGAACCTCTCAGACACCTTCACACACTTGCAAGGGAGAACACTGATGCCACACCGATGTTTCTAGGACATAAAAATCACAGAATTACTGCGGTTGGAAAAGACATCCAAGACATGAGTTCAACCTTTGAGTGATCTCCAGCCAGCCCAGAGCACTGAGTGCTATGTGCAGTCATTCCTTGGACAGCTCCAGGGACAGTGACTCTACCACCACCTCCCTGGGCAGCCCCTTCCAATGTTTAACAACCCTTTCTGTGAAGGAATTCTTCCTGATGCTCAGTCTGTACCTCCCCTGACTCAGCTGAATGAGGGATCCCAGCTTTGTTGCCCTCTGCTTTTCACCTGTTTTGGGAGGACTTTATTTTCATGGAGGAGAGGAAGTTGCTCTCATGCTGTTAAACTCTTGGTTTTCCTTTCAGCTGCAGCTGAATTCAGTATGGCCTCAGGAAAGACCCCAAAAGCAGACCTGCTGAAGGCTGAGGAGCAGCAGCAAGCGGTAGGTGCCAGGGCAACACTCAACAGTCCAACAATATGCTAGTAAACTTCTGCCAGCCCCCCAAAACCAGGATGTGGGGGGGCAGAAAAACAAACCACGTGAAGCTGTGGCCAAATTGAAACTCCCTTAATACAGGAGGTAACAGTTTTGCTCAAGAGAATTTCTGGACTGGCTCAAGTGATGCAAGTAATTCTGAGACATGAGCTGTTACAGGTCCTACTTCCACATCTGCTTTGGGACTGAAACCAGTGTGACTCAGAATCCATGAGCCCAGAGCTCAGACTGTTAACCCTGGCTTGGTAGAGGTCTTTGGATGAGTCTTCTCAGCCCTGAGTTTAAGAAGGATGAGGAGATGGATCTGTTGTCCCCTTGGGACCTTTCTGGCCAGACCAGCTTGAGGCTGGGCTCTAATGTCACTATTTCTCCCGGGTTTTAGAGCGCTGTCAATCGGGTGACCAGCTTGCCCTTGCTCAACTCTGCCTTCAACCTGGTCTCCTCTGCCTACAACTACACCAAGGAGTCCCATCCTTGCCTCAGTGGTGTCTGCAACGTGGCTGAGACAGTGGCTGCAGTGGCAGTGGGCAGTGTGGTTGGAGGGGCACAGCCCATCCTGAACCAGCTGGAGCCACAAAGTGAGTGAAGGGGCTGGAGAGACCCTTTGAACAGAGGAACAGGTGGGGAGGGGACTTTCATGTGCCTGGTGGGTGATACCCAGCTCCTACAGCACCTTGTTCTAGTCAATTCTAGCCCTGACTGTCCCACTCAGAAGCTCCTGGACACTGAATTTCACGGACAGTGCATTTCATGGACATGAAACTGTTACTGGCAGAAACAATTTGATTCCTTTAAGTTACAAAGTAGAAACTCCCTTTTCTTTCTCTATCACTCCAAGTTCTGACCATCCCAGCTGGTAGGAGCAGTGTCCATCTTGGTTATAGCTCAGTCTGGCTCATCCCAGCACTTCTGAACCTTGAAACCCACTGCCTTACCCACCGAGGCCAAGTGCTACATTCCAGCTGGAGTAAATTCTATAGAAAACTGGAAAGGCAAAACTGAGGCCATTTGAACCTCTCAAATTGTAGGGTCTGTTCACTTTTTAAGTAGGGTCAAGAATCCCTCCCAAAACTGAAGAATAAACTGGTACCTGTTGTCTCTTCCAGTTGCACTCGTGAATGAATATGCCTGTAAAGGACTGGATCAGCTGGAGGAGACCTTGCCCTTTCTTCAGCAGCCAGCAGATAAGGTAGAGGAAAGGCTGATCCTGGGGAAGCTGTGGCTTTATGGAACTGTTCTGGGTACAGAAGAACATGGGGAAATAAACCTGAGCAGGGCTGTGTCAGGCCAGTCCCTGATGGGGGAAGCTGGAGAGGTGCCTTCAGCGTGTGAACAGGGGTGTGCTGAGCTGCCCAGCTCCCCCCAGACTGCAAGCGAAGTAACCCACATGGGAAAGGGGTTTTGGAGAGGGAAACATACTTTTTCTTCCCCAAAAAAGTGTCTTTCTCTGCTTCTCCCTGCTGTAGGTGATTTCAGACACCAAGCAGCTGGTTTCCACCAAGGTGACATCTGCTATGGACGCTGCCTGCGAGGCAAGAGGAGCCGTGGCTGATAAAGTCACTGAAGCTGTGGACCTCACCAAAAATGTTGTTGGGGACAGTGTCAAGCTGACCAGGTCAGTGGTCACCTCCACTGTTAACAGTGCTGTGGAGGCTGCCCAGGGAGCCAAGGACCTGGTAACCAGCAAGGTGACAGAGGCTGTGGATGTCACCAAGCACATGGTGGAGGACAGTGTGGACAGGACCAAGTCTGCAGTTGCTTCTACAATTGTCAACGCTGTGGAAGCTGCTCAAGGTGCCAAAACCCTTGTGACCAACAAGGTGACAGAGGCTGTGGACCTCAGTAAGCACATTGTGGAGGACAGTGTGGACAGGACCAAGTCTGCTGTTGCTTCCACCATCAGTGCAGCTGTAGGGGCTGCCCACGGAGCCAAGGACCTGGTCACCAACAAGGTGACAGAGGCTGTGGATGTCACCAAGCACATGGTGGAGGAGAGTGTGGACAGGACCAAGTCTGCTGTTGCTTCCAGTATTGTGAGTGCCCTGGAGGCTGCCCAGGGAGCCAAGGAGCTGGTGACAGACAAGGTGACCAAAGCAGTGGACCTCAGTAAGCACATTGTAGAAGACAGTGTTGACATGACCAAGTCTGCAGTTGCTTCCACAATTGTCAACGCTGTGGAGGCTGCCCAGGGAGCCAAGGAGCTGGTGGCCAACAAGGTGACTGAGGCAGTGGACCTGACCAAAGGGGCAGTTCAAGATGGTGTTGAGAAGACCAAATCCGTGGTCACTTCGACGGTCAGTACAGCTCTGGATGCTGCATATGGCACCATCACGAGCAAGATAAGCACAGCCTTGGAGCAGAGCAAAGAGGCTCTCCAGGAGGGCGTGGAGATGACCAACTCAGTGGTGACCAACAGCATAAGCAAGGCCAAGGCAGTGAGCCAGGCAGTGGCTGGTGGTGTGGAGTCTGTCCTGGGTATGTCGGAAGATCTGGTGGATCACTTCCTCCCGATGACAGAGGAGGAACTAGGTAAAAAGCTAACTTGGCGGTTCTAAATGCAAATCCTTTCCCACGTGACAGAGAGCACCTGACACAGCAAGACTCAGCTTCTGAGGCAGACAGGTAGCTCTGAATTTGCCACCAAGTTGGCTGGCTGTCAACATCAGATTGCCACGTGGTATGGGACAGAGTTCAAGCATTTACTGTCCTTGCCCATCAGCCTCAAGGTAAATAAACGCATTTGGTTCATGCTTCAACCTATCCATCAAGTCTGCTTATCTGAAGAGAACATGGGGAGCAGGGACTAACCTGCCTGTAACACCTGAGCCACCACAAACCTCCTCTGCTCCCACAACAACCTTCAGCATTCACATTTCCTGTGGGGGATCTGACCTCCTGCCCCCCTCACAGCTGGGGCAGTGGAGCCCAGCTGCATCTCTGTTCTTGTTTCCTCCAGGTAAACTGGCCACCACAGTGGAGGGGGTTGGGATGGTTTCCGTGGAGGAGCAGAAACAGCAGCGGAGTTACTTTGTGCGCCTGGGGTCCCTCTCCAGCAGAGTCCGCCTCAGAGCCTACCAGCACTCCCTCAACAAGCTGCACTGCGTCAGGCAAAGCACCCAGGACACCCTCTCACGACTGCAGATGGCAATGAAACTGGTACAAACACGCTTTCCCCTCTTTCCTGCTGTCTATAGCCTTCCTGCCCTGCTATCCAGCTGGAAGCTCCTCCTCCATCCTGCACCAGCTACGTGTCACCTTGCAACCCTCCCTGGGATCCCTCCCTTGTGCTTCTCTGTGTGTGTGCTTGCAGTACAGCTCTTCCTGTCATTTTTTCCCATCAGATTGAATCTGTGAAACAGGAGGTTGGCCAGAAGCTGCTGGAAGGGCAGGAGAAGCTCCATCAGCTGTGGGTGGACTGGTGCCTGACCCAACCCAAAGGAAACCAAGTTCAAACTGCCTGCCAGCCAGAGGTATCCCTGGAAGGTGTATTTAAGCAGGCCTTGTGTGGCTGGTGTCCACCCCACCTGCTCTGGTAACTGAGCTGTCTCTCTCCCAGCAGGTAGAGTCCCGGACTCTAACTATGCTGCGGATCATCACCCAGCAACTGCAGCCTGTCTATGAGAACCTGAAAACCAGCATCCAAGGCCTCCCCAGCAACATCCAAGAAGCTGTGTATCAGGCCACTCGAAATATCCACAGGCTCCACAGCTCTTTTTCCAGTGCCATGTCTTTCCAGGACCTCTCCAGCACCACCCTGATGCTGAGCCAGGACCGTGTGGCAGAAGCCCGGGGGTCCCTCGATGTCCTGTTCGAGTATGTCACTCACAACATCCCTCTGAACTGGCTCGTGGGGCCCTTCAGGGCCATAGCTAAGGTGGCACAGGACAGCAGAAAGCAGAGCAAAAATACGGTGACTGATAGAAAATTACCCGTGTTGGAAAAGGCTCCATCATTGCAGGAGGTGACTGAGACACCCGAAGAGTCCAAGGGAACCAACAGGATCTCAGAGGAATGGTGTGGAGTGCTGGAGAAGCTGCAGGAGAAGACAGGGAAGCTGAAGAAGGCAGAGAAGCAGGAAGGGAAGGCAGAGAAGCTGGAGAAGACAGGGAAGGTGAAGAAAGCAGAGAAGCTGGAGGGGAAGACAGGGAAGGTGAAGAAGGGAGAGAAGCAAGAGGGGAAGGCAGGGAAGGTGGAGGAGAAGACAGGGAAGGTGGAGGAGAAGACAGAGAAAGACACAGAGGCGGCACTGGCTGCAAGGGAGATAAAATCTAGTGCACCAGAGGAAGATCTCTGATAAATCCCAGCGCTTCTGGCCAAGGCTCCCTGGTGAGAACAGCACTTGATCTTTTGGTCATGTGTCCAGTCCTGCCACGAGTGCCTCCTGCTCTGAGTTTGCAGTCAGATATAGTTGAAAGGAGATTTGATAAGCAAGGAGGGGTGATTGTGTATCTTGATTTACTGTTTTTAAATCACTGCTGCGCTGCCAGGGAAGATGGGGACCTGCACTTCAGCTCTAAGCTGGCCCAGCTGCATGTGTGAGTTGCTAACTCCTGCTGAGATCAGCTGTGGGAGAGAAGAAGTGGTCTCAGCTTATTTTTAATGTTGGATTTGTTTTTAATTCACCCAAGCTGTGGAAATCTTGAGAAGATCCTGAGCTTGACTTTTGATACCGTTTCCCGCCTTCTGCAAGTTCCAAAATAGCCGGTACAGACACGACTTCCTTTGTGCCTGTTTTGCTTCCGGGGAGGCTCAGCCGGATGCAGCACATCTGGCACAGCTGGGGCAAGAAGCTGCTCTTCAATAAGACACTTCTCTTCATGGATCAGCCAAACACTTCTTCCTTCACAGAGAAACACACAGCAGGGTGGGGGTTTCTTTCATCATGGTAGTTCTTAGGGGCTTATCTTTTCCTTGTTCTGTGACTGACTTCAGGGATCATCATTGTGTAACTCCAGGCCTGAAACACTTCACAGCCAATTAAGATGGCAAACAAGACAGCTTTTCCCAGGAGTTACTCTGCCATGGGATTAGGATATCCTGTTACTAAAATAGGGGGGCAGGTGCTGGTTCTTTCCCAGCCAATGGTGCTTTGTTACAACTTCTAATGTAATTTATTTTGGTAACCTGTGTCCTGGCCTGGCCCCTGTGCTGGGGCTGTTGAGCAGACATCGGAATAAAGCATGACCTGCGTTCAAGGACATGTGGGTTTGTGTGTACCTAAAGCTGCAGTGTCGAGTTCTCCCCTTACCTGAGCTGCTTCAACGCTTGCATTTACCAAATCTCTTCTCTGGCCAGCTTGGTCTTGCTGGAGGGGCAAAAAACAAAGTGCTTTTAGCAGGTCCCATGCTCTCTTAAGCAGAAAAATATCTTAATTATTTTGTCCCCAAGACTGCTGCCTGTACCCCGGAGGCTCAGGTGCATCTGTCCCACTCCTGCTCCTCCTGTCTGCCCCTGACCCCTCTGGATCACAGGCTATCCAGCCTTGCTCCTCCCAGTTCCAACACTCCCAGAGGCACTGCCCCCACTGCTCCGAATCCCCCCCCACCAAGTGCATTCTTATTGTGTGTTTGCTACCATTGTTTCTGTATTAGACTTGCAACTTCCAGTTTATTTTTCCCCTTAAACTCTTTATTTCGTAGTGTTTAATCGCTGTCCCACAACAGAGTGAGTCAGTTGTTAGAAAATGTACCCAAACACATCCCCGCAGCCGAATGACACCTGGATTGGATGTTTTCAAGCTCCCTTACTCATTGTCACCCTAAATCTGCCTAAACGTACTGACCAAGGATTTTATTCGAGTTCTCAAACCAGCTCAAGAGAGGCTCATAACTTCCCGGGTTTTTTTATTAGCTGTTTTGGCGTCCCCTCCGGGTGCCCAGGTGGGGGACACAGGGCAGGGCTGGCAGGGGCGGGGAGGGGGCGGCTCGGGGGGGCAGGGACGCTCCTGCCGCGGTGCCCCGAGCCCTGGACGAGCTGTCCCGGTCCCCGAGCTGTCCCGGTCCCCGAGCTGTCCCGATCCCGTTGTCCCGGTCCCCGAGCTGTCCCGGTCCCCGAGCTGTCCCGGTTCCCGAGCTGTCCCGGTCCCTCTGTCCCGGTCCCCGAGCTGTCCCGGTCCCTCTGTCCCGGTCCCCGAGCTGTCCCGGTTCCCGAGCTGTCCCGATCCCTCTGTCCCGGTCCCCGAGCTGTCCCGGTCCCTCTGTCCCGGTTCCTGAGCTGTCCCGATCCCTCTGTCCCGGTCCCCGAGCTGTCCCGGTCCCGCCCCGCTCCGCCCCGGCCGTGCCCATCGCGCCGCTTCCGCCTGCCCCGGGCACCGGGAGCGTGGGACTGGCCGCAGGTAGGCTCATCCCTTCCCTCCTCATCCCTTCTCCCATCCCTTCCCTCCCCGGCTCATCCCTTCCCTCCGGCGGGGATCGGGTCCGAGCTCTGCCCCCGCCTCCATCTCCGGCCGCCGCTCCAACTTCCGCACTCGTTGGGCAATCGGAGGATTTTTATGAGAGTGGAAACAAGCAGATCGAAAGTGAGAACTTTCCACAGAGGGAAGTTATTTGCCGGGGCTCCCTTTAAATAGGGAAAGGTCCAGCAGCAGGCTCAGGCAGCGCCCGGAGCAGTGTTCTATTGGGAATCTGCTCCTCTGCTCCGGACACTTTGCTGTTTAATTAAACCCCGCTCAGGGGCCTTGGGTGAGTGCGGGGGCTCAGGGCTCAGCTGTGGATGCACACACAATGTCCCCAGTTACAGCTCTCGGGCCCAACAGCACAAGGACGTGGAGCTGCTGGAGCAAGTCCAGAGGAGATCACGGAGCTGCTCCGAGGGCTGGAGCCCCTCTGCTCTGGAGCCAGGCTGGGAGAGCTGGGGGTGTTCACCTGGAGAAGGGAAGGCTCCAGGGAGACTTTAGAGCCCCTTCCAGAGCCTAAAGGGGCTCCAGGAGAGCTGGAGAGGGACCTGGGACAAGGGATGGAGGGACAGCACAAGGGGGAATGGCTTCCCGCTGCCAGAGGGCAGGGATAGATGGGGTATTGGGAAGGAATTGTTCCCTGGCAGGGTGGGGAGGGCCTGGCACAGGTTGGGCAGAGAAGCTGTGGCTGCCCCATCCCTGGAAGAGTCCAAGGCCAGGTTGGACGGGGCTTGGAGCAACCTGGGCTAGTGGAAGGTGTCCTTGTCCATGGCAGGGGGTGGAACTGGATGATCTGAAGTGTCCCTCCCAAACCATTCCATGGTCAGCAGCCTGACAGGGATGCACACAGGTTATCACTTGGAAAGGGTTTCCTCCAAGCCTGTTTTACTCCTCGACTGCCATCACAAGGAGCCTGTGAGGCCTCTGGAACCAGCTGCCTAGAGGATTTAGTCATTTGGATTTACCTCAATACATCCCTACTTCAGCAATTCTTTAAAGCCAGTTATCATTAATGTGAAATGAACATAAGGAACATGCTCTTTGCTTATCAGAGTTGGAATAACGCACAGAGCACTGGCAGAGCTGCAGGCAGGGAACAGAGGCAAAAATACTTGAGAGCTGTGAGGGAGTCTAGTTGCTCCAGGACCCTCGGGAGCATCCCCTCAGCTCCCCAGTCACCCTCTCTGAGCCACCCTCTGTTCTCCTCACAGGTTCCTCAGGACAGAGATGTCCCAGTTGCAGGATGAGCCCTGAGCATCAAAGAGTTCGTGTGGTACAAGAAATGCAGCGGGGACATCCCAGAGCCCCCCACGGAAACAAACCTTTGCCATAAGATGCTGTTTCCATTGCTGCTGCTTCACTCCATGGTCTGGGCCAGCTGCTGCTGAGATGGCACAGAGCACTGAGCTGCAGCCAAGCTTTGAGGACATCTTTACTATTCTATCCCAGGTCTCACAAGATAAACTCCTGAACCTCAAACTGAAACTGAAGCACCTGATACCTGGCCCTAGCAGCAGGTTACTGCAAGCCATGGTCCTGCTTACTCTGGGGCAAGAAACAGATGCAAGAATTTGTTTGGATGCCTTGAGGGATAACCCAGCAGCCCAGTATGTCCAGCAGACCAAACTGGGTGCTGCAGGAGCGTGGCAGGATGGGCAGGATTTGCAGCCTCCCCAGCTGGATGCAGGTGCCATGGCACTTCTGGCACAGGTGTACAAAGTGTTGGCACAAGAAAAACTGTGCAGTCCTGAGGCTTGGGACAAAGCCTGCCAGGCTGCCACCAAAGCCTGCCAGGACACTCAGCAGGGGATACTCAACAACACCCCACCTGAGGACCAGGACAAACTCGGCTTTGCTACCAGCATGGGCCCCAGTGACCGATTTAGGACGCTGAGATCCGATGTAGATGCAGGATTTCTCCAGATGGGCAGCTCAAACTGCGTGGTGAGAAGTTCTCCAGTGCAGATCGGAGGCAACTCAGACCTTTCTGCCCCACAGACCTTGTGCTCCAAGGGGAGTTCCTCTCTCAGCAGCTGTTTGGAGATCAGTGCATCACCTACAGCTGTTTTTCACAGCCAGCCCTCTCCCTCCGAGTGCGTCCCCCAGCCCAGCAGTGCTGGACACCCCGATGGGGACACACAGAGCCACAGCCCCCAGGAATCCAGCTGGACCAGCAGCCCCAGCTCCCTGTTTGGGCAGGACACGGGTGCCCAAGTGTCCCAGCCAGAGGAGGCTCTGCAGGGCAGCTCCTGCCACCCAGCCCTCCCTGTTCCCAAGACACCTCTGCCCTCACAGGGGGCTGTGATCCAGCCTGCCCAAAGCGGTGATGCTCCCAGCACAGCGACAGAACCTCCTGCTCCAAGAGAAAACATGGATGAAAAGCAATTATCTACTGGTCTTCCTGACCCAAGAGCTGCAGTGGGTACTTATCCTACCCACATACCCATAGAGGACTCTTATGTTCCAGCAGGCATTCCTTTTAGCTCTACATCTGCTTCCATTTCAAACTGTTCCCTTCCTCCTCCTCCTCCTCCTACCTATTCCTTCTCCTCAACCCTTCCTCCTCTTCTTCAGAAACCTCCTTCCAGCTTATATCCCGCTCCCTTGTGCTCATCCCCCTCTCCAGCCTGGCCTCCCACTCCTCTCCCAGCAGTGGATCCAGTGTCCCTGTCAGAGCCAGATGGTGGCAAGTTCTTCACATTTGTTGTCCTGCATGCCAGTGAAGATGAGATTGTTGCCCATCAGGTCAAGAACCTGCTGGAGAGCATGGGGGTGTCCAACGGTGCCACGCTCTGCGAGGATTTCTTCATTGCCGGCCGCAGCCACATGACTTGCTTCCAGGAGGCGATGGAAAACTCTGCCTTCATGATCCTCCTGCTGACCAAGAACTTCCCATGCAACCTGTGTCTGTTCCAGACAGACACTGCTCTGATGCAGTCCATCCAGGACCCATCCAAGCGCTACTCAGTCATCCCGTTTTTACCCAAGGTGAACGCCCTGGAGCGCAGTCAGATCCCCAGGATGCTCAGCGGGCTGGTGATCCTGGACGAGAGCTCTCCCCTGTTCCCCAGGGTTGTGGAAAACACTTTTAACTCCAAGGGGGTCAGTCAGAAGAAAGCCATGTGGGAGGAGATGCAGAGGAGGAAGCCCCAGCTGTGGTGGGAACGGCAGCAAGCCCAGCAGAGCCTGGCTGCCCTGAGCCTTGGCTCCCCTCCCCAGGTGCCTCCAGCAGTGACTCGGCCATGGCCACCATCCCACCAGTGGTGTCCCCACACCCCCACGGTCCCTCCCTCTGCTCAGATGGGTCCTCCTCGTTCCCAGCCACTGCCCCCACCAGGCCACTACAACGTAGTGCCAGGCCCCGGAGGGATCCCACCCCTGGTGATCCAGAACGCGCGGATGGTTCAGATCGGGAACCACAACACGATGCAGGTGGAAACTGTCACACCTGGGCCACAGGACAGCGAGGGACAAGCCAGGCAGAATGTCTGATCAGGGTCAGCCAAGGTTAGAGGTAAAATTAATTTCAAATCCTAGATTACAGTGATTCTGCTGGGACTGGGACTAATCTCATTTCTCTGTGGGTCAAGGGTGCCACTTTCAGGAAGCACAAAAGAAAACTCCTGGTTTTATGCTGGACAAAAGAGGTTGCAACTTCCTGGGACTCTTTTCCTTGTGATTATTTTCAAGGAACTGAGAAGACTGTTTTCCTAATCTTCTGGGGCTACTTGAAGATTTTATAAATAAATTTTTATTCATTTATTTGTGTTTCTCTGGTTCTTTCCCGTAGAATTAGAAAAGGGCCAGTCAGGGATATATATGGAAAACTGTTCTGCCTGTTGGGTGGAGAGGGCTGGGAGATGGCACTGAGCAAACTCCCCTGTGCCCTCGAGGCATGGCTGGGAGTGGTTTTGTATTTAAGAAAACTCAGAGCTGAGATTACACACCAGGTATAAGAATCTTTACAGCAAAGCTGTGAATGGGGAAAATAATGAAAGTGGAATGAGACAGGGAAGCACAAAGTCTGAGGAGGCAGAAGCCAAGTGTCCACTCCTCCATTCTTACCTCCTGTAAAAGGCTGGAGATGGAACCAGACCTTGTCAGACTGGCTGTTAACACAGTGTTCCCTGCTGAGATTATTCCAGCTGCTTCTGTCACTGCCTTTGAGGGAGAAGTGGGATGGAAAACCAAAAGCATCGAGCAGAGCAATGCAGAAGGGTGGGGAGAGCCAGGAATGAGGGGGTGGGAGGCTATCCTGCAGGCCCTGGGTGAGGGATGTACCAGGCAGGTGGCTCTTGAGCTTTAACACCAGGAGGGCACCTGGAGCCAAGCCCCAGATCCCCTCCTCTTCCTCACCCCTTCCAGGCACAGCCGTTTTCCTGCTCGTCAGCAGAGGTCACCCCAAAGCCACGGAGAGACTGCAAAGGGGGCTGTTCCCTCTGTGGTGCAGAGCCCAGAGCCGGCTCACCCCGTGCAGGGAGCGGGGCAGTGCTGACTCCTCTCAGCCAATTCCTGCCCTCGGAGGAGCTGAGGAGCCTCATCCCTGTGACCCAGTCCAGCTGTTTCTGCAGGTGTGTGTGTGTGTGTGTGTGCTTGTGGCACTCCATGTCTATCCCAGCAGGTTCCAAGCCCAGAGCAGCCAGCACGATCTGGCAGCAAAAGCTCAGGACTCCAACAAACCATCCTGGATCAAATGCTCAAATTCCTTTTATTTCCCTACTTTTTCTTTTTTTCTGTTAAATAGGTGTTGTGTTACTGCAATTCCTGTCTCTCTGCAGTTGGTGTAGGACAGTTCCTTCCCTTGAGAGAACACACACATCCCTCCTTCCCAAGCTCCTCTCCTGCTATAAATAAACATCACACAAAATTAGTCAATTGGAAGCTGCTTCAGCTTGTAAACAACCTCAGCACAGCCACATCCAGTGTGCCTGGATCACAGAAAGGGAGAGGGAAGGATGTGTGGGGTACAGGAGGGTCTCCAGCTACCACAGTGGAAAAAAACCCTCTTCTCTGTCCAATATAATTAACAAAATCATTACTGAAACACTGCCCTGCTCCCCATAACTCCGTGTTTTGCCCCACATGGAGCTGGCCCAGACAACACCTACAATAAATGAGGCCTGTTCAGTGTAATTACCCCATAATCACGCAGTGATTTCTCCCACCCTGTAATTACCATCAACATTTAAGTGCTGGGCCTTCTGTGTAATTACACATTATTTATGTGTTAAAAATAAAAATAAAATTAAAGCCTTTTCTGTCACCCAGAATATTCTCCTCCTTGGGGCTGCTGTACACGACTGGATCCCCCAGCTCCCTGATCACAACATCCCAGCTTCAGGGTTGCTTCTGCATGGAATAACCCCTTTCCCTCTCTTTCCTCCCAGCAGCCATGTGAACAGATGGAATTGCACTGATGCCACTGCCTCTGTCCTGAGGCCACCTGGCTCCTTGTACCTGCCTGGCACCTGCTCCCCTACACACCTGAAGATGATCTGGAGCACAGGAGGAATATTTGGGTAGGAGAAGCACTTCCCAAAGATTTACAGACACTGCTTAAATGTTGTGTGTACCACAAAGGCACCAAAACATCAGGAATTATTTTAAGGAAGACGCAATTTAAGACAGGGACAAACATTCAAGTATTTTATCCATCTGCTCCCACCTTCCCTGGGGAAGGCTAAGCATTTTTGGAAATCCAGATCCTTGTGTGGAACAAACTCCAGTATCTTTAATTCCTCTGGTTTTGCCCTCCCACCAACAAATTTGGGGTTGAAAAACATAAATTGATAGCCACACTGCATCCTTCTTTCTGCTTGCTGTGCCCCACTGTCCCAGGTGGGTAAGGCAGGTCAACAGAGTCAACACAGATCTTTTCACACTGTTTCGTTTACACCAAAATAAAAGGCAAAACGTATAAGGAGAGGTGTCATTTCAGTGTCAATATTACCCTTTTCCAGGGAAAATGTTTGCCACTGCAGCAGATCAGTTCTTCCCAGGAGTAACAATGAACCCATCACACCTGCTGATTGCAAACACCCCGTATTTCCATACCCACAGCATCCCATCCTTGGGAAACGAGCTGGAAAAAGAGGCTTAGCAGGAAGAAGTCCAAGGCACTTGCATTCTAGCAGCCATTTTTTTGTTTTATTATTTAAAGTTAAGAGCGCTCATCAGCTCACAAAGGAACAAATCCCATTCCTGCAGTTTAGTCAGGTTTCAGCCAAAAGGAAAAAACCAAAAAAATAGAAGGCAGCTAAACTAACTCTGCACTTTACAGCTCAATTCAAGTTAAACCTCCTTGCTTTATAAATAAATGTTTTAGTTAACACTGCAAAAATGTAATGGCAGATCTACAATATCTTTAAGGGGCAGAGAGCATTGGTTATTGAGGCTGATAAATACAAGTAGAGAAGCTTCAGTAGCACACAGAGCATGGGTGGTGCCAGGGGGTCTGCTCTCCCAAAGGTGGGACCTTTCCCAATGCTCAGAGGCAGCTGCTCTCCCCCAGCTGTGCTGCCCACCCTGCTCGGGGCCAGGAAATGAGCCACAGGCTGCCCAAGCCCAGTCACCCCCCTGCACAAGGACAAACTGATGGAAACTGCTTGTTTCCCACCACGGGGGGTTCTGCTCATGGAGGCATAAACCTGCCCTAAGCCTTAAAATTAAGGTGTGTGCAGATCCTAATGAAAGGAAGGAGCCTGTCCAAACAGCAGCCAGGTGAGATTTCAAATTCCACCTTTGAAGTAGCACCATCCTCAGAGAAGTTGGAAAAAAAAATAATCAAAAGGCCAAACCAGCTGCTAAGAACCACTGCACAGAGGTTTAATTAATGGGATGGTTAACAGAGCCCAAGGAGCTGACACTAAAACCTCAGAAGGACAAGGAGGTACCTTAAACTTTCCTTTCTTGCTTCTTCCCTTCAGCCCACCCTGGTGCAAACATGGCATGAACACTCACTTGCTTAATAACCCTCCCAAGCAGCCCCACACTACAGGTACCTCCTGTCCTACAGGGCTTGCAAGAGCTCAGCCTCAAAAACGGTTCAAACTGTGCTGTTTTGGCTCCAAAACCTGGCCACAGCCACCCTCACAGCTAAACCCCTGCTGACCTCTGGAGCCAAGCCACTTTCCACACTGGGAATGGAGCAAACAGGTGTGGAATGGGCAAGCCAAGGGCCCCAACATCACGTCAGCATTTTGTTTTTCCTCCCCATTCATAATCCCCAACATCTATGGATGAAACTGTATAAGCAGAACTGACCTTCCTCTATCTTACAGGACTGGAGAAGTCTTGCAGCATAGATAGGGCCTGGCTCTACGAGAGAAAGAACATCCCAGCTTTATGCACAGTCATGGAAATCTCAGGCCTTAAACATCATTTGGCCAACCAAGAGGGAGAAAAAAACCCATCCTCAGCACACCCAGCCCTGGGACATGCAAGGAACTCCCTCGGCAGAGCACGAGCCCCTCAGCTGCTGGACTTGTGCTGTCCCAAATCTGACAAAAGGGAGGGGAAGGAATTAGCTGGAAGGTATTTTATTCCTCACTTGCTTTCTATCTGTTGGATGTGTGGGCTGGGAAGGGTCAGAGCACGTGGGGGATGTGTAGCTGCTCCAAAGCTGAACACTGAGTTAATCCAGCACTAACGGGAGAGGCAGCAGGTCCCAGGGAATCTCCATTTTCCTTCCTCCTCAGGACACGACAGGAAAGGGCAGGGGGCTGTGGCTTTCTGCGGACACAGTGCACTGGAGAGAGCTGGTCCCTGAAGGTGACAACAACGAGGGACAGCCGTGAGCTCTCGAGCCTCCTCCTCCCTGCCCTGACTCGCCAGCTTTGTGGTGACAGATGGGGACAAAGCTCAGCACGGTGACGGCCCTCAGCACCTCACCAAGGACAGCCCGAGACCTCCAGCTGCACAACGGGGTGGGACAGGCGAGGGAAAGGCTGGGGACATCAGCTCTCGTGCCCTAGTGCAGCTCAATGAAGGCTTCCAGCTCCTCGGGGATGAATCCCTTGTAGGGAATCTTGTGCTTGTCCAGGGCGCGAGCAGCAAGGCACTGGAGGGTGATGTAGTTGAAGGGCTGCATTGTGCTCTTGGTGAGCAGCTTCTCGTCCAGCAGCTCGTAGGCCGTCTGCTTGAAGGCATTGGTGGCATCCATGTGTGCCCCGGCCTCCATGAGGGCCCTCATGATCAGCAGGCAGTTGTTGCGGGCAGCGACGTGCAGAGGGGTGTTGTTGTCGTAGTCACGGCTGTCCGGGTCGGCCCCGCACTCCAGGAGCAAGTTCACGACGTGGAGAGACGGGAATTTGCCCACGGGATACCGTCCCACCGTCGTGGTGTCCTTGTCCACGGCCATGTGCAGGAGGGTGAAGCCGTTCTTGGCCCGGGGGCTGCACTTGAGCAGGCGGTAGATGGTCTGGCGCTTCTGGTGCTCCTGCTCCGGGGTGCATTCCACCTTCTCCAGCAGGAAAACCAGGTGCAGGATGATGGCCAAGGTCTTGGTGAACTGCGCCGAGTCAGCCACGGGGTCCTTGCCGTGCACCAGGGCCCTCTCCACCTCCCGGACCCCTTTGCTCAGCACCCCGATGAGGTCGGAGAAGCCCAGGTGGGTGGCTAAAGTGCCTTTGGAGCGGTCCTGGAGCACGTAGGAGTAAAGCTCGGCAAAGGAAAGGAAACTGCTGGCAGTCATGGGGCTGAGAGGCTCCAGGTTGCCTTGCTGCATGTCCAGGGCGTACTTCCACAGGTTAATACAGCGCTCGAAGTTGCCGGAGTCGGCGTAGACGGCGCCGCGGTACCGGATGTAGTAGGAAGTGTCAGGGTGGGAAGGGCCCAGGATGCGCTCCCGGATCAGCAGCGCCTGCATCCGCATCTCGTCGGGATCCGTGATCAGGGCCTCCAGTTCCTCCAGAGAACTCACCTCCCGGGCATAGTCATAGGCCAGCACCAGCTGCCGGGGCTCAGGCTTGGGCAGGTACTTGCCGCCCTCGCAGCGCAGCTCCATCGCCCGCCGCCAGTACCTGTGCGCTCCCAACAGGTCACGCTTCTTGTCCACGAACGTGGCACCCAGCAGCTCCAGCGCTTCCACGGCAGCCTCTCGAGTGCAGAACACGTTCGGGACCTCGTCCTGGCCGGCAGCTGAGGCGCCGCATCCCTCACCCCCCTCTCCCTGGCAGCCCCGAGTCTCCGTGCCGGCGCCGCAGCCCCCGCGGTGGCTCCCGCCCGAGGCGCAGGTCCCCCCCGGGCTCCCCGCCGCCTCCTCCTGCTGCAGCCCGCCCTGGATGAGGTACTCCACGATGTTGGTGTGGCCGGTGACGCTGGCGGCGAGCAGGGGGGTCATTCCATAGCCGTCCTTCTCCATGCGGGCCTTGGAGCGGAGCAGGAGCTGCAGGATCTCCAGGCTGCCGGACTCGGCGCAGTCGTGCAGGGCCGTGTTGCCCTTCACGCTGCGCCGGTTCACGTCGGCCCCTTTCTCCAGCAGGTACCGGGCGATCTCCCGGTGCCCTTTGTAGCACGAAATCATCAAGCACGTGTGCCCGTGCCTGTTGGCCACCTCCAGGTCGGCCCCGCGCTCGCCCACCAGGTACCGCACGATCTCCAGGTGCCCATCGAAGCAGGCGGCCCGCAGCGGGGTGGAGTTGGTCAGCGTGGTCTGGTTCACCGAGGCGCCGTGGTCCAGCAGGCTCCGCACCACGCGGAGGTGCCCGGCGGCCGAGGCGGCCCACAGCGGCGGCGCGCCCTCGATGGTCTCGCCGTCGAAGCTGACGGAGCCGCCCTCCTCCACCCGGGCGCCGCAGTGGTCCAGCAGGTACTCCACCACCTCCAGGTGCCCGTGCCGCGCCGCGATCAGCAGCGGGGTGCTGCCCGCCCCGGGGCCGCCGCCGCCGCCGCCGCCGCCGGGCCCGGCCGTCAGCGCCTCCAGCTCCTCACGGCTGCGGCTGCCCAGCAGCTTCTGCAGCAGCTTCAGCTTCCCGTCGCGGGCCGCGTTGTACACGGCCGTGCGCAGGTCCATGGCGCCGGGGGCCGCGGCCTGGCCATGGGCGGGGGGCGGCGGCACCGCCCTGCCCTCAGCGCCGCGGGACCTTCACCGCCCGGGCCCCGGCCGCCATCTCAGGCTGCGCCGGGGAACAAAATGGCGCCGCGCGGGGCGGGAGGCGCCGCGCGGGGCACCCTGGGAAATGTAGTCCGGCGGGCGGGGAGCCGCGCTCGGCACCGCGCCGCGGGCACTCGGTTTCCCAGCAGGCAGCGCGGGCGGAGGGAGGGGCGGGAGGGCGTGCGCCCCCCCTCCGCGCGGGGCATGCTGGGGGTTGTAGTCCCGCTGCTCCCCCTCCCGCAGGGCTGCGCCGGGGTCGGGACTACATTTCCCAGCGTGCCCCGCGCGGGCCCGCCCGTGAGGGGCTGGCGCCCTGGGAGTGTCGTTCCGACTCGCGGCGTGGGTGCAGTTAGCGAAGGTTTTTATTTCTGTTCCATGGCTTGATGCTGTTAAACTTCAAATTGCAGCGAATCGTTTGCGTTCCGTGGGTATCGTGAGCTGGATCCCCCAGCGCGGCCCGGCCCTGCGCCAGAGCCCATGGAGCGCTTTGAGGGGCAGCTCTGTCTGCTTTGGAGGAGGGAAAGCCTCGGCTCCAGCAGCAAACACAGATTTCCTCCCGCAGATCCCCTCCACAGGGTGTTATCCCCAGCTCCCTCCACCCCTGAGTGACCATACCTGCCCGCAGTGAGGGAAACACTCGAGCGATAAATAGCCTGGCTTCAGTGAGCAAAGCTTTACTCACCAGAGCCTATTTTGGGGGCATAAATTGAGTTTAGGTATCTCTTAATTTCTCTGCAGGGAGTTGGCACCGCGTTTCTCCCTCTGCATTTTATTTATAGCTGTTTTTCTCCTTTTCAGGGTAATAAGATTAGTCTCATCATTTCCATTATTATTATTCTGCCTGCCGTGATTACTATTCAGTCCATCCACCCATTTCAGGTCGTGTCTGGAATTACGGTGGATTATCCCGCTAATGCCTTTTGCCTTCACACAGAATATCACTTTTGTTGCTAAGAAACTGCTTTTGCATAACAGGCAGCCAGAGCCCCGTTTGCACCTCAGCGGCTGCTGAGAAGGCCGCGGGAGCAGCAGGAGTGTCCCCGGCAGAATTCCCACGGGAGGGCTCGGAGCGTGGGTGATGATGACACTGTGCGCGGGGATTGCTCCCTGGGAGGGTGGGGGTATTGGGATGGAGTTCCCAGAGAAGCTGTGGCTGCCCCATCCCTGGAAGCGCCCAAGGCCAGGTTGGAGCAGCCTGGGACAGTGGAAGGTGTCCCTGCCCATGGCAGGGGGTGGCACTGGATGGGCTTTAAGGTCCCTTCCAACCCAAACCATTCCCTGATCCTGTGATTCTGTGATACGGTGACTTTGTGCTGGAGAAGAAAAGGAGCAGAGGGCACTTGAGCACCTCCAGCGTGTCCGTGCTGTGCAAGAGCAGCTTCCTGCAGGTCAGGGCAGGAGGAATCATGGAATCATCAAGTTTGGAAAAGCCCTACAGGGTCATCAAGTCCAAGCATTTCCCAGCACTGCCAAGGCCACCACTGACCCGTGTCCCCAAGTGCCACATCCACGCAGCTTTTAAATCCCTCCAGGGATGGGAACTCCACCACTTCTCTGGGCAGTTTCTTCCAATGTTTAACAACCCTTTCAGTGAAGAAATTTTCCAAATATCCAACCTGAACCTTCACTGGCACAACTTGAGGTTGTTCTTCTCCTCCTGTCCTGTTCTCTGGGAGCAGAGCCCGATCCCCTCAGCTCCCCCCTCCTGTCAGGGAGTTGCAGAGAGGGAGAAGGTCCACCCTGAGCCTCCTTTTCTCCAGGCTGAGCCCCCCCAACTCCCTCACCTGCTCCTCTGTGTGTGCTGGAATACCTGGGATTGTTCCCTGTCCCCCAGGTGTGCCAATACACATCCCCTGGGCACAAATTAATTGTGTTTTCACACATAAACAGCCACCAGCAGCTGGTTTGGGCACACTGGGTCTGTTTTAAGGCTGACATGGGAACGTTGGGGGGTGGGTGTGTGTGCAGCAGGTCCCTGGCTGTGAGTTCCCAGCCTGTCCCTGTGTCCCCACTGTGAACACCCACGTGCAAACCCCCCAGCTCCGAGGCTGTTTGTGCTGCAGGTCAAGGCACAGCCACGGTGACATTTCCTCTCCCTGCTGGCTCTTCGTGTTGCCATGGTGACCAGATGCACTCGCTCTTTTATCTGAAGTATCTATTAACCAAAGCTTCCTATTAATTTCCCCTCCAGAGAATCCATTAGGGATTCACCGGAACACCACAAAGGCTTTTTAGGTCCCAAATTTACCTCAGAACCTGCCCCTCATTCCAGGGCGGGCTCAGAGACATTGAGGCCTAAAGTGCTGCTGATGGAAATGTTTTTTCCATCCATAAATTGCTTAGTAATGAGGGAATAAAGAGCATGAGGAGAAGGGTCACAGCAGTCTCTCCCTGCAGATCTGGAAACATGGAATGTACTCGAGCCTCGGGACCTTGCTCCCAGCCCAGGATAATTCTGTCTGGGGGGTCAAAGAGAGTTGGAGGCGGGGGTGGATGGGCTGTACCTGCATCATCCTCAAAGGTCTGGGACAGGATTTTGGCCGTGGCAGAAACCAGAGTCACTTTGTCATCTTGGTGCTCCTGCGTCCTTTGGCTTCTCTTAGCAAGGCCACCACCAAAAGTGTCCCAAACCAGGGCATCACACAGAACCAGAGTCATGGAATCCCAGAGTCGTTTGGCTTGGAAGGATCTTAAAGCCCATCCAGTTCCACTCCCTGCCATGGGCAGGGACACCTTCCACTTGCTCCAAACCCCGTCCAACCTGGCCCTGGACTCTTCCAGGGATAGGGCAGTCACAGCTTCTCTGGGAGACCTGTGCCAGGGCCTTCCACCCTCCCAGGAAGGAATTCCTTCCCAGTATCCCATTCATCCCTGCCCTCTGGCAGTGGGAAGCCATTCTCCCTTGTGCTGTCCCTCCATCCCTTGTCCCAAATCCCTCTCCAGCTCTCTTGGAGCCCCTTTGAGGACTGAAAGGGGCTCTCAGGTCTCCCTGGAGACTTCCCTTCTCCAGGTGAGCACCCCCAGCTCTCCCAGCCTGGCTCTCAAAACTGGAGAGTGTCTCCTGAACCAGATCAGCATCAGTGGTGCAGCTCCCGTTCCTCTGACACAACAGTTGGGACTAAAGGATCTGGTGACACCCATCTGAGAGTGTCTCCAACCACCATGTCCCTCCTGCACAGAGCAGGGCCCAGAAGGGCTTGTGGGGTAACGCTGAGAAAGCCCCAGCCAGAGTTCTGGGAACAGAGAGGGGAGTTCAATACCCATGGGAGGAAGAGCAGGTAAAGAATGAGGCGTTTTGACAGGGCTGCTGGAGCGCGTGGCAGGAGGGGTAATTTTTTTTGAGACTGCCATTTCATATTCCCTTGCAGACAAGCTGAATTACACGGTGCTGGCTGCTGCAGGAGTAGCATAATTTTCCTCACAGAAATAATGACAGGGTACTTAAACAGCAAGTGAATGGATGGCTGAAGTACTGGGCAGAGACTTCAGAAATCCAGGCTGAGCCCTCACCTTCGCTGAAGGCTCCTTTGGTGACCTTGGGCCAGTCGCTTAATCTTCCTGTGTCTCAATTCCCTGCCAATAACAAGGGAATAATAACTGTTCTTTCTCTGTCTGGCTTGTTTAGGCTGCAAACTCAGAATTTACAGCTCGTGTTTTCTCTACTTTGAGGACAATCAAAAGCCAGAGCCTCAAGCCATGCTGAGGTCTCTGGGACACCATAAAATACAACATGGATAATAATGAAGGGCTGGGATATACGGTTAGGAACATTCTTAGCATGAAAGGCACAAGAATTCCTAATCCATTGTTCCACCTCTCTTCCCTTAAAATGGGGAGAAGTTTGGAACTGTGCTAAGAGTTCCAAAAGCATCAAAATAATTTAGGAACAGAGGCCAGGCTGATTTATTGAATCCCTGGGTTACTTCTGAAAGGGTGAGTGGGTAATTGAGACACCTGCAGAATTTCCTGCGAGGTCTTTGTGCTCAGTCTGTGGCAGCATCAGTTTCTTGGTTTTTTCAGTTTAAATTGAGGTTTGCAGGCAGCTGTGTGCTCAGGTTTTATCCATCTCTTCAGCTTTTAGGGGGCTGTGTGATTTCCAGAAGCCAGGGGAAGATGGTTCCTGGCTATGAGAGCCAATGAAGACGAGATTTTCTCTATAGTTGAGCAATTTGCTCTACAAAGGGAACAATTCTAAAAATAGGGAGAAATGGCAGCACGACATTAAGAGGAACGATGACCCAATCCCCAGCTTGCTGCAGGGGCTTCTGTCCTATAAGTGCCTTCCCCATTACAGCTGTGATGACATTATTTGCTGTGGTTATGTGGGGCACGAGGCCACAGGTACCTGGAAGGGAGGATTTTGATCAGACTGCCGAGGATGAATGCGCCAGAGAGGCTTGTTGGGGAACACTAAATCAATGGAGTTTCATTTACATCAGACACCAGCCCAGCCATTCCAGCATTAATGGCTGCACTGCTGCCCTCCGAATTTTATGTGGATTTAATCTGTCAGTGGGGTAGTAAAAGAGAGGGGGAGGGCAAGTCATTTTGGCTTATGAAATGTGGGTCTTTTCTTTCAGGCACCATCAAAGGACAGCAATTGGTTCTGGCAATAGATTTGTGGCTGCCCCATCCATGGAAACATCAAGGCCAGGTTGGATGGGGCTTGGAGCAACGTGGGCCAGTGGAAGGTGTCCCTGCCCATGGCAGGGGGTGGCACTGGATCATCTTTAAGGTCCCTCCCAACCCAAAACATTCTGGGATTCTATGATTCCTAAATCACTTGTTCCACAGTACCAATGATGTGGGCAATGCTGAGCATATCCTGGGTAGGTTGAAAAAGAAAGAGAAAAGGGAAGAGCTCGACAGCACCAAGAACCCAAATCAGTGAAGACATTTCAGTACTTTTAGCACCAGCCTCGGCAGGATTCAGGAGTTTCATTTTCACACCTAAATACCTTTGAGAATAGAGGCTCTGAGTGGTGTTGAAAATTTGTTCTTTTTATATTTTAAAGCCCTGTTGGAAGCAGAGGGCTCAACTCTCCAAACAACCTCTGCCAGGCAGGGTCCCAGCAGAGCCCTGACCCTGCACTGGTGTGTTGGGGGAGCTTCGAGGGAGACTCTTCCCTTCCTGACAGCTGATTTCTGTGTTGAAGTGAGACAGGGGATTGCCAGGCTTGGGGGGCTGCAGGATGAGCCCCAGGATGAGCTCAGTTCTTCTTGGACACATCTTCCTTTGCTTCTCTCAGAGCCCAGATTTGGCTGACTTTGAGGGGGTGGGATGAGGAGCAGGACAAGTCCAGGACAGGAGCTCCAAAGCACTTCCAGACATACTCAGGTCCAGGGCTCTCGGGGTCTCTGGGCAGTGGCAGCCTGGGCTGTATGGCAGGCTATGATTTGTTGTCACCTTTATAAACAGAACAACAAAATCACTAGTCTTCCACACAGAGCCAGACCAGCAGAGCAGCGCTTCCTTCTCAGGGACGTCCCCCCACACGTCTTCTCCTCTTGTCCTTCCTCAGTTTTCTCATCCCTTAATTCTCGTCTCTCCGCTCAGGGATGGATGCTGCTCTTTGCGGAGTTCCTCGTGAGACCGTGGCAAATCTCCCTGTAATCATCTCTCCAATTTGTGGCTGTTCCCACGAGTTTCTGCTCCATTTTCTCACTCTGGAGACTCTACAGGGACATCAGGGCTCAGCAGGGGCTCCTCTTTCCTTACCTTGTGATAAACTTCTCCAGGCGTGTTCTGTCAACCTGTCTGTCTCCCAGTTATATTTCAGTCTCACTAAAATAAGCAAATGCAGTATATACTGGGGAATGCTGGAGAAAAGGGCTCAGCAAAGAAAAAGATAATGACAGTGCCGAGTTTCCTGGAATCCCACTGAGAGGCTGATTTAAGCAAGGAAAACAAACCCCTTTTGCTGTTCCCTCTCTTTGGATTTGTTGATGAGCAATCTTCAGTTCGCCCCGCGTCCAGCTTTGCTTTCACTCCCCAGCTTTTCTCTGTTAATACCTGGCATACGGCAAGGGTAAGGTGGGAAAGGACAGTGCTGGCTCACATCCATGGAGAGATCCGACTTTATTCCTTGTCTCAATGAGGCTTACTTACCTCAGCCACTGAAATCCGGCAGGGAACAGCATCCTTCCTATCTTCACCAAGCCTGTCAGCTGTATTTTTGTAACCAGGTGGCAAAAAAAAGGGAAAGAAACGAAACTATCCCTCAGGAGCTGCTGCTCCTTTCACGGGAGGAGAAAGAGTGTGGAGCAACAGGAGAGGGTTTGCTGCTGCTGCTGCTGCTGCTGCCAGGGGTTGTGCCCTGTGTGAGCTCCCAGGGAGCAGCCCCATCCCTCCCCCCTATTTTTAACATATGTGCTTTCTACAGACACTTTAATCAAACTCCAGATGGGTTGTTTCAGTCGGGGGATTTGTGCTGACCGGAGATAAGAGTCCTTTGTGCTGGTCTAGGTAGCAAGAGTGTTTGTGATAGCTGGAGCTGATACCAGGAGATGTCCAGGTGGTCTTATTTAACAGGGAGCATTAGCGATACTGCCATTGTCCAGGAAATCTGATAAAACCGGGCCCAGGTGTTACCCAACCCGTGTTTGTGTAAGGACAGTGCCAACTGCTGCCTGCACTGAGCCACAGAGCTGCACTGCACGGGGGGGGGGGGGGTGGGGGGGTGTGTGTACAAGGTCTGGCACCCCCAAACTTCCCGGGGTGCACCAATGAAAGGGAAAAAATTAATCAGGAGCTGGACTTGGATGTTCCTCGTGGGTCCCTTCCAACTCAGGATAGTCTTTGGTTCTAATCTGAATATCAAGTGGCACAACAGTGAGCCTCACATGAATATAAGTTCACTCTGACACCTGCCTGGCCTTGGATTTCCTAAACTGAAGCATTTCACCTAACCCATCGCATATTTGCCTCTCTGCCCTCCCACAGAGAGATCTCACATGAAAACATTCGGGGAGTGAGACAGTTTAGAAATAAAAATTCAGGACAATTCGCTCTTCTTCCCAGGATAATTAGAAGAGAGGATGAATTGTACAGATGGATGAACTTGAGAGAGAGGAGACGGTTTGGGAAGTGCTAACCTGGACTGTAATTTCAGGTGACAAGGACCCTTTTCAGTCCTTGTTCTGGAACGACACTCCTGGCACACTGATACACCAGCTCCAGGAAGGGACTTACCATAAATCATTGCTAGAAAATCATGTAAAAATCAAAACAAAAGAAGTACGAGCAAGGCCCAATCTCTTCTGCTGGTTTTACACACAGACATTCCCTTTTCAGAGCAAGGTATTTGGTAGAAAACATTAATTCCAGGCTCAGAGTCGTGCAAGACTTTTGTCTAGACTGCAGCTCATGGGCTCTGTCTCCGTGGGGCCGTATTTCTCAGCGCGATATTTTTCAGGACAGGATCTGCCACCTCTAGTTTGTCCCAGAGATTTCAGGGACATGGAACTCGGACACTCGTACCAGTGGCAGCTGGGAGGCTGCTGGAGCTCCTTGGTAATTGTTTGTATGGATGGGAGCTAAACTTAGCTGCAGAACACGGGGAAAAGGCCTGGTTAGAGGGAGTGGGGACTCTTGGCCTCCAGCTATGTCAGAACAGGCTCATCCTGGAGAGATCCCCAGCTGCACTTCCAGGCTGTAAATTAAACAAACAGTATTTCCTCTATACCAGACCACAGGGATGGCAGAGAGAACAATGTGGCCTTATTGCTGTTATTTCCTTTGGTTTCAGCCTCTGTCCTCTGCCCCCCACCTCCTCCCCAGACCCGTGGTACCCACTTTACCCGATTTGTCATTTATTACACTGGTTTAAAGAGAGGCAGGGGGGAAAGGCTCAGTGCAAATTATATTTTGAGCTGTTGTGCTTTGCCTCTTTGGCGGATAATAAATCTCTCTGGCAATGCTCCTCTGTATAGGATTTGTCATTAAATGCAATTAAACAAACCCTGCAGGTGTCCATGATCAGGCCTGCAGCAGCCCATTCACAACTGCAATGTTATTATCAGCCTGACAACAAAACACCAGATATTTCCTGAGCAACTCTGATCGATGAGCTTGCCTGACTTGGAACTGGAGGGAGGAGAAAAGGGGGACCAGAGCGGTTCAAATGCTCTTTAGAATTATTGATGGAAAAGTCAAAAAGCTGCTCAGCAATCAGAGGGGAGGAGGAGAGAGAAAAAGGCAGAGGGACAGGAGAGCTGAGAGGGAAAAACAAGAGAGGAGTGTTTGGGAGTGAAAAGGTAGAAATGAGGCAAAGTATCACATGGCACCCATCTACCCAATGAGCTGGTTAATGCACAAGACTAGGATTTAGGAGGCAAGGAAGGTATTTTTGGGATGACTCTGGCAGTTGTGCTTTTAGTGTTAAATGAGTCATGCAGGCTCCCCCTGCAGTCGGCACAAGTACTGCTCCCACCATGAGACAGGACTGGCAGGTTGACCTGTTGTCCAGTGATGTTTTCATAACCTGTGGCTAAATGCGTGGGTGAGACACCCAGTTAATTGTAAATCCCACCTGGAACAGCCAAAGGAATTGGCATTTTCAAGGCTGGGTTGGATGGGGCTTGGAGCAACCTGGTCTAGTGGAAGGTGTCCAAGCCCATGGCAGGGGAGGTGGAATGAGATGGGCTTTAAGGCTCTTTCCAAGCCAAACCATCCCGGGATTCTGTGATTCTATGAATGCATGTCCTCTCCATCTGCAGGCACAGGGAGGCATGTCCTGGCACAGCCTTGGGAAGCACACGCTCCAGAGGTGCTGCTGACAGGATTTGTCCAAAGCAGATGCAACAACATTCACACCTGAATTGTTGTGTGCTCTGACAATCAGGAACAGGAAAAAAAAAAATCTCCTGTGGTTTCTGTCAGCCATCGCAGGCAGCCTGCGGGGTGTGAAGGTCAGGGGCTCGCAGGGGACCGGTTGCCACCAAGCCCAGCGAGAGAGAAACATTTGCGAATACCGGGAGAGTTCTTCTGCCTGGCTCGTTCGCTCAGCTCAGCCTCGGGGCGCTCTCGGGATGAACCTCTGCCTCTCCTGCTCTCACCCCAGGAATCCTGGAGTAGCCCAGCTGGCTGCTGGGGCACACATGGAATTGCAGTGACAAGGGACAAAGCTCCCGTTGCTGTTCTAGTGCTGCCGAAAACAGGGGGTGTTGGGGATGGGGAAAGGGACTTAAGGGGCGTGGTGTCAGTAGTGCACGTGTACAGTGTAAGGGGTGATTATTCTACCACAAAAACCCCCCTATGTAGGGGTCTTTGATTAAGATTTTGTAGCCTCATTTGTAGCACAAACAGCACAGAACAGAGGGACGTGCTCTGTCCCAGGGAAGAGGGACGAGCGCTGGCATGTCCCTGTGGCAGCCCGAGGAGCCGGGCGCTGCTAACGAGCGTCCCTGGGGCGGCTCTGCAGCCGCGCGTGTCAATGAGCTGGGGCTGGCTGCAGTCCTCAAGGACTTTGGTGGAACTCTGCGATTTCCACCACACCAGCAGCGCGGCCGGGGCTGGGGCTGGTGGGGAAAACCCCCCCCGGAGTTTCCATCAGCGTGTGTGAGAGCGGGGAGGGAGCCGGGGGCGAGCTGGAGGAGCACAGGGAGCAAATAAAGGGCAGAATGGAAATGCACATCAGATTGGATTGACTAGAACAAACCAACAAACACTGTTTTCCCCGCTTCTTTCCACCTCCCTTCCTCCCCACCTCCAGCAGCTCCTCTCTCCGTGCTGCTCCTCTCCCTTTGTGCACCTCTTACCCGCACTCTCCTCTCTATAAACAGGTGCAGTTGCCACTCAATAGACTTTAATTACCACTTCAAGGGCTCTCACCGGGGTCTGCGGGAGGGTGGAGATGAATTTTCCTGAGGATTATGTGTGTCTGAGTTCTCTTCAGTCAGATGGCAATATTGCTGTCAGCCTGGATCCTTCGAGAGATCCGTTCTTCATGTTCCCTCTGCTTGTGTTAACAAAAACTGCTGCTGAAGTAAAAAAAAAAAAAATCCCAGCCATTATCTGGATTAATTAGCAGGACAGCAAACGGGCCTGGAGAAAAATATTATAGAAAATTTAAAACCCAGGAGTCTCAGCTGGGCTTCTGAGCCATTATTTCTGCTTGCAGATCAGAAGTGGAGAGCTCAGCATCTCCCAAGATTTCTGTGGGAGACTGGGCTCTAAAAATACACGTTGTTTTTAACCACTCTACCTTCTTTTTTGCTCCGTGCTCTTCCCATCACGGCTCACCAGAGACACACACTGTTAATGCATCCTGCTGGGCCCCGGGGATTCCTCAGAGGGAACGTGGCAGTCTGTTCTGGCTTCAGCACAGTTTGCCTGTGATGGAGGAATCATTCCCAATGTTTAACTAGTAACATAACATAATTTTTGTTATTAAGAACCTCTTCGAAACACTAATCCTGGAGATCGTGGAGCAGCTGATGTCTGTTGGAGGTGCCTGGAATTGTTTGCCCAGGATGTGAGTGTGCACACAGCAATTTACATACATGCAGAGAGGAGCTGGGAATATAACAGGATCTTTGGGGACTGAGAAAATTTCCAAATATTTAAAAAATCGTTTCTTTTGCTCCACATTAACATTTCTAATTCTTTCATGGAATGAAATGCAGGAAGGGGTTTGTTTTATAGCCGATTAAGCAACGTTTTCTCCTGCCAAAATTAAGTTTGTTTCCCTAAACAAGCAATTCAGCAAATCAGGGAAACGCTGTAGCCAAATCTGCATTTTTGCAGATGTGTTTTCCGCTTTCCCCAGCTCCAGAACAGCTGGGCATGTGCAACATCTGGGCTTCTGCTTGGCTTCTGCAGAGCCCGTGGCCAAGGGCAACACAGTGTGGGCTCTGCCCTCCCCGTCCACCCCGTCTCTGCTTGTGTTCTGTCCTGCCCTGGGCTCGGGTGCAGCTGTGCCCCGAGAAGCGAGGAGCTGCATGGCACAGGGACTGGCATGGGGAAGGCAGGGCACAGTGCTGTGCCCACAGGAGACTCCTCCCTGTGCGAGCACAGTGCGTCCGTGCCTCTGTCGCTGGGATTTCTCCTCACTCGGGGAATCCACTCCCCTCTTCTTCCTGTACTTCACCCGCAGTCCCTTCCTCTCCTACTCCTCTCCTTCCCAGCCCCTGGAGATCTGCCAGCCCTCCTGACATTCCCACTCTCATTTCTCAGGTTCTCTCCATCTCCTCCTGTAACTCGTTCTTTCAGATCTGAAGATTTAAAATCCTTCTGTCTCCATCACCTCTTCCTTCCCCCCTCCTTTCCTGGTGCGTTTTGCTTTCCTGGCCCATCTACCACATGTTCCCCTGCCATTTCTTGGGACTGGGATGAACATTGATCACAGCCATCTCAAGCCCATCTCTCCTTTTTCCCAAAGAGCCGATGAAAATGTCACCCATGAGATAATAATCATGTAGCTCACGTCCCTTAATTGCTCTCAAAGTACACGTTGAGGCTTCAGAGCCTCTTTGAAAGGCAGGTTCTGGCCTTTGGCACATTATTGACAGGCTGTTGATAGGCCCCTTTGTTGAGGAGCAATTTTGTCCCTTTTCCTGTACAATTTTTTGGTTTTTGTAAAGACAACCCTTTCAGAGAGAGTAGATTTTTAAAACAGAGCTGGGCTTTGAATGAACAGGCATCAGAGTTATTCCTGAGGAGTGGTGGCACATATGGGAGATGAGAGCTACCAGAACACTTCATCCAGGACTCCATACAAGAAATCAAACTGTGATGACTGATAGCTTCATCCTTGTTGCTTTTTAGTCCTTCCCCTCTTAGACCTGATAACAAGATGGTTTTTTTGCAGTGTATTACTAATTGGACATCCTGTGTGTTCCAGTTCCTGGTAAACAATAAGAGAAAGTTGACACTTGAGCTCTGCAGCAACTCATTTGTATCTATTAATGATAATTCTTTGGGGGTTTTAATACCTGCTGATTAAAGTGGACTGAGATCTTCTTGTCACAGCAGCCCTTCATGGTCTCAAAAGCTTTGCAGGTCTGGGGCAAGGGAGGTGTGTGAGCAGAGCCAGCCCTGCTGCTCTGCCCTCGCTGTTGTGGGCAGAGACCCTCAGTCAGCATGGGGGTCTGGGACGGAAACCTGAGCAGTTCCCACCTCAGCTGCTCTTCCCAGAGGCTTCACATTCACCCCTTCGACCCAGATTTATCAGAACATGCCCCTCATGTGAGCAGGGGTGCCCCTCAAGGTGCATCTCAAGGTAACCCCACCACAGCTCTAAGACAACTCCCAACACGACCCTGAGCAAAATCTCCAGGCGCTGTGCAACTCCCCCCCCCAATCCTTAGGAGAAATTAAATTCTTTCCTCTCTGAAACAATGTCCCTTGGAATGGTTTTCCCCCTAATGAGCCCCGGCTGCGCCGCAGTGTTCCGGAGCCGCCGGTGTGCATGTTAACAAGGAGCTCTCTCAGTGCGGAGGAGCCGAGACGGCCGGCCCCGTAATGGGAGTCTGTTCAGCATCCTAAGTCCCACATTAGGCTGTGCCTGGAGGAACCCTGGGACGTTCCAGGGAGGCTGCCTGCAGGTAATCATCTCTCCCAGCCTCCTGGCTGGCCCTAGCCGAGTGCTCCGCTTGCAGCTATTCCAGGAAACAGCTCCAGAGATGATAAAGTTTAGCCCCTAATTTATTCAGCAGCAACAAAGAGGGGGAAATGCCATTTGATTATGGATGAAAAGGGAAAATGCAGGGGCTGTGGTATTCAGAGAAACCTCCAGCATGCTGTGACTTGGTTGTCGGACCCTGTGAGGGACTGGAAGCCCTGGGAACTTCATTGTTTGGTTCAGTCAAATCATGAGCAATACTTGGAAAAACCTCCTCCACCTTGAATTTATGTTCAAGTCCTGCTTGATTTAAATGCTACATCCCAGTACTTCCCACCCCAGAAACCCATTTCATACATCACATCCACTTCAATACACATTTTGCATGTACCAAACACACACATTACAGGGAGTACAACATATATATATATATACACATATACACACACACACACAATTAGATCAGTGTATGTTACACAGAACAACTTCATTCTCTCACAATTCAGGAAAAGGAGTTCTTCCAAACCCCTTCCCTCACTGACAGACCAGCAGAAAAACATAATGCCTCTCTTTTAGGAAAAAAAAAAAAAATTCAGCTAATTTCTTATTCAAAGTTGGGAACTCATTAGCAGACAATTATTGTTCCACCCACCTTTGCAGCCTCTCATGGGGTCACGTAAAACCTGCCCGGAGCTCCAAACACCCCTTTGTCAGCGTGCAGTGAGAAGTGCTGAAATAAAATGTTGTCTGAATTAGATGGGGTGGATTAGAAAGGTGATAAAAGCTAAGCTGGGAGAAAATAAGATGATAAATAGGTCTGGCAAGATAGATGGATAATCTTCCTCCCAGGCCAAACCTGACAGGATAATCACCTTTTTCTGTTCTCTAGTTCCATTTGCTCTCGGATCTCCAGAGCTTTACAGATATCACTGAATTTGGTTTTCTGGTACCCTGGAAATGGGGATCACAATGTCCATCTTTACAGACAAGGGATCTCAGGGGCCTGACTTGGAAATGGGTTTAGGTTTGAGATTAGGATTGCCAATATCAGCCAAACTGTTGCCCTTTGTGGGTTTGTTTCTCAGCTCTCGCTGTGCCTCGGGCAGGGCAGGACCCCGAGGAGAAGCTGCTCAAACCAGAGCTTTTCCCAGCTCACCTTTTCCCAGAGCCAGGGCAGGGGAAACCCTGTCACAGCTGGGAACAGCAGCTGAGCTGGGAACATCCAGAGCCAGGCATTGTGCAGGGCTGGATTCAGCTGCAAGGGCACAGCTCTGCCCCTGCTCCTGGTGGGGTCTGGGTCCAGCCGTGCCCCCGGCCATGGGAACAGGGGAACTGTCCTGCTGCCCCCTCTGCCCCTCCTGCTTTCAGGTTATAGATTATCTCTGAGCAAATCTAAGCAATGCACGTGAGCAACTCCTGAGCTCGTTGAACGTTCTGGGCTGTGAGGCCCTTTCCCAGTTCAGAGAAGGCTTGTCTGAGCGGGCCTTTGCTCTCCTCACTCTGGGCAAATTCCCATTGCTCCTGCTAAATCCATGCAAGGTCTGAGCCTGCAAAGCACTGAGCCCTGTCCTGCAGACGGGGACACCTTGTCTGAGAGGAGGAACCAAGGAAAGCTTTCCATCCCTTCATGGCATCGATTTCTCCACGAGCATTCAGTTGGCAACACGGAGCAACGGAATATTTGATGAGCCAGAATTACAGACCACAACATTAATAATTTTGTGAGCTGAACTGGCAAGACTTGCACTTGTTCTTGCTGGGAATGGTGCAATTTTCTCCTCCTTTTTAAGAGAAACTCTGCTCTAATGGCTGGGTGCATTGTCATCCTAGGGGAGCAGGGGCTGACTATTGCTTCTGATTTGGGGGGGGCCTTGAATCCATGCAATTTTCACCTGGGCTGGAATCTTGTAGGTGGACTGTTCATCATGACTCTGGATTTTCTGAAGAATTTAGCGATTTTGGATGCCTCATATTTGTGTTTGAGACGCTTTGAAAGGGACCGATT
The DNA here is from genome assembly GCA_035583155.1 of Acropternis orthonyx. NCBI lineage: Eukaryota > Metazoa > Chordata > Aves > Passeriformes > Rhinocryptidae > Acropternis > Acropternis orthonyx. The sequence continues at coordinate 671,698 of JAWWEU010000082.1, forward strand.
ACAAGAGGCAGGTGCTTAGAGGGCCCTGAAAAATCAGGATTAATTGGAATGTGTCATGCTGGGCACCTGAAAACGCTAAAAGCTTTGGAAAATCACAGGGGAGGGGATTCTGTTTCTGAACATGACTTGGGAAGACTGCACAGCCTTAAGTAACACAGGATAAAGAGAAGATCTTTGCATAACATTATGGAAGCCTCCTTTAATCCTCAGTGCTTGACTTCAGGTGGTATTTGATTCCTAAGCGAGTTCAGTGCTGAAGTTTGAGCAAGTGCATTTGTATTTTCCTGGTATTGTGTAAGTTACTGTAGGTTTGGTTTATGAAAATTTCTGAGTAGGTCTCTAAACCAAAATAAACCCAAAGGCAAAGCTCTCCCCTGGAGAAGGACACTCAGGCTTGCCGTGTGTCCACACCTTCGCCTGCAGAGCCACAGGCTGTGCCAGGGAATACCCACTGTTTGCACTCCCTAAACTCTGAGTGCCAGAACCAGAACTGTTGTGCCAAGTGCAGAGCAAACCCAGAGCACAAATTCCATGTCCCACAGGGACTGCGGCCCAGCAAAGCCAGGCTCACCGTGGCGGTGTGTCCGCAGGGTTTGGGTGGGTGGAAGAGTCTACATGGCTGGACACGCACCCTTGGAGAGCAAAACCTGCAAACACACCCCCAGCTCATCCCCTCATCCACCAGCAACGCTGGGAGAAATCCCTGTTAGAGCCTCCCTTCCAGCTCGGAGCCCTCTGGGTGCCGCACCCAGAGCTGTGGTCTGTTTGTACACGGTTTGTAAACAAGGTGAAACTGAAAAACGCATCCCAGTTGTCCCGGTTCTCCCCCAGGAAGGGCCCTGTGGCACAATGGCCATCACAGCAGCCATCTGGCCTCTGGCAGTAAGGGCTCCCGGAGCCAGGGCGTGAGTGCCCGGTGGGAATGGCCCCAGTGCTGCCCGGAGAGTAACGAGCTCTGGGAGTGCTGGGGCTCTGCTGACTCCAACAAAAACGCGGCCATAGGGATTTTTTCCTGTTGCAGGGTCAGATTACAGGGCTGAGCTGGTTTTGGGGCACAGGCTGGATGGTTCTGTGGCCAGGACTGAGGATGGTGCGTGCCCAGCCTGAGCTACAGTCGGGTCTTTCAGAGCTGCTGGGAGGGCAATGCCTCAATCTCAGTGAGCACTGAAGACTTCAGATATACTGGGAAGCCTTGGGATACTCAGACACAAAGATCAATATTGAATATTGTATTAGCTGTTCCTGAGCTATTTTTCTTTTCTTTTCTTATTTTGTCTCCAGGCTGAAATTTAGGAGATTTTATTACATTAATATCACAGCATCTGTTTTAGTAAGGACACAGTTTAGAAAGATATTTCAGCATTTAAAGAGAGATAATTTTAATAGGATTTACCAGTTAATTTAGAACCCCACTCCTACTCATTTGCAGGTGAGGTGGATGCTGACTTGTTTTACAAACCCCACCAAAACACCAGTTTGTTCTGAACTCATTGAATTGTTACCGAGGTGTTAAATAATGACAAATTTTGAGGCCACACAAAGATCCCAACAGGCTTTGAGGGAACACTTGCCTATGCAGAACATCTACATCAACTTTATCACCTGCTTTCCATCATTTCTATGTTTTGAATCCTCTTCTGGACCTCAGGGTGGTTCCACGGGAACCTTTCCTGGAGAGGGTTGAATTTAGTAACTCAACAGAGACAGTTCCCACTGATGGAGAGAGACTATCTACAAGGGATGGAGGGACAGGACAAGGGGGAATGGCTTCCCTCTGCCAGACAGCAGGGTTAGATGGGATATGGGGATGGAATTCCTCCCTGTGAGGGGCCCTGGCACAGGTTGCCCAGAGAAGCTGTGGCTGCCCCATCCCTGGGAGTGTCCAAGGCCAGGTTGGAGCAACCTGGGACAGTGGAAGGTGTCCCTGCCCATGGCAGGGGTGGCACTGGGTGGGCTTTGAGGTCCCTTCCAACCCAAAAGATTGGGTGATTTGGGCAAGCAGAAAAGCCAAATTCTTTGCTCAGAGTTCCTTCAGAACCAGGCCCCTTCACCCGGTGTGAGGGGCAGAACAAATCTCTGCCAAGGGGAGCACGACCTCGCCCTGTTTATCCAAGCTCACAAACCTTCACAGATCTGGCATCTGAAATCCACTCCCTTTCCCTGCTGAGGTTCCCAAGCACCTCCCAGTCTCCAGCCACTGCCAGATGCCACCATTGCAGTGGAGTGGCAGCGACACAGACAAATATTTGTGCAAGGCACACAGAGCCTGGAACACTGTCTGTCTGCTGGGAGCAGGAGAGGGGAAGGGGGGGTCCTGCCTTTAGCAGGGTTTGTTTCTATTTATTTAATTTGAACTGACAAAAGCCTCTATGGAGTTTATTTCTAACAAACCTTCAAATGTTTCCTTCCAACAGGTGAGGTGGGACCCGCCTGCCAGACTGATTTCCAGTTTAGTCATTTTGCTGAATACTTAAAGGGTCGGGAGTTAAATTGAATTTAGTTCAGACCTTACCCTGAATCCCCTGTTCTTCAGAGACCTCTGCCAGGGACAGGGCTGGATCCATCTATGACATCTACAGAGAACTGCCAGTAAAAAATAAAAAAGTGACAAAATATGCCCTGAACAATTAGAAATGTACCTTTGATTAAGCAATACCCTGAACAGTACAAAATTCAGTTAGCTTTGAGGGTATGATATCATCTGTCCTCCTATTTTTTATATTAAATATGAAATTTGATTAGGCAATTTCCCAGAATGCAGAGATAAACCCTTAAAAGCAGAAATAGGTATTTGGTGCAATATCATTTTCTTGCTTCTTCTGCATGGCTGTTTGGGGGCAAAGAACATGATTTCCTCCTTATTTTACAGATGAACTTCAAAGGGAAATGCTGATACTGGTGCTGGAAGAGACAGGGCACTGCCCAGACTGAACCTCAGTAGAAGGTTGCATTTAGCACAGATCAGAGTCCCTGTGCACACAGAACTAATGGGAGGTGTTAAAAGATTTACACAGACGTAACAAAGATATCTTTCCACTCAAGTTCCATAGGGAAGCGTCTCCACTCCAGAGTTTTTTCAGTGTCTATAATATGTCTCTGAAAGGCTCTGTGGCTATTCAAGCCCTTAAAGGAAACAACTTTCTTTTCAAGTGTTTTCCTTCTTTGTTCCTCCAAATATTTACCTCTGAAACAGCAAATAGGGGTTTCCTTAAAATGGAGAACAGCCTGTTTCCTTTTCCTCTCAGAGACCAACATTACTCAGGAAAAATCCAGGTGTAAAGACAGGAGAGGGGCCAGGCTGAGCCTGGACTAAACCACCTTGTTGAGCCTCTGTTCAGCAAAGTGTTTAAACACACGTTTAGCAAAGCTGGGGGTGAAATTCTCAGGAACAGGGATTTGTTCAGTGACTATCTCAGCTTCCAAAAAATGGAGATAAAACAAATGCAGCAAATCACTCCAGCTGACAATAGTGCTGTGAAATGCTTCATTTCCAAAGTGCTGGAACACTTCAACATTTTATCTTTTTTGTTTTCTGTCTTAGATCCCTGGCTTAGTAATCTAAAGAGGAAAAAATGTTTTATATCACCTTGAGCCAGAGTTAAACACTTTGTTGTTTTAATTTTGTCAAAATTAAAAAACAAACAAACAAAAAACCAGTCAAACAAAAAAGAAAAAACCCCAACAACAACCCCACAAACAGTTTATTTAATTTGATCTCACTCAATTTTTAGGGTTTGGTTTTTTGGGTTATTTTTTCGAGGGGAACATTTTGAGGAAAAATCCAGTCTGGTTTATCCATTGAGCACTTCAAAATAACACAATCTGTCAACAGACCCAAAGTGCACTCCTACATCGAGGCAAATTCTGAGTACTCAGATAGAAGCAACTATGGATAAAGATATTTTCAAATAGCTGTCCATTGAAGCATTGGCTCCCAACAGGGTCTTGGTGAAATATCCTGGTTTTCCTACAAACTAAGGAATGTTAAGGGCAACTTTACACACAAACTACCAGTCAGCTACATTTTCAAAACAAGAATTTGGGGTTTTCCAGCATAAAGCTTTGATGCTGAGCAGATGGACAGTGCAATTACATTTGGATTCATGAAATCATTGCTGCCTTCCCAAATGGATTTATTCCCTGCCCTACCCCAGGCTGTGAGTGTGTCTTACCTGGGCAGGGATGTTTGGAAAACGCATCTGCATCTGTCCCAGTCCATCCCAATGTCCCACCTCATTCAGCCCCTGGCTCCCGGCCAGACCCCACCTGGGTGCCCTGCCCGGGGCCGCGGGTGATGTCCCGAGCCTCGTGTGCTCCTGCCCGGGCAGGGCTGGACCGGGACACGGTCCGGGCACCCCTGCCCTGGCACCGGGCACCCCTGCCCTGGCACCCGGCACCCGCGGGCCGCTGTCCCGGCTGTGCTGCTCCCTCTTCCCACTCCCCGGCCTTCCCAGGGGTAGAGACCCCTCCGGGACTGGACTCACCCTGCCCGGGGAACATCCAGCGTCGCCTCGGGCCCCTGGTGCTGAGCTCCGGGGACAGTCCTGCCCGCAGGTCCCGGTGCCCGGTGCCCGGTGCCGGCGCTCGGTGCGGGTTCCCAGCGCCGCTGCCCGGCTCTGTCCCGGTCCAGCCCTGCCCGGGAGGCGCCGCGGGGCTCTGTCCGTGGTGCTGATCCGCGGTCCCACCGCCCGGGATCCCTTCGGGATGCGGCCGGGATGCGGCCGGGATCCGGCACCACCCCCCGCCCCGGCCCCCGCTGCCCCACGGCCAGGGCCGGGGGAGGCCGGACCCTTCCCCCGAGCATCCCCCGCCCCTCGCCCGGTCCCTGTGCCGGAGGAGCCGCCCTGCAGAGGCGGGACCGGCCCCAGAGGTGGCCGGGGGTCCCTCGCAGCGGCCCCGAGCCGCCCCCGCCCCTGGGGGGGCTCACCTGGCGCTGGGTCACCTGCGCGGCGGAGGGGCCGGGGAGACTGCCCTGCCTCTGCCTCGGGGCTTTTATGGCCCGCCGGGGGGGCGGCGGGCGGAGCGGCCGGGCGGGGACTGTCGGGCTCGGCCAACGGGAGCGGCCGCTCGGGGCGGCTGCGGCAGCATTACATCATGGGGCCGCCCGCGCTTCAGCCTAAAGAGCCTCCGCCGGCGGCTCGGGAGCGCCGGGACACAGCAACAGGTCCGGCCGGGGCGCAGAGACCCCCCGGCAGCGGGGCAGCGGCCGGGCAGGGGCTCGGGGCTCTCCCGGGGGGAGCAGGGGCCGGCGGGGACAGCCCAGGGGAGCCCACCCGGCCCGCCCTGCGCGCCGCTCTGAGCGAGGATGTTCTGCTTTGGGGGGTCAGTCGCTCCGCGGTTCGCGGGACCAAACCCCACCGGTCGGCTCTTTCCAACACCGTGTCCCTCGGCCCGGGGGGCTCTGGTTTCCCAGCCCAGTGGGCAGGACAAGCTTCACCGCAAATTCTCAGCCTTTATCATCCTGTTTTCCGAGCGTGCACAAACCCCAGCCCTCCATTTCTTCCCAGAGACACGGAGCTGACAGGCAGCCCAGATCCGAGGACTTAGAATCCATCCGGATCTCTCCCATTCCCAGAGGTCAGACAGCTATTCCCTCGAGAGTGCCAGAGAGCACAGCTCTCGCCAGTGAAAACGAATTTATTCCCTAACCCCCACCTCAGCTGCTGGGATGGGTTTGTGTTGTGCCTCTTGTACTGCAAACACACAGGTTGCAGGCATCAATTCTTCAAGACTGCCCTAAGTTATCCTAAATGGTCAGTTGAGGTAACACTTTGTCTTCTGGCATATCCTCTGCACGGGATGTCTTATCACATGATACTTAAGGGAAAAAAATTGTTTGCAACATGAAAGAGAGAAAAATCACGACTGTCCAGAGTTGAAGGCTTGGGCTGGGTAATACTTGAGACCCACATTCAGGTTTGATTTGGGAAATCGCTGCTGTGGATGGATCTTCTGCGGGTAAATATGAGGCTCCTAAGACCTGTAAGAGCAGATGACATGAAGGAGTCCATTTTCAAGTGGCATTGGGTCCTATTCAAATTATGGCACAATTAGAATAAAACCCGGTGCTCTGTTTCCAACTCCTTTTGTTTATTTGTTTTCCGTACCATTACGGATTATGGGCCAAATCCTTTGCCTGGCTCACACCAGCCCAGAGCCCACCCGGGCACTGCAGCAGAGTTGCTGTTGCCTAAGATCAAAGCTGGGTTTGAGCAGAGTGTCCCTGTGTGTGACACAAACCATGGACAGCCCTGGAGGAGGGGGAGAGACCGGCAGCACCCACTGACCGTGCGGTGCATTAGTCACAGCACAAGGAATGTGGGCTGGTGTGTGGGGGAAAGATGATGTTACAGCCTCGTTAGTGCCTGGCCTTGGACGTGCGTCTGGCAGAGATTCTCCTTCAGGAGCCAAATCTGGGAGCTGTTGCTCTTGGCTTTGTCCTGGCAATGCAGCAGTTTGGGGGAAATGTGGCAAGGACGGGAGCCAAAGCTGTAACAGCATCGTATGGAAAGTGCTGAGGGGCAACCAAGTCCCTCCAAATGCACCTCAAAGGACGTTGAGACTTGGTTACCTAATTCCCTTAGAATTAGGAAGGAAGCCCAGAATAAGGGAAATCCAGTGACCAGCTCTCTCAGCCTGTCCATAGTTACAGTTCTCTGTATCTACAAAGAACAGCCATTTTACAGAGGTTCACAAGGGATGAGACGTGTACAGGCACTGCCTGTTTTCCTGGGAGCTGCAGCTTCTTCTCTTAGGGCTACTGGGCAGGACTTTGGACTCAAGTGCTCTCCGTGCCATCCTAAGAAGTCATTTTGGCAAGCAAATTCAGTTGGGATTTCAGAAACATGATTTTCAAGAGGATCCCAGCAGTGCACACAAGCTTTATCAGTCCAGTCCAGAGTGTCTCCAACCTGAGCTACTCATTCAAAAGACGCATTTGAAATGTTGGGCTTATTGCAAGTAGGGACCTGGAAACTCTCTGTGTCCATGGCACACCCATTCCCTCCGGCTTTTCCACCTCGGGAGACTCCTCTGCCTCACTCATTTGCATTCGAGATTTGTTTCAGTGGAAGAAGGGATGGGGCAGATTTCTTTTCATGGAGAAAGTCTGGGATGAACTTAGAATCCACAACAGGAAAGGTCACGGTTTAATTTAATTATTTCAAGTTGTTTTCCACCCCCTACTCGGAGCAGCCCTCGCGGCTCGGTAATTAGCACCGGAGCGAAGGGGGAGCGCGCTGGACTTTGGCCCCATCTGACCTGATTCATACAACATGTCTGATTAATGCACCTGGTCACATGGCAGCTGCCAGCGACTTGTTGCTGGGCATCCAGAGGTTTCCAAGGGAACCGCTCCTTCTCCTGCCGGTGCTCCTCGACAAGTGCAGGAGAGCCGCGGTTTGGTTCCGAGGGCCGGGCGGAGGACGGGAGCGAGGGAGAGACACCCGAAAGAGAAAGGTCCCGCGTGGAATTCAGGGCTGCCCGTGGCGGAGCGGCTCGGGCGGGTCCTGCCGGGAGCCGGGAGCCACGGACGGAGCGCCCTCCGCTGTGCGCCCTCCCCCGTGCCCGGCCGGAGCTCCGCACCGACCCCAGCCCACGCACAACCCCACACCCCCCCCGCGTCCGACCCAAACCACATCCCAAACAAAACAACACGCTCCCGCCCCCGGGGCTTCTCCTCCTCACGGAGGAGCTCAAGCACACGTTTGAGACTCCTTTGCTGAGGTGTGTTTAAAACTCTTTTAATCCCGCAGACCTCGCTGGACAGCTCCAGTCCCCCAGGGAGCTTTCGGCCGCTGCACGCACGGATCCAGCCTACCTTTGGGGACTGGCACAGAGCTCTCCTCTCCCTCCCCCAAACCCTTCTCCCTGCCCACGCAGCTGGAGCGCTGCCCACACACGGGCGTGGTGGTTTCCACACACACGGCAGCTCCTCACACCCCTCCAGCGTCCTCCCCCCCGCACACGCTCGGCTGGACCTGCGGGCACCTCCCTCTGTGAGCCTCACACGCACACCCAGCCTGTCCGTAACTCCTGCTTGTCTGCACACAGACCAGAGAGTCAGAGGCGTGTTCAAGTTGGAAAAAAGATCTCTAAGATCATCGAGTCCAGCTGTTAACCCAGCACTGCCAAAACTCCCTATAGACCTTCTTTCAGTGCAAAGGGAAACTGAGGCACGGGCTCCCTGCAGTGCGAACACTCCAAGCCACAGCTCTGAAGGTGGCAGGAGGAGGCTGCAGGGCAGAGAATCACAGAACGGTTTGGGTTGGAAGGGACCTTAAAGACCATCCCGTTCCCACCTCCTTAATTACATCATGTTGCTCAAAGCCCCATCCAACCTGGCCTCAAGCGTTTCCGGGGTTGGGGCATCTACCGCCTCTCTGGGAAAGCTTTGTCTGTGATTTCCCACCCTCACCATAAGGAATTCCCTCCTTGCACGCACCCTGACATCACACTGCCAGCACCACCCAGGGCAGGGTGTCAGTCGGGTGGTTACCACTCTTCCTGACTTCGGAGAGAGCAGCCTGAGCAGAGGCACAGCTCCATCACTGCTCGCCACACAGGAGCAAGCAGAGACCCCAGAGCGCCCTGCCAAAGGAAGGACCAAGTGACACCCTTGTGCCTGCTCACACACACTCTCACGTTCATTCCCACTCACCCTGAGCACGCAGCCGGGGATGCACATCTCGGATCGCTTGCTGTGCTGCCCCCAGGGATGCACACTGCATGTCCACCAGCACCCCGACACCTCCAGCAGGGACTGGTGCTGCTGTGCACCCCCTCACCCCTTCTCCCCTTGCCTCTGTCTCACAAGCCGAGCATGTGCTGTACACAAGTCCCCAGGCCAGCAGTTTTTGGCAGTAAAAACAAATTCCCTGAACTGGCGAACGCAGTTGACTTGGCAAGCAGCTCTGCTCTGCAATACCAAATACACCAGCAGCCTACACCAGCAAGCCTTTCCTCTTCTCCCTTTCCCTGTGCTGGAGGAAGATGGGGAGGGGGTGTGTCTGTGCACTGTCTGCTCTCACAGCACCTTCCCTAGCTCGTCAATGCTGCTCCAGTTTGGTTAGTCATGGGATAAGTGTCAGTCACAACAGGACTCCCAGGATTCTCAGTGCTGTGCCAGGAGACCTTCCATTCCCATCCCTCACACACCTGATCCTGAAGTCACCATCATTCCACTGATATTTGTAGATCAACATCGATTTATCCCCTCTGACACCATTGTTTGTGTTGCTGAAGGACTCAAACACTCAAGGAAACGTGTCTCAAACATTTCCTCACACCTCTTACCTCCCAGAGTCTTGCTCCTTTTTCCCAGGAAGGTAACGCGTCCTTGCTAACTCTCTGGATCAAGCTGCTTTCAGGAGATGCTTACCCACTGTCTTTTATCTAATCTTCCAGACTGCAGCATGTGCCTGCAGGAATAAAAGATGTGAATGGCTTTATGTACCAAACTGGATTTAGAATCATGCAATCACAGAAAGGTTTGGGCTGGAAGGGACCTTGAAGATCATCCAGTTCTAAGCCCTGTCACGGGGAGGGAACCTTCCACTAGACCATTTACATGATGGGGAGAGAAAGATTCAAAGAGTCTGGTTCCTCTGCTTCTTAACTCAGTTTTACATCAGAACACGATGTTTGACACAGGAGGTGTATCCGACGGAGGAGAAATGTTATTTGGACTCAGCTCAAAGGATTAAGCAAGAGGAGTATCCTGGTTTTGGCTGGGATAATGTCGGCTTTCATTCTAGCAGGTGGAGCCATCACCAAAATGGCACACAAGCCAGTGTAAGTTAACGATGCACCGGGGAAGTGCAAGCCCAGGAAGGGCAGAGAGGGCTCCGACTGAGCAGCGGCTCGTTAGAGCGAAGGTGTGAAGGGAACCAGGGCCGTGGGTGGCAGGGGGAGCTCTGCCTGGCCGCGCTCGGGTTGCCGTGCGAGCGCCTGCGAAAGCACAAGGGGTGTTTGTTTGTGTGTAACAACCCACCTCTAATGAGGGTGTCTGCAAAAGGCACAGTCAGCGAGCGGCTCCCGCCTCGGGGGGGTCTCTCCCTGCCTTTATCCCGGGGCTGTATTAAACCCTACGTGCATGTGCTTGAACTGGTGACACTGAGACCATCACACGCGTAATGAGGACAAAGAGGTCACCCCGAGGAATGTGACTGTCCTTGGCGGGGTTTGTGCTCGCGGCTCCCGCAAGAGACTCTCAGCTGCTGCAGCACTTAAAAGGAGAATATTGTAAAAGTAAAGCCCATGCAAACAGAGTAAACAAGGGGCTTGAGAGCTGGATCTGTCAGGGACTGGAGCAGCTGGTGAGGAGAGGTTAAGGGAAAAAAATAAAATAAATAAAAACAAGCCAAAGAGCAAACAAGAGCACTGGAGGCGATATTTTCATAAGCATTAAAAGGAGAACCTATGCTCCATTTTCACAAGTGGTTTTAACACTTAGAACTCAAAATCACATGCCCTTCCAATAAAACCTGGGATTCTATGTCCCTCAGGTATTTTAGATGCTGTTTCCCACAACACGAGGAGTCGGTGCTCCAGTGAAATTACCAGGCCAGTTTAAAACAAACAAAAAGAATCACTTTCTCTCACTGAACGTAATTAAATTTTGGAGCTCATTTGCCACAGGATATCGTGTAGCTTGAAAATATGAATAGGTTCAAAAGGTTTTAGACGAGGTTATGGAGGTTTGGCCTCTCAGTGACGATTAAACTTAATAGTTTGGATGCGACATCCATGCTGACCCTGCGGATTGTTGGAAGCTACAGAACTACAGGTGGGAGAAGCACAGGTCCATCCATGTCTGTGTGTTTTGTGGTTTTTTCACTTCTGGCAGTGGACAACGATGCTTCCAAAGGAAGATATGTCCCTTCCAACAGACAAGATCACATTCCAGTAATTGTTCCCTCTGTGTGTGTGAGTTCCTCTTGTTGGGATTCCTGGAGACCATACCCCAGCCACAACATGCCTGTTCTGCAGTTATCCACATCCCTTCTCCATTTCTCATCCCCTCCTATTCCCTTCCATATTTCTCCTCTTCTGCTCTTCTCTTCCCCTCTGTCTCTGTGCTCCCCTCCCTGCACCCCCCTCCAGCTCAAACACCCAAGCCTTGTTTTGGATGAAAATGGTGAAAAATAAACCCCTTGCGAGGAGCTGCGGCGCATGCTCTGCTGGAGAGTGTGGTCTTATTCATTAAGGGAATGGTCTTGTATGCATTTGGGCCTGTTATCAGTAACACTCCAAAGGGAAATGGACTACTTAAACCTATTATATCACTGCTTTATTCACCATGTGCTGCCATTTGCCTCCTACATGATGCTGGGCTCTAATAGCAGCAGTTCTGAGAAACCCTGCACATTAGCCACAAGCAGCTCATTAATCCACTGCTTTCATTCTTGCAAAAAAAAAAAAAAAAAAAGGGCTCCAACCACAGGAGAGCTCAGATGCCGAGTGCTCAGCCAGAACCAGAACAGCTCTGTTGTGCCAGCAGCTCTGAGGGAGCCCCAAACAGAACAGCACCGCCTGCTCGTGGGGCACAGGGGGGTTCCTGGGCTCGGGGGGACAGGGATGTGAATCAGGGAATGGGACAAAGCCATCAGCCAGCAGCTGCTGCAGAGACTCGGAGAATCCAGTTCCTGGAGGCTCCAAGCCAGGCCCGTGTGTCCTTCACTAGGATCAGGTCGTCGCTGTTGACGCAGCTCCTTCCCAGGATATCAGTTGTCCGAGACAGAGGGGGGGAAACGGAAGGCGTGTTTTGAACTCCAGCACGGGGAGTCCGGGAGCGGGCTGGGGACTGGCAGAATTAATTCCGAGCAGGTACAATGAGCTCCTCCTCGAGAGCCCTTGACGAAAATGAAAGGCCCCGTGTCCCAGCCCCAGGGCACAGACCGGTGAGTCCTTCTGCTTCTCCACAACCACACAGAAAGCAGCAGCCGCGTCCGCCTCATCGGGCAGAGGAGCCCTGCCGAGGGCCGGGTTTCCCTGCCCACCTCGCTGCTCCACCCCCTGCCTGCGGGGCTCCCTGTCCCGGCTCCCACCCACCCCGGGGCACAGCTCGCCGGAGAACAGCGCAGGTGTCTCCCCAAACGTGGTGGTTTCTGCGGAAAAGCTCCAAGGATAACAAACAAACCCTTTAGCTAGAAGATGGACAGGAGCGCCCATAAAAACAACTTCTCATCCACGAGGGAACAATAGAATGTCTGTGTCCACAAATGAGGCACAGAACAGGGGCAAAAGGCAATACTTTTTCATGAGTGGGACTTTAGGAATCTGGGATCTGATCTTCTGGTTGCTTTTTCCTGCCTTCTTTACTGAAATAGCTGCAGATCCCTGTTTTCCCACAGGACAAAGAGAAATCTAAAGGCAAGAAGGTCTGGCCAGGGTCACTGGTGGATCCAGGAGCTGCCGCCGTATTTACAACCCCTCTCTGAGCTCTGCTTTCTCTTAAAGTAATTCTCATTCAACAACCAGCTTGGTCACAGCTTTGCTGTGTCACAGCCATCACCAAAGTCGCAGCTCTCCCTTGCCATGAATGAAATGGGAGGTGAAGTGTAGATGGTGCTGTAGGTGGCAGAACTCCTGCCTGCCTGGGCTCTCAGTCCTGCCCAGGAGAACCCAAAGCCACACAGGGCGCATTGCCCAGGGAGTCTGATAAAACCCCTCCTTGCCAAAAGGAGATGTGACTCCAGGCCTGATCCTGAGCCCTGCCTGCTCCAAAGTGTCTGTGCACAACGGAGCTGAGAGGCACTTACAGAGGCATTTAGTCTCACACAAAACATTCTCCTGGGGCAACAGGGGGATGGAGCAAGGCCAGGCAGACTCCTCTCATTGAGCTCAGCTCCACTGAAATCAATACGTTATTAGGCAGCAATTCCAACTCTTAATATTCCGCCTCTGGACAGTATCATGTTTGTGTTGAACAAGGAAGATTTAGGCTAGACATGAGGGGAAATTCTTTGCAGTGATAGGGATAATAAATCCTGGAACAGAGCACTGGGAAGGGGATAAAATTTCCAGTGCACAAGGTGATTAAAGAGAATTTCAGACAAAAGTTTTACAGAAGGGAAGAGAGGAAAAGAGGGAGTGCAGGGCATGGATGGGACTTCTGCTCAGACTATTTCTGGTGTCATGAAACACAGCAGGTTTTACTGAGCTGCCTGCCAGCTCTGAACAGTGTGGGTGACAGCCCCCAGCTCCAGGCTGCCTCTGCCCCCTTCCCTCTCCTCTCCAGCCCCAGCTGAAGCTGTGCTGCTGAAAGCCACGTAAAACTAGGCTGCTTCCCCACCTCTTACACCTCCCTGCCCCACCTGAGGCCCTGTTTTCCCTTCCCTGCTTCTAATGACACTAAGTGGCTGCAAGCAGAAAGTTTCCACTCTGTGCCTGCGGGCTGATTACCGCGGAGCTGACAGCGGCAGCATCCCGGCCGAGCCGCTCCGGATGGGAACCCCCAGGGGAGGGGATGGAGAGCTGCTCCGTGCCCTCTGCTCACCGAGCACCATTAGAGTGCTGACTGCCTGCCCTGGCAACCTGAGAGAGCAGCACCTCGCCGTGGGCTCTGCAAAACACGCGCTGTGCACACAGGGAGGGTGTCCACCCCAGGCCTGGATACAGCATCAGAACCCAGGGAAGAGGGAAAGTTCTTTTATCAGCCGTGCTGCAGCAATCTTGGCTGGTGCTGCTCAAGGGGAGCTGGTCTTACCTGCTATTTTTGTGTGTGATTAATGCTGTCAAGAGACACTTCTCTGCGTCCCTGGTGGATGGAGACTGTTTGTGTCCTGAGCAGGGAAAACAGGGGGCATCTGGCAGGTACAGCTCCATCAGTCCAACCCCTCCTGCCTAGCCAGCCTCATCTTTGGAAGCTGAGGGGGAAGAGTCCAGCTCACAGGACAGATCAGGCCCAGACTTTCTGCTGACAAGGATTACTGCTAGAGATTTCTGAGCTTTATGGCTGAACTTTTCCAGACCAGCCACCACTTTTCTGCCTGGCCAGAAACACTGAGTAAGCTGAGCTCACCAGGATTTCCAGACAACCAGGACACCCCAAAAATCGCACTTTTTTGACTCTTTGAAGGCAGGCTGCTGCCTCGTTATTCCCTCTCCCTCAATTCAGGAACACCATGCACACTCAGAACTCGGTTCCAGCAAAGGTCAGTGCCAAACACCCCCATCAAAGACACTGCATGTTCCTCAGCAGTCCAGGCACTAATGGACAAGGCTGCTGGCACCTCTCCTGCAGCCTGCCCCTGGACAAGCTTCTCTCTGGATTTCTCCTGTTGCCCATGTGCTTTCTTCCAAACAAAGGGCTTCCCAAACATCCTGACCTCTTGCAATTCCACCCCTGTTCCCAGGCTGGATGCTGGTGGTTGATCCTGTGGCGCCTCTCTGGCTCCCGGGTTACACTCTTGCACCTTGGAGTTCCTGGCTGTTCCTGGAAATCCAGGCTGTACCAGCAGGGCTGAGTTACCCCAAGATCACCTTGCTGATGGGAGGGCAAAGCAAACAAGATTCTGCTCAGCACTGCAGAGACCAACTGCTCCAGTGTTGCCTGGCAGATGGGGCCCAAGAGGGAGACCATCTGTTTCCGAGTGAGGCCCTAAATTTCTCCCTGTGAGATCCCAGGTTGAAGACATCCAACAGAGTTCAATGGGCACAGAGGAGCAGCCATGACCTGGATTGCTCCTTCAGTCCTTGGTGGGCAACTTCCAGAGCTGAGCCAGGGCTCGGATCTCAATTTCATGGGTTCCTGTTGGGTTCCTGCAGCATTCCTATTCCCTACATTATTTTTTTCTCTCTCTCTCTCTCTCTTCCTCTTGGCAGTCCTTCCCACATGTGTGCAGTGTTTTGGCACAGAACATGCTCCCCGTTGCACAGCTGGGCAGGGGCTGTGTGGTTCCCCTGCCACCGGCTCCATCCTCTGCCCACTCTGCTCTCCTTATCCCAAAAAGCCCACCTGGCTGTACCAAGGCCACCGGCCCCATCCCTGGCTGTTGACATTTCACCTGGCTCGTCCAGCACATCCCAAGGATGCTGGAGAGGTTTAAAAACAGGCACACTGGGGAGGTTGCAGAAATGCTGTTAGACCTCAGGGCAGGGGCTGGCACCTCAGAGGGAAGGGGATGACATCCAGGGAAGGCTGGAGAAGGAAAGAGCAATCTGCTGATAGTCAGCATGTCTGGGAAGCTGGGAACATATTGCATTAAACCAATAATAACACCTTGAACAGCAGGGTGGTAGTTTCCATCTGGCCTCGTGCTGAGCTCGGTCTCTCTCATTTCTTCCCCCCTGCAGCCAGGGAATCTGAGGCATTGGGATGGCACAGGTCACCCAGCCAGGCTGCAGCTGGAAAGAGGAGCCTTCCAGGGAGGGCAGGGAGCTGCCACCCCTCAGCTCAGCTTCTTGGCTCTCCTTTTGCCCCAGCTCGATGCTCCTTAGTCTGGGAGGTGGGAAGGCTCTAGGGCTCTTTGCTTAATTAGTAGTAACAGCTGAAGCACTTGAGAGACAAAAGCTCTTCTCTCTCTGCCCCACTTTTACTTGGGAGCCAGGGGTGGGGAGCAAATTGCTTGGAAGCCAGAAAGCACCCTGGATCTTGTCACCATGGCTGCACAGACACAGCCTCCTGTTATCTCCAGAGGAACAAAACCCTCCTCCCACCCTCTCCTGTCTCAGCTGGAGCTGATAAAGGAAGATGAAATAAACAAAACAAATAATAATAATAATAGTAATAATAATAAAAAAATACCCCAACCCAAAATGGCAAATAAGTATCCAGGGAATGAACCAGCCTCTGCAAAACGTATTTGTTTCTGCAGTGGGTTTTGGGTTGTTGGAGAGCTGGAGGACTCCAATGAGCATTTCAGGTTATAGAGTCCATCTCAGGAATACTGGGATTTACATAGTCACGACCCGGGAGCATCCCAGATGATGCCATTTGATTGCCCCCTCCTGGGGGAAGGACCTTTTCCTCATATCCAACCTAAACCTCCCCTGACAGACAACACAGGTTTTTGTGCTACCACAGTTAAAGTGTTTTTGTTATGTGGCCACCTCCAGTCACCACTGCAGCGTTCACAGGGGCTTTAAGAAGTAAAACAAAACGAAAACTAAAGTGGGCCATTGCTGTGTGCTGGTTTCCTTGTGTTCTCACAACCAAAGGGCTAAATATATGCCAAATGGTATAGCAGCAAAGCAGGGAAAACTAGCAACCATATATTTGTATTTTGTAGTGAAATGAAGGCTATTATGGTTGCTCCAGACGGGCTTCCTACAGGAACTGGGTGGATAATTTCACAGGCATCAAAGCTCTGACCATCTGGTGAACGGGAACATACCTTTTAGCAACATGTCTCGTTTTGGCTCGGTGCCTCCAGGGCCACCTCCCTACAGCAGGCACTATTTCAGTGCTTAATTACACTTACTGTTAAAAAAGGACAACTTATTTTTAGTGTCTGTCTTTCCAATATCAGCTTCTGGCTACCGAATACTCCACTGCTGTGTGTGCCTGCAGGAAGTGGTGTGTTTAAATCAACCTGGGGATTATGTAGGACATTGATGGTCAGACGGTGGCCCAGAGTGGCTCAAAATTGTCTTGGGTTTTAAGGAAAATTATCCATGTGTGAACAAACAAATGAAGGAGAGTAAGAATAACTGATAACTCAGTTTAACCTAGTTTTCTCCTTTTGGCACTGGCTGGCACACTTGGTGCTTTGGCTCGCCTACTTTTTCACTGTCAGTAGTAGAAATTATACTGCTTGTAATTTTAGCATGAAAATTATGACTTTGTAATACAATAAACATTTTCCTTAAGCGTTGTTTTAGTTTACAGCTTTTGTTCTTGCAGCTGCCAAAGAATATGGAGTTGTCCTTTCAAAAAGCTGAATTAAGTGGCTGATTATGTCTTTCCACTTTTCCACACCCATATTTTCTCCCATCAGTAGTTTTTTGGCCCAACTGTAGCCAAGTGTTACCTGTGAAAGTCCGATTTGGGACACAGAAGACCCATTTTGTGTGAGAGGTTTCTTCCTGAGAGACCTGAAGGGGTGAATTCTTGTTTTTAAACTCACCTGCCCTTCCTTTGCATATGGATTTACCTGGATAAACTCATTTTGACCACGACAACAGCTTGCTGAAAAGATCAGGCTCTTGTTGATAGCTCTGGGCACGCTGCTATAGCTCATGAACACGCTGCTCCCGTGTCCTCCCTCAGCCACATCAACAGGAACATCTGCATTTCCATTTTAATAGCAGCACTGTGGTTATTAATGAAACTGGGGTCAGAACTGGGACAAGGCTCTGCTGCTCACATCCTCCTGGAAAATTCTGTCCAGGACCTCTCTCTGAAGGCAGATGCTCAGATGGCTTTGAGAACTTGGGTTAAGAGATCATTTTGAAGGAGTGGTCGATTTTTCCCCAAAGTCACTGATCCATAATGATCCCAGTGTAGGATTTCACAGCACACCAGGTGTTCAGGCCAGCAGTGGACTTTTGGTGAACCTGTGAGGGGAAAGAAATTGGAAACCTTGGGCAATGCTGGGGATTGCAACCCAGGTGAGGGAATATCCCAAGTGGGAAGGGGCCCACAGGGATCACCAACTCCTGGCCCTGCACAGGACACCCCCCCACAATCCCACCATGTGTCGGAGAGAGTTGTCCAAACTACTGTCCCTCTGCAATTTCCTCTTTTTTTCCAAGAGAAAAAGCAACACTTCTGGGCCTGAGGTACCAGAAGCTTCCCCCCTTATGATCAACAGAACTTGTGCTACAGCTCAGGGAGGATGTTATGGGTCAAGATCATTAGAATCATGGAATCATTAACATTGGAAAACAACTCAGAGATCATCAAGTCCAACCATCAACCCAGCACCATCACCATGTTCACCACTAAACCATGTCCCCAGGTGCCACATCCACATGTTTTTTGAACACTTCCAGGGATGGTGACTCCACCACTGCCCTGGGCAACCATTTCTGTGAAGAAATTCTTCCTCATATCCAACCCAAACCTCCCCTGGCACAGCTTGAGGCCGTTTTCCTTGTCCTGTCCCTTGTTCCCCGGAGCAGAGCCCGACCCACCCCTGGCCCCCCTCTCCTGTCAGGGGGTTGCAGAGAGTGAGAAGGTCCTCCATGAGCCTCTTTGTCTTCATCTGAGCCTCACCAACTCCCTGGGCCACTCCTGGAGCTCCAGACCCTTCCCCAGCTCCATTCCCTTCTCTGGACATGCTCCAGCCCCTCATTGTCTTTCTTATCCTGAGGGGCCCAAAATTTGTCACCCCTTTGTCTCATAACCAGTTATGGTCAAAGACCAGTTCCAAGGGCACATGGCTGTGGTGTGGCAGAAGGGCTGATGATTTTATTTCTGCACAGGCAGCATTTGACCTCTCTGTCCCCTGCTGACCATGTTGCCCCTTTTATGCCTCAGCATCACGTGCTGGTTGAGTGTCTCCCCCTCTGCTATCACCACACGCACCCCTCTTCTCCCAGCACCCACTAACTCCCAGCATCTGTGCCACTTGCTTGGCCTCTTTTCCTTTATGCTGCTCCCCCTCCACCCTCGTGTGACTGCTATTGTGTGGTCCCTGCCACACAAAAGCCAGCCTGACCTAATTTAAATCAGTGCTATTGAAGCCGTTCTTGTTTTATCTCCCAGCACAAGGGCTGTGCTCCCCATTTCAGAGGGAGAAGAAATGAATGGCTAATTGGGGGGGTATTGTGCAAGGCAGCAGTTGTCTCCCGGCCCTGATTGTCAGCTCTCCTGCTCCACACAGTGCTTCCAGCTCCCCTCTTGTAACAGCCACGGAGGCTTTGGGAGTGGAGGGAGGAAAAGGGGAGAATGGGACTGTGCAGCCAGTGCAGCGTGGCAGGGAAACAAAGCCAAGCATGGCCGAGGCTGGGGGAGGGCTCCTCGCTCAGAAAGGGCAGATGCTGGTGATAATAGAAGAGAATATCCATCCTTCACCTCCACATGAGCTCCATGTTTCCTTTTTTTCCTGGGTATTTATGTGACAGTTCTTTCTAGCACTCTGGGGACTGTCTGTGGGGAGGGGGTGAGGCAGAGGGGGGCCCCACGCTCACGGGGGTTGGAAGTGCTGGGAGCAGAGGAAGTGGGATAAGTCAGAGGCTTGGAAGGGAGGTGAGATGCTGCCAGGTTCTCGCTCCTGCAGGCAAAGTTTGAGCACTCCCTGACACTGGATCTTTGTCAGGAAAGCAAGAACATCCCTGGGAGCCATTCCAGCTGGTGGGAAGAGGGAGCTTTGTGTGGGCCCCCAAAGCCAGCAGTGCCCACACGAGGAGGGTGCAGAGCCCACGACCCACCTCCACGGTGTGTCCCAAGGCTACCAGAGCCCAGTGAGGGGCAAGGGGCCGTGTGGCTTTGGGAGGGAACACTGGCAGCACGATGTCCTGCATCCAATTCCTGCCTCTGCCTCCCACAGGTTCCTTTCAGGAGCTTCCTCCCTGGCGCTGTCTGCTCTGCAGCTCCTTTCTCCACCAGGCTTAAAGAGGTCTGTGGAAGGAAACAAAACCCAGAATTGAACCTTCCCATGGATGGCCTTGGGTCACTTACAGATCAACTTCCTTCTGCTCAGGGGAGGGGACTTTGCCCCCAGCTATTGATGAGGTTTGTCCCCAGAACACTCAGGTGATGCTCAGTGCCAAGGTTGGTACCAGCCCTCTCCTGCAGCTCTGGCAGCTGCAGGAAAAACAATTTCACTCCAGGATGTTCAGCAACAACACAAAGCAAACAAGCCCCAAGACACCAGGTTTGTCATAGACTGGGATGCAACGTTATAATCCTTATCATAAGTCACATCTGAATAAAGCACTGGCAAATCGTGAGGCTAAAGGACATGTGACAACCTCCCTTCTGGCCTCAAATCAAGAGATCAGCTACAAAACTGTAAAACTAAATGGCAAAATTAAATGTAGATTTTATTAAGAGCAAGTGTTATTAAGAGAGAGGTTGTTTTTGCTTTTGTCTGGTTTTACGATTCATTTCTCCCTTCCAAGCTTTCCTCTGCAGCCAGCAGAGCACAAAACACACTTCAACCAGGCAAACAGAACAGGAGAAAATAATCCTCATGTTACCACCCAATTCCAAGGGCTGACCAGAAAGAGAAGGATCGCCACGGATGCGTAAACTGTTAGCACTGCAGTGAGGTATAAAGGAAGGGGAACAAACTTATTCCTGGAATCACCTGGGAGTGTCAGCTCCGGCCTGAGGGTGGGCAGGCCCTGGCACAGGGTGCCCAGGGAAGCGGCTCCAACCCTGGGAGTGCCCGAGGCCGGGTTGGAGCAGCCTGGGATGGCGAAAGGTGTCCCTGCCCGTGGCAGGGGGTGGCACTGGATGGGCTTTGAGGTCCCTCCCAACCCACTCTGGGATTTTCCCACTCCGCGATGCGAACGCCCTGACCCGTTGGAAAAAAGCTCCGTTTGCAGGGCGGGAGACTCTTCCCCTCAGGGCGCGGGGAGCCCACCAAGGCCTGTCCTGGGGGGCCGGGGGGGATTCCCCCCACTCCCTCCTTCCCTCCCTCCCTCTCCAGGGAGCTCCAACCCCTGTCGCGACTAT